>CM033736.1:44767982-45318606 GCA_019671005.1 Hibiscus mutabilis
TGGATTTGACGCCGATATGGTCGTTGTTTTATGGGGGACTCACGCCGATATGCTGCCACATCATGCCCCATGCCCGGCGACTTACCGATGACCCGGGATTTAACACCACGCCGAAAGACTTACCGATGACCCGGACGGATTTAACATCGTGCCCGGCGGACTTACCGATGACCCGAAAGATTTAATATTTGGATCTGACGCCGACATGGCTGTTGTTTTATGGGGACTCACGCTGATATACTGCACCATGCCCGAAGGACTTACTGATAACCCGAAGGATTTAACACCACGCTCGAAAGACTTACTAATGGCCCGAAGGACTTAACATCGTGCCCGAAGGACTTACCGATGACCAAGGATTTAATATCTCGATCTCGACGCCGACATGGCTGTTGTTTTATGGACTTTGGTAAATTCTTCGATAATTCTTCAAATACCTGTTTAGGAACAAGCAAAATCGACATGCCCTTATCTATATGATGCATGTAATGTTATGATTTCTTTCTCCTCTTTTTCTTTTTTCTTTGTTAATCTTATGTCCTGGAAAATCATTCTTCTAATTTCTCTATTTCCTTTCCTTTTGCGGTATGCTCAATTTTGATCTTCATTTCACAAATTTTGCTCAATGGGCATCTACTCTTGTTCGTTTGCACGATCACCCGCCTTTCTTCTTCGGGTTTCGCGCTTCACCGACAAACATTATATCATGCGTGTGCAGAGATTCTTACTATTCTTTCAGTTCTGTATTGCCCTATTCGATCGTGCTCGGCTATCTTCTAGTTATTTTGACCCAATATTCTGAGTATTTGTTAATTCCGTCATCGGGGTGAGCGAAATGCTTCTTAACCTCAATCTTCTTGTTGCATCTTGACGGACACCATTCCTCGATCTCTGTGCTTTAATTCTTTGGAGACTCAATGTTTACTTTTTTACCGCCACCCTCACTTTGTAAGCTCATTTTTGTCTGTTTAGTCCTTCATTTTCTTGAACCAAACAAAGCATCATGGCTGAATTCGCTTCTTGTTCTTGAGCTGTCTGACACCTATACCTCTGTTATCATCTTCATTCTATGCATTGTGAGGTCATTTCTGGTTAGGGGCTTCAATAGTATCCGCCTCCTTGTGTTCTGGATCTTACCCCCGAAGTAATACATGGAAATTTTTGTTGCTTTAACTTGTCAATTTGCTGATTGGTGTTCCACCAAGGGTATCATTTAGATTAACATACAAGATTTTGAAAACACATCATAGGAGCTCGGATATCATGTGCAAGAGTGGCTTAGATTCAACCACTTGGTAATTCCAAAGATGTGAAATCTTCCCCTGGTGACTCGGTTCATCCTCATGATTACCGCGCGTTCTTTGAGAGTGCTACTCTTTCTCAATTCTCATTATCTACTCCGCCCTGAAAAGGGTAGGCTTGTATAACCACTCGAGCGCAGAAATATTACTCTAGGAATAAAGTTCTGGGTGGTGCGAGTCTTAATTTTTCCCATGGTATCGCCCATTTTCTCTTTTTTTATCTTGTTTTTTTTATTTTTTTTATTTGAGGAAATCAATTCGTCACAGTCCTTTGTCTTGAGGACAACGATGGAGCAAACAACACTGCCCCAAGTTACTCGGCATAGTCACGATTTGAAAATATTACCATCACTCATGAAGCTAAGGTTTCTTGAATTGGATGATATATCTCCACCCTATCGCTTCAGCGGAGTGCCCCAAAATTTCCATACTCTTATCCGAACAAGCCTATTACCAGGTTTCGAACATAAGAGTACTTTTTATTATTATTTTCTCATTTTCATTTCTTTTTTCTTTGTTCTCTTTTTCTCTTCCTTTTTTGTTTTGTTTCTTTTTTACTACCTAGAAGATTATGCCTAGAGTTTCAATTTCAAGCAACTCTTCATGGTTGATATTTAGAGCTTTTTCGTCCTTGAATATCATCGAAAGAGTAATAATCTCGCTTTGCTGACCAGAGTCCGGTGGGAAAGATCACACATCATCATTGTCATGACATCTATCTAATGTCACATCTTGCAATTGATATCCAGTGTCCTACAACGGCGAGAAAATATCTATGTGCTTTCAAAAACATTATATGTTAAGCGAAATGTGTCCTTTATTGAAAATAAAAATCAACAAACATGCTCCATCACAAAAGATCTTTGCCACATGGGGGCCACATAGAGTTGATCCCTTGTATTACTTCAGGAAGGTATTTAATGTAGAGACATCTATGGCTTCTTCAGCACTATGTAGATTTGCTTCTCATCCTTGGTCTTCCACTGCTTGATCAGCTCTTGTGTCAGGGTTCCATCATTGACCAGCTTCTTGATTTCATCCAGTAAAGGTCTACATTTTCTGGTGGGATGCCCCGGTGCCCCCATATGGAATTCGCATATGCTACTCGAGTCAAAACTACGGGCATATAGATCAGCTGCACTCTTCATCGGCCTAGGAACAAGATAGTGACCCTCTACCAGATGAGGCCAAATGTCTGAGATAGATGTTCCAAACACTTCCAAATTTGCGCTCGTCAGAGAAATTTTCCTTGATGCCCCCGATTTGTCAGTCTGTCTCCTTCTCTTACGGCCACACGAACCTTGGAGATGACACTCATTTACTTCTCCATCTTTATCTATCTTATCTTCGATTCGGTCCTCAGACTTAGACCCCAATTTTCCTTCTTTGACTGCGTATTCTATTCTTTCTCCAATCGTCATGAAATCTTCGAATCCGCTTCTCGATTTCTCCAACATCACATCGAAAAAGGGAGAGGGAAGCGTTGCATGAAATAGGGGAGTCAACTCTTCTTCCACTATAGGGGGCTGGACTTGGGTCGCCAGACATCGCCACCTTAATGCATATTCCCTGAAGCTTTCATTTAGCCTTATTTTCTCATTCTGAAGAAACTGTCGACAGGGTGCTAAATCTAAAGCATATTTGTATTGATCCAAGAAGGCATTAGCGAGGTCACCCCATGACCTAACTTTCGTTCAAACGGTTATACCACACCGCCGCCGGTCCCGTCAAAGCTATCATGAAAATGGTGGATCAACAATTCTTCGTTCTTCATGTATCCTTCCATTTTTCTACAAAACATGGTTAAGTGAATCTTCGGCAGCTGGTTCCGTCATATCACGCAAATCCGGGAACCTTGAAATCGGAGGAATGACCAAATCGGGGACTAGGCAGAGTTTCCTCGTATTGAAGACATTTATCTTCTCTTTTTTTCTTAAGCTCTTTCTCGATTTTTTTCTTCTAACTGGTCAAGCCTCGACTCTTCAATTGCGTTCCATTTTGCGATTAATTACGCCATCAACCCCGTATTAAATGATGAAGTGCCATGCGATGATAAAACAATGTAAAAAATGTGATGCAAATGCAATGCATGAATGCAATAAAGCATTGATTCCGCAAGTGATTTGTCCTTATAGAACATCTTTCATTCGGACCAAAAGGTTTCATTACATCCGGTATTAGGGGGTTTACAGATATCGGTGAGCCTTGGCACCTAATGTCTTGACCTCATTCAACAGATCCCCGCGGCTTTCCTTTGCGGTCCAATGCCGGATCCATATTCTGGCTTATTGGTGCTGCTGCATCGGCTAAATCTGCTATCTGTTGAGCTGCTTGTCGGGCTTGAGTCGTAACCATCTTCATGTCCCGGTCTTTCTCTCGTATTGTTTGCTCGGCCTTTTGTAGCTTAACGGTCATTGCCCCAAAGACGGATCTCACCGGGTACGTAAAGCGCCTCTCGAGCCTCACTATCTGTTCTTTGAGTGCTGCGTTTTCCATTTGGAAGGCTTGTGATTCATCCCTTTCCTGGTGTAGACTTGATTTTAGGATATCTTCCATGGCCAGACTGCTTTCCAACTCATTTTGGAGAAAGTCGCGTTGGCCTTCAGCTTCTTCCAGCTTCTTTGATAATGATCTAATTTTATTCTTACTATTTTTGCATTTACGCTTCCAGGCGTTCAACTGCTCTCACCTGAATCATACCATTGACCCACTCTTCCGCGGTGTCACCTGCATCAAACTCTTGAATTCAAAGTGCAGCTTCTGGTACTCGTCTTGTACATTCTTTGATTTTATACTCAGATTGTGCCTCTCATGCTCGAGCTGGTCGCGATTGTGTGCGAATTCATCTTCTGAGACACTTTTATTCTTGACTCCTAACTTTATCCCGCTTGAGTGACCTACTTCTGTGTTACCTGAACCTTGGGCTGGGTATTGTTCCTTCTTCGACTTTGCCCCTCGGGCAACGGCCGGGTCGGGTCAAAGAATCGGGGTTGTCCGTCTTGAAACCCAAAATTCCCATTCGATAAGATCTTGAACTCTGTCCTTCAGGCCCTACAATTTTCAGTGTGATGACTCGAATCGCCTATGTGGTAGCTGCACTGCATACCGACTATTGTAATCTTTCGGATAAGGAGGTTTTCTTGGTACGCACTTCATTGGTATGATAAGGTTCCTTTTGACAAGCAACGGAAGTAACTCGGTTGTATCTCACGGGTATAGGATAATGTCTTTCGATGTCATTAGATTCTCGAACTTCTTCCGTATTGCCTCCTCTGCTCCGGGTATCTTCCCGGATATGCTACTTGTCGCCTTTTTGAGATTGATCACAAAGGGATTCGATTTGTTATATTTAACGGTGTTGTCTATTTTGACATTCTGACCATTTTGTTCCACATTTTGCTCCCCGACCGAATCTTTTCTGAGTTCGACATGCTGCTTGCCTTTCATCATGGCATTCATCTGGTCCATCATCTCGGACATCTGCTTCTTTAGTTCTTGTATTTCATCTTGTTTGTCACCAGGATTGACACTACTTACCGAATCTGCTCGTGTCCTTGAATGGTTCTTCTTCGTACCGCACCGTCCTAGTCTTGGGATGGGACTCTGGAATTGGACCTCCTTCCTTCAGGTCAAAGAACCTTTGGTCCATCATGAACAATCTTCTATTATGGGAGAAATCACTCGGGAATCGATGCCCCTGTGTAATGAGAATGCGATGATATGCAAAAACAAAGCAAAAGAAAACAAGTCAGTACCGGACAAAAATGATAAGTACGTAATAAAAGGGCAAATTAAATGCGATAAGCAAACAAGGCAATCCTATTTACATTCCATTTAAGACACCTAGGTTATCCGCATGGCTCTAACAGGGTGGGTTTCTATGTGTTCTCTACATGCAGTTTTGGTTCTAGGAGGTACCGGAATTGTCCTCGCTGTCCTCTACTAAGAGTAGCAAGGCCCCCGAACATCACCCATTATAGGCTCCTTTCAATCGAGTTCAATTCAGGGGGACCCATTCGCTTATGCCCGTACGAAGGAACGATATCCTTACGAAAGCATAAGGTACTCGAGCCCCGAAGGTACTTGCTAGGCCCATACGGGAGAACGATATCTCCACGAAAGCATTAGCGTTTTCCCCCCACTTAGAAAGACGGGTTTATATGCCATATTTTAAATGCGTTAAAATAAACGCGCAATTATGAATGAATGTTAATTTAATAGTCACTTTAATCCGGAACTGCTAATATTAGTAAAGCGGTAATTATTTTAAAAGCTTGACTCTCATTTGTTTTTTTTTCGAAAAACAAAAAATGTCCCCAGCGGAGTCGCCATCTGTAGCGATGTCTATTTTTTTCTAAAAATCGCTAAATAAAAACGAGGATTTTTCGAAGGGTGTTTGAAAGGTGTTTGTGATTCTTTTGGATATAAAATATTTATTCCGTGGGGTTTACAAAAAAACCTCATAAAAAAAATGGAGTCGCCACCGACCACTTAGGTAGGCTGGACACCATGAAACCAAAGATTCAAAAAGACAGGGTTCGGGAGTCGGTTACGGATGGGGAAGGATTAGCACCCCCACACCGCCCAAAATTGGTACTTTAATAATTACCGCTTTATTAATATTGGATTTTCCGGATTAAAGTGACGATTATTTTAAAATTCGGTCATAATTGCGAATTAATTTTAAGGGTCCCGTTATCCGAGAATAAACGCCCAACCACTATCACTACGCTTGATACTGGCCCCGTTTACGCTCGGATAAAAGGACACCGCATTAACAAGTTATAAATCATATGCAATCTTAGTGGCAAAAATATAAAACATGGCAAAATATTTAAATGTAATAAATATTGACATAACAGAATATTAATCTAACATAGATGATATTCTAGACTAAAACATGCATATATACATATTATTCTAAATAATAGATAATAACAACTTTAACAAAACAGAATAACAAGGTAGGAATAATTAAGTATATAGACGAACAAATATTTAAAAAAGACATACATGCTATTAATAAAACATATTTCAACATATATGAACAATATATTATACGTAAAAGAAGACACACTAACACGTAACCTAAAAGCCAAGAAAACATACAATACGTACAAAAATACAATAACATGCTGTTTTACGAGTCAAATAGAACATAACATGCTTTAATGCGAATAGCCGGATAAAAAACATGACTATCATAAGCTTAACACATATATACCTATAAACATAAAATACGAGTCATATGTGAGGGATATAAAATAAAATAATAGGATATCAATATATACGGTTATAATACGAACATGAATATTTACAAAGAATACATGACTGAAATGAAAAAAAAAACAAAAGTCAGTTGCAGAAATTAAAGAACAATAATATGTAATTTAGGGACGAAATTGCGAAACAAACAAAACCTAAAAGGACCCGAATTGTAATTAGACCAAGGGGCAGACTCAAAATGAAAAATTCAAAAACGCGGGATGGTTAAGGGCGTAATTTTACCATTCAAAAACTGATTCGGTGTAATTTAAGGACTAGATTGTAAACTTTTGAAATATCAGGGGGACTGGGATTGTAATTATACCATGCGGCGAGACAAAAACGAAAATATTGAAAACGCGGGATGATTAAGTGCGTAATTTACCCATTTAGCAAAATACTAATAACTATAAAAGCCCCCCTTTTAGGCCGAAAACAAAATTTTGGTCATTCGTTCATTTTTCTGGTTTTGGTAAGAACCACGTTCTTCATTTTCTCTCCCTTGTTCTTCTGAAACCCAGAATCCGGCGGCCGGCCGCCGTGTTCTCCGCCGCCGGCCGCCGCTAATCGGCGCCGGCGAGCCTCCAAAACACACCAAAATAACCCCTATTTCATCCTCAACATGAATCCGTGGTTGGATTCAGAGGATACCCCCTTATTTACCCTAGATCTAGGAAATACGAACCAAAAAAAAGTTTTAAACCTAAAACAAAACTACCAGGGGCCTTCCCCTTCCTTCAGTTCACCATCTCTGCTTGGGGAAGCCGAAAGGCTTGTCACTGAGGAAGGGAGACCCACGAACGGCGACGGTAAGACTTCTCTTCTTTTTGTTTCTGTTTTTTTTTTTTTTGTATATGCATGTAAAGAAAACAAGTAAGAAAAAGAGACCAGTGTTTACCACTGGACCTTTTTTTTGATTATCTCGACTGGTTACAAATTTTTGGTTTTACAAGATCTCTGTTCTCTCCTTTTTTTTGTTACTACTCTCTCTTTTTTTTTCTCTCCCCTTCTCTGTTATTATCCCAGTTACAAAAGTTCCCGTTTCATATATATTATTGTCTTCGTTTTGTTGCAAGTTGCATCTTGCTTTTTCAGATCTGAACTGAGCTGACAATTTTTTGCTTGTTGTCTTGGGCATGTTCTGAACACGGGGACTGAATATCGGTGCGGTGGCGGTATGGATATTCTCCCAATGACGACGCAGTTCTCGGCCGTTAGATCAGATCAGATCTAACGGTCGAGATGGCTTGAAGGACGAACGGCTTGATGAAGCCTCGATTTGATGAGACGGCTCCGGATCTTGACACGTGGAGCTCCGCAATCGATGAGTCGAATGCGTGGATCTTACGCGCGCGGCGTGGGATATTAAAGCGTCCGCGCGCGTGGACCACACGCCGCGCGGGCACTCGAACGGTCCATACTTGTGGAACACGTGCTCGCGAGATATTTTTGACCTCTTGGTTGCATCGTGGCGTTGGATCGATCTTGATCCAACGCCCACGCTACCCGCACATTGTGTAATTAGATAAGATTTAGATTTGGGCCAACCGGGCCTTGTAATTGGACTTGGACCGTAAATTTTATTTAGGTTTAATATATTTAATTCTTTCATTTTGTCACCAATAATAATAATAATAATATAATTATAATAAAGAATACATATACATACGAAAAATGTATACTTATATTATATAATCATTAATTAATATAATATTCTAGTATACGTACGTATAATCATACATATAATTACCATAACATCTATATATTAATCAAATACGCTCATACTCTAAATGCACACGCGACACACATACACCCTTAATATGTATACATACATAGCCTATAATATACATGCATACCCTTTATATATATTAGTAAAACTCATGCAAACAATAAACATATAATATAATAAACATACATGCAACACTAATATGTATTTGCAGGTAAAAAAAATGAGTGATTATGATTTGCCCTCTTTGCTTGTTCTCATGGAATGGGAACAAAGCAAAGATTCATAAGCACTCATTTTTATCAGACTTCCCTGTTTGTAGCTTTGGAAAAACGTGTTCTTTTGGATATCTCCGCTCTTCCTTGGCTGAATCTTCAGGCTCGAAAGTTCTTCCTATATAGGACTTCGTCACCTTCCGATCTTGGAGCTGTTGAAGAAAAGAGGTGTTGTTCGGGTAGCGTGAAAGAGATGCAAAGCTTTAAATCGACTTCATTGAAGGAGAGAGGGCTGGTGGATTCTTTTCTATCTATTGTTTTTTCTTTTGCGGCGTGTTTTGTTTCCTTTAGTTGAACTAAGTTTGTTTGGGATTGGTCTCCTTTTCATTATCCCAGAGTACTCTTTCTTTTCATTAATATTTAAAGAGGATTTTAACGAGGCTCTAGATAATATCTGTATAATTTTTTCATAAATAGAATCATAATTGATGATAAAAAATAACTTTATTTTTTAATGTAAAGATTTATTAAAGGGATATAATTCAATTACGCAATGAAAAACTTTTTAATTTAAATATGTTGGGTCATTGGAAGAGTGAAAACTAATGGTTGAGATTAAAAGTTAAAAATATAAGAATTTTAAAAGGGAAAAAAGAAGTGAATAATCCCAACCATAAATGTACATTTATCATATTATTCAAAATCAGTGTAAAACTTTTGATTTTTTAATTTTTAATTTAAAAATTTTACTTTTATTGTTGTCTTCATTTGTATTTTTCACGGTTGATTTGAATTTTGTTTTGACAAAATATATTATCGATATCAATGCTTGGATGATAATTTCTAAATGAAAAATAATTTATATTTAACTTTTCTTTTTACAGAAATTAAATCTCACTTTCATTCGTGGGACCGACGACATATTTTAAACTTGATGACAATATTACAGAAATCGAATTCTTAAAATAAGAACTCTTAGTCCGAATAAATAGTCAATCTCGTGCTATACCCTTTTTTGAATGAAATTCTATTCTAAGCATCATATGAGACCAAACATTACAAAAGTCAAACAAAGTTTGTAATACCTTCGTAACTAATATTAGGATAAATTACGTAAAATATTAGTAAGCTTTACTTTCAAATCTATTTTGCTTATTAAAGTTTCAAAACATTCAATTTACTCACTAAAAATTAGATATTAAACATTTTTTGTCACTCCTTCGTTTATTTTTTAATGACGTTCATTTATCGGTGAACGAAAAATTTTTCCCAGATTCGAACGGTAAAAAATTTCATTGGCACGAGAGAGAAACTAGAAAATTTTTTGCCGATTCGTGAACTTTTGAACATTTTTTAAAAAATGAAGTCAAATTTAAACTCAACGGGCCAAGACGAAGTGAATGGTAAATTTTGGGATCAAATAACAATCATCTATGACCATTTGAGGTTTAAGAGTGACCAAAAACGTTCAATGTATAAACTTTAGTGGCAAAAGACGTTTAATATTTAGTGACTAAATTGAACGTTTTAAAGCTTTAGTGACTAAAATAGATTTACGAGTAAAGTTTAGTGATGAATTACATAATTTACCCTTAATATTATCTATTAGATTGCGTTTCCAGCAGGCTATCTGCTTTCTAGATATAGTCCAAGTCTTCCGAAAGAATTGACTGTTATTATATTTGTTTTATTTTCTCTTCCCACTTGTGAAAATAACTTTGTAACCGAAACTATTTTCTAATATCAATACATTTGTTTAATTATGATCAAAATTAAGCACAAAAATACAACAAAACTTTATCAATATATGACTGACACACGATTGACATTATCATAAATATAGATTATGAATTCAAACTATTTGGAATTATAGAAGACTGATAAATCAAAATTGGCGACTTATTACATTTTAGAATTTATATAACGTAATCTACCTTGAATTTAATAAAAAAGTAGTAATATATTACCATATATGAATTTTCGAAATATAAATTAATAACTATTTGGAAACTGGTACAATATTTGAAGTCATCAATTGTGGATTTACCAAGAAATTCTGGGATTCTTTTTTTGACTAGTAGACATTGGATAAAACTCCAATTAAAAATTCAAATAAAGTAAGTTTATAAGCTTCAAGACCAGCCTATAAATACCATCTTTAGTAGCCATATCTTCCCACACCTCAAAACACTCATTCAATCATACATCTTTCCTCTTCTTTTTAGCTTCCTTCAAACTCCCCAATAGTTTTAGCAGCATGGGTGTTGTGACTTATGACTTTGAGGTTACCTCCCCTATCTCCCCAGCCAGACTTTTCAAAGCCCTTGTTCTCGAAGCCGACAAGCTTTTCCCCAGGCTGCTGCCCCTCACGCAATCAAGAGTGTTGAGCTCGAAGGCAATGGTGGCCCTGGAAGCATCGTCAAGATCAATTTTGCTGATGGTTAGTTCTTTCATTCCTATTTTCTTTCCACATTCTTTTCAGATTTGTTCAATACGAGTATGTTTGATGAATGTATTTTTTATTTGTTTAGGCCTTCCATTCCAGTATGTGAAGCACACAGTTGAAGGACAAGACAAAGACAACTTGTCGTACAGTTACAGTTTGATCGAAGGTGGTCCTTTGGGAGAGAAGCTTGAGAAAATCTCATACGAGAATAAGTTTGAGGCAGGTGCAGGTGGAGGAAGTGTGTGCAAGAGCTTAATGAAGTTTTACACCGTCGGTGACTGCACTTTCACTGAAGAAGAGATTAAGGAACAAATTAAGAGGATGGACGGAGTTTACAAGGCTGTTGAAGCTTACCTCGTAGCAAACCCTGATGTCTGCAACTAAGATAAGAATGGTTTTAAGAGTGGTGTTATTTCCATATTTTCTTTTTCGTCTTTAAGCCAAAACTGTATTTGGTTGTTCCAATAAGAACGGTGTGGTTACGAGGGTTTGATCATCTTTATTATGCATTATAGTCAAAGAATTTGACTTGTATAATCTTTGATATATGATGAATATAATAAACATATAATTTTTTTTAAAATAATTTAACTGAAAAATTTATTACTTGACTAAGTGACAAAGATATTAATATTGTTTTATCTTGTATATATGGAGAAACTAAATCCATAATTATATCTTATATTTTCCCTTATTCGAATGACAATTTTCTATGGAAGTATTAATAGAATTCTGCAAAGACTTTAGGAGTTAGGTGGATGAAAATAACTTGTTCGTTGGAATGAGTCGCAACCTTTGCGAAGGTATAGTCATATATGGATGTATTTCAACAACCGAAAAAACTCACATTTGACAATATTATTTGATTTTTCCTTTTCGTCATAATTTTATTGGATTTGTTATATTACAAGTAATGCATTGATGGACTGACAGGTGTAATATTAGTGGTGACTAAACCGTCGGTATAGCCTTGTGTACCTATCTCGATGTCACCTTTTCGTCGTGGCATTACATGTAACCCAAATCTTTCAAGTGTCGGAATAACCTTTCTGACTGTCGATAAAGATTTTTGACCTATACCGAAGAATTTCATAAGTTTAGCACGGATTTCACACCGTCGTTATGACAATTTATTTGTAGTATGTCTACTTGATGGTTGAAAGTTTTTCTATACAATAAATAGTTATATATTTGTAATATTCTTAAACTATTATATATACATCCATAAAACATGATGATTATCTTATTAAAATATTAATCGTATATGCATACAACTTTCTAACCTAATTTTTCAATGCCTCAATCCTAGCATCGCAGTCTTTTTTTCATTTGTTTCATTGGCCGGTGGTCGCTAATCAGTCTTAGTATTAGTTGTCGACCACTGGGGTTCATTATTTTCTTATTTTTCGTATTTTTAATAAGAATCTCTATCTTTATGGCATGCTTTTCCTCTACCTTTGTGACACGCTTTGTCTTTGCTTTTTGTGGTTCCTTTCATCTGTCGTTTTGACATGATTTCAGCATACCTTAGCGGTCGTCTGGTACTCGTACTGAGATCTTCACAAAGCAAGTTTCTAATTATGATTATGTCGACGACCATTGAAAGATAGATCTTCACTCAGTTAATGGTTGTTTGTCGATGTAATCAGTCCTGGGTAGCGGAGCAATATGTCTGCTAGCTTGGTTCGCTCACCACTCTTTTTTCACTCTGTAAAGTGTAACACCCCGAATTTTTGCCCCAAATTTAAAACCCTAATTTTGAAATCCCTAAATTCAAAACCTTAGAAATTGAGAATTTAAAAATAAAACCCTAATTAAGAAATTTGGAATTAATTGAATTTTAAACAAATTTAGTATCCTTTTTATAAGGAATTGATATTAGGATCCTACTTTGTAAACCCTTGAAAAGTATAAAGGCTTACCTTGTAATTTAACCAAATTTTTGGTTATATAAGTCCCTTTCCCCTGCGACATTCTTATTTTTCTTTGCCGCAGCCGGTCTTCCCCTCCCCTCTCTCGATTTATATTCGAATCACATCTCTCTTTTTCTTTTATTTTTTATTATTTATTTAATTCGATCAAACTCCGCTGAGTCTCTAGTACCGCTCAATTCAGCTATGTCTTCGGTTGATTTGAAGGTCAACTATTCGAATCAGATAAGTATTCATTAAATTTCGTTATATTAGTATTTAGGAATAATTCTTTGATCATAGTGATAATAGTAATAATGTTATCGTAAGATTATGCTCATAGGTACCAATACAGTTGGACCCCGTATTTTTTATCGTGAGAGACGCTTCAATCAGTAGGTTGAGTTTGTTTTGTCTAATGTGTGTTTTCTTCCGGTGCTATAAATAAATGATTTTTATATGGTTTTATACCTTGCTTGATTATGATTTGCATTATGGTTTGTATGGTTGACATCATATGCATACGATTTTAGAATGTGTTTTTAATTATGTTTATGAAATATTTGATTTACGAAATATCGAAATTTACGGAAACCAGGATTTATGGATTATGATTTATGACGTATGATTATGGAATATCGGATTTATGGAATTGTGTTTATAAAATTTTGAGTTTTAAACATCACACACATATGAGCATGGGTTGAGATTTGTACGAAGGAAGTTCAGTGGTTTCACCCTTCGGGTTGAATTCCACTTCGGATCAGTGGTTCCACCCTTCGGGCTAGATTTCACTTTGAATTAGCAGTTGTAGTGTGGAGTTCTGGGGAACTTTCCTCTTGGTAGTTGTAGTTGGGTGCATTGCATTGCATTGCGCTTGTGATTTATGTGTTATGGTTTAAAAGATTTTATTGAAAATAATATTTTCTTTTATGATTATGATTTTCCTGCACATTAGAGACACACTAAGCTCTTTAGCTTACTCCCCCATAGTTTCCTCTTACAGATATCTTTAGACTTTAGGCGACGTGGTACTTGGAGGATCTCACATTTTATCCGGTTATTTATTATTCAGTATGAAACTATTTTTAGTTAATCAGATTATTATATTGAGACATTGATGTAATTTATACTTTGAGACTAATTATGTTTTGGGATTATTTTTTACATTCATTTATTGTGGTTTTATTTTAGAGATTTTATTTAAATATTCGAATATTAATTATGATTTTTATATTTTACTATTATGAGATATTTATTAAATTATAGTTATATATATTATTTTTAAATTAAATTATAATTTTAAAATTTGTTTTTTTGAGGGGAAATTTTTCAAACGTGACTTCCTAGATTCGACCTATTTCTTCTGGGCCGGGTCTAGGGGGTTACATTTAGTGGTATTAGAGCTAAGTTCAACCCTCGGACTGTGAGACTTACATAAAATTTTAAACCAAAAAAATGATTTTTGCATGCATATTAAATATTTTTGGGTAAAATGGGCTTTTTTGATAAATTTGTTATTTTAAAGACTTAAAGACATGTTTTGAATAGACTCTAAGTATCAATTCTAATTATAGGATTATTTCCTTTTGTAGATAGATTACTATGTCACCTTTTATGTTTAAGAATGACGAATTCAGAACGATGAATTTTATGTTGTGTCAGTTAATTTTTGGGATCTATCGCTAAGTCTGGAAATTTCGAGGATGAAATTTCTTTTAAGGGTGGGAGAGTTGTAACACCCCAAATTTTTGCCCTAAATTTAAAACCCTAATTTTGAAATCCCTAAATTCAAAACCCTAGAAATTGGGAATTTAAAAATAAAATCCTAATTAAGAAATTTAGGAATTAATTGAATTTTAAACAAATTTAGTGTCCTTTTTATAAGAGATTGATATTAGGATCTTACTTTGTAAATCCTAGAAAAGTATAAAGGCTTACCTTGTAATTTAACCAAAATTTTGGTTATATAAGTCCCTTTCCCCGCGAACATTCTTATTTTTCTTTGCCGCAGCCGGTCTTCCCCTCCCATCTCTCAATTTATATTCAAATCACATCTCCCTTTTTCTTTTCTTTTTTATTATTTATTTAATTCGATTAAATCCCGCTGAATCTCTCGCACCGTTAAATTCAACTATGTTTTCGGTTGATTTGAAAATCAACTATTCGAATCAGATAAATATTCATCAAATTTCGTTAGATTGATATTTAGGAATAATTCTTTGATCATAGTGATAATAGTAATAGTGTTATCGTAGGATTATTCTCATAGGTACCAATACAGCTAGACCCCGTATTTTTTATCGCGAGAGACGCCTCAATCAGTAAGTTGAGTTTGCTTTGGCTAAGGTGTGTTTTCTTCCGGGGCTATAAATAAATGATTTTTATATGATTTTATACATTGCTTGATTATGATATGCATTATGGTTTCTATGGTTGACATCATATGCATACGATTTTATAATGTGTTTTTAATTATGTTTATGAAATATTTGATTTACGAAATATCGGAATTTACAGAAACCAGGATTTATGGATTATGATTTATGAAGTATGATTATGGACTATCGGATTTATGGATTATGATTTATGAAGTATGATTATGGATTACGAAATATTCAAATATTAATTATGATTTTTTATATTTTATTATTATGAGATATTTATTAAATTATAGTTATATATATATATATATTCTTTTTAAATTAAAGTATAATTTTAAAATTTATTTTCTTGAGGGAAAAGTTTTCAAACGTGACTTCCTAGATTCGACTTATTTCTTCTGGACCGGGTCTAGGGGTTACATAAAGCGTCTCGTTTGGATAGAGACAAGGAGAATCAAGAAGGCTCATGGATTTTGACGGTATGCTAATCTCTATGGAAGTATTTACTTTTCTTTACACCTTTGGTGTTTTTTATGAGATTTTGGTAGGCTAGTCCTCATTATTCGCCCTTCTTGATACATTGTATTTGTGATATCTTTCATAGTTTTTTAATAAAATTCAGGTGTTATTGTCAAAATAAAATATTAATCATATATTTTAAAATATAAAAATAATACATAAATGATACTAATTGAATTACAGATTATCTAAAAAAATACTAATTTAATTACACACTAATTAAGTAGATCAATCCCATAATTTTTATTACAGACGAAAAGGATGGGCAAGTTGAAGGTCAAAGAAATCAACGGAGAATTGCTACCGATTAGTCGTTTAACTTTATCCATATTTAATACTATTTAATTCTTGAAGAAGACATAGAAATAAAAAATTCTTTAAAAATAATATTGGATTTTCTCATTCATGATGTGGAGAAAAAATATTTTTATGTAAAAATTATATTTATAAGAATGTATTTAACGAATGATCTTAGGTGGTGTGAAAAAAATTATATATAAACATGTTAATTGCGTGTTTGAACCTCTCTTCCTCATGTTCTTCAATCGAGATTGAATCGGGTTGATTGGCTATCAATCGTCTGTTCTGGTGAGATTGTTCTTAATTATCAAGTTAAACTCTCAATTATGTGTTGATTGATTACTTGCAATTGATTTTAAGTTCTCCATGGTTGATCTCGTGAAATTATTCTTGAACTTCTGTTATAATCACTTCATTTAGGCGTTGAGCTTTCTGCTGCCATTATTTGGATTTTCAAGTTTTTGATTACAACATTTTTTAAGTGTGCCAAACCCTTCTGGAATGGAGAGCAGTAGCAGTAGACGCCGGCAGTGTTGGTCTCTTTTCATGGGTAATTTGGCGAATCAGATACACTAGAAGGGAGAGTGGCAGGTGCTCGATCAGCATGGGCGTGTGGTGGATGTCTTTGTTCCCATTAAAAGAGCACGTGATGGGTTGAGATTTGGTTTCATTCGTATGGCGTCGGAGGAAGAGGCATCACGGGTAATTGAGAGATTAAATGGAAATGGATTTATGGGTCGAGGATTCACGTTGCCTTTGTTAGGGGTACATTGCGATATTATCATTGGAAGCCGAAGGCTATTTTGAGATCGAAAGAGAAAAGGGGATTAAGGACAGGGACTGGGGAAGCACAGAATCGGACTGGTATTTGATCAATTAATGGTGCGATCGGTGAGGATAAAGTAGGTGTCCTCTAGTGTTGCACGATTGCTCGATGTCGACTCCTGTTAGGTATTGCTGCGTTAGCAAGGGAATTGAAAGAGGCCGAGTTAGAGGGTTTCTCGGTGATGTGTATCGCGGGGTTTAGGATCTTATTGATGTTCACTAGCTTGGAAACTAGAATGAGAGTTCTTGAAAATTCAGCTTTGAGCAAATGGTTTCTAAAAGTTTGAAATTGGGATACCGAGCTAGATAGGGGCAACAGGAGGGTATGGCTTTCAATAAGTGGGTTGCCGATGCGCTTTTGGTTACGAGAAACTTTTGATAATTTGGCCGCGGTTTGGGGAAGTATGATAAAGTGTGATGAAATGAATCTCGAGCCTTATTCCTTTGAGAGGGGTCGGATTTGGATTGAAACATCCCAATTAAAACATATAGAAGAAGATGTAGAAGTTCAGGTAAATGGTTTGACATTTAGGATCCACGTAACTGAGGTAGAATCACTGGATGAACAACATTTTTGTGCTAGTTGTGAGACGGCTTGCGGGTCTAGAAGGGACGTGGATGAGGAAGCGACAATATCATATGAGAATGAAACTGATCATGAGACTCTGAACATAAAGAGAAGTGTGAGATATGATGTGAGCGGGCATCAGAGCGCGGTAGGGGAGAATTTATAGGCAAGGACCTCAATATGGAGGGCAGGGAAAAGTAGCAGTTATCAAACATAAGGGAGTCACCAACATGGCGGGCAAATCAGTTGTGGAATGACCATGGTTAGGCTGATGAGCGGGTGATTGAGACGCCAATGATATCAGGGGATTACATTATGGATAAGGAAGTGGGAATGATGCAGCGATGTGAGTCGAGTGCTCAAGGGTTGGATAGGGTGGTGGGATTGAATGAGATGACGTTGGTTGAGGGTCCAGTAGAATTTCACTCTATTAACGAAGAGGCTGGGATTTTTGGGCCCATTGACGTTTAATATAATGTACCTGTGAAGCATATTGAAGACCTAAATATTGAGGATGCCGTGAGGGGTAAGTTTGTCTCAGAGTTTATTCTAAATTCAGTCCAGCCTGTAGAACGAGAGGTGCCAGCAGCATTGAAAAAGAAAGATGGGCATGGCATAAAGGCGCGGCACTGAAGGCTTACGAGGCGAGATCGGTTTTAGTCCTTGGATCTAGGCAATAGGCGATCTTGGAAAAAGCTCGTGCGACGGTGGAACTGGGTAAATTTTTAGGTGCATCGACAATAGAGAATGAGGAGGCCATCGTCAAGGATATCGCGAAGTTGATTGCCAAGGGTGATCGAGAGTAATAGTTGGTGTTATGAAGGTGTTGTCGTGGAATGTGCACGGTTTGGGTTCATTGGCCAAGAAAAAGAAGATACAGAAGTTGTTGCGATAGCATCAATGTGAGATGGACTTCATCAAAGATACTAAATTAGAGGATGTGATAGAGGAGTTAGTTCGGAGGGTGTGGTATACAAATCAGTTTGACTTCGTGAATGCAGTGGTTGTGGGGCGTTCGGGTGGATTACTAATTGTTTGAGATTTGTCTTGGTTCTGTATAGAAGCATGTATTGTGGAACAAAACTATGTGGCCATTTGGGGCTCATGACTGTTGGAAGATTGGCAGTGTGGCATGTTGTGTGTATACGCTCTGTGCACAGTTGATGGTCAAATTTTTCTTTGGGAACGATTGCACGGAATACTAACGTCGAACCCAATTTCGTGGTGTCTAGGTGGTGAGTTCAATGTCGTCAAATCGGTTGAAGAAAAGAGGTGTTGTTCGGGTAGCGTGAAAGAGATGCAGGCTTTCGTCGACTTCATTGAAGGAGAGGGGCTGGTGGATTCTTTTCTATCTATTGTTTTTTCTTTTGCGGCGTGTTTTGTTTCCTTTAGTTGAACTAAGTTTGTTTGGGATTGGTCTCCTTTTCATTATCCCAGAGTACTCTTTCTTTTCATTAATATTTAAGGAGGATTTTAACGAGGCTCTAGATAATATCTGTATGATTTTTTCATAAATAGAATCATAATTGATGATAAAAAATAACTTTATTTTTTAATGTAAAGATTTATTAAAGGGATATAATTCAATTACGCAATGAAAAACTTTTTAATTTAAACATGTTGGGTCATTGGAAGAGTGAAAACTAATGGTTGAGATTAAAAGTTAAAAATATAAGAATTTTAAAAGGGAAAAAAGAAGTGAATAATCCCAACCATAAATGTACATTTATCATATTATTCAAAATCAGTGTAAAACTTTTGATTTTTTAATTTTTAATTTAAAAATTTTACTTTTATTGTTGTCTTCATTTGTATTTTTCACGGTTGATTTGAATTTTGTTTTGACAAAATATATTATCGATATCAATGCTTGGATGATAATTTCTAAATGAAAAATAATTTATATTTAACTTTTCTTTTTACAGAAATTAAATCTCACTTTCATTCGTGTGACCGACGACATATTTTAAACTTGATGACAATATTACAGAAATCGAATTCTTAAAATAAGAACTCTTAGTCCGAATAAAACAATTCATAATAAATAGTCAATCTCGTGCTATACCCTTTTTTGAATGAAATTCTATTCTAAGCATCATATGAGACCAAACATTACAAAAGTCAAACAAAGTTTGTAATACCTTCGTAACTAATATTAGGATAAATTACGTAAAATATTAGTAAGCTTTACTTTTAAATTTATTTTGCTTATTAAAGTTTCAAAACATTCAATTTACTCACTAAAATTTAGATATTAAACATTTTTTGTCACTCCTTTTATTTTTTAATGACGTTCATTTATCGGTAAACGAAAAAATTTTCTCAGATTCGAACGGTAAAAAATTTCATTGGCATGAGAGAAATAATATATTGATAAACAAGCTTCATTCAACGGAGGAAGAGGGAGATCGACGAGAGAGAAACTAGAAAATTTTTGGCCGATTCATGAACTTTTGAACATTTTTTAAAAACTCAAGTCGAATTTAAACTCAACGGGCCAAGACGAAGTGAATGGTAAAATTTGGGATCAAATAACAATCATCTATGACCATTTGAGGTTTAAGAGTGACAAAAAACGTTCAATGTATAAACTTTAGTGGCAAAAGACGTTTAATATTTAGTGACTAAATTGAACGTTTTAAAGCTTTAGTGACTAAAATAGATTTAAGAGTAAAGTTTAGTGATGAATTACGTAATTTACCCTTAATATTATCTATTAGATTGCGTTTCCAGCAGGCTATCTGCTTTCTAGATATAGTCCAAGTCTTCCGAAAGAATTGACTGTTATTATATTTGTTTTATTTTCTCTTCCCACTTGTGAAAATAACTTTGTAACCGAAACTATTTTCTAATATCAATACATTTGTTTAATTATGATCAAAATTAAGCACAAAAATACACGAATAAAATTATATAATCGAAACAAAAATTACAATAAATATTTACAACCATAAACATAAATTAAACACATAATCTTAACATTTTTCTATAACAATTAAAACAAAAATTACAGTTGAGATCATACAAGACCATACAATGACAATGTTAAAAAAATCTAAGCAAAAGACTCAAATAAAAAATAGATACGAATAACGCCAAAAATCGACAAAAAATAGGGATAAAACCATCCGCACTAACATTAAAAATACATATAACCTTTATGACATGTTCACAAAACGATCATTGCCACAACTCAATCGCAAAAAAAGAAACTGTAGGTAGTTGTGAACGCGTATCCAAATTCATCTCGAGGGTCCAAAGCAGAGAAGACCAACAAGATAACAAATAAGCGTTATTTTGATCATTCGCCTCGTCCCTGAAAATTTATAAAATGTAAAGAACGGTCAAACGATCGTAAAAGAAGATAGAAAATATGCTAAAAGATAAAAGCAAACATGCCACAAATAATAAATTATTCTTATTAAAAAATTAGAAAAAACACAAAAGTAAAGATTAAATATAATAAAGTAAAATAAGAAGAAAAAATATCGATTGTAAGTGACCAGCACTAAAACTGATGTTGTCCTAACAAAACACAAATAAAAAAGAAAAAGACGGACAACCGCTATAAAATACAACAAAACTTTATCAATATATGACTGACACACGATTGACATTATCATAAATATAGATTATGAATTCAAACTATTTGGAATTATAGAAGACTGATAAATCAAAATTGGCGACTTATTACATTTTAGAATTTATATAACGTAATCTACCTTGAATTTAATAAAAAAGTAGTAATATATTACCATATATGAATTTTCGAAATATAAATTAATAACTATTTGGAAACTGGTACAATATTTGAAGTCATCAATTGTGGATTTACCAAGAAATTCTGGGATTCTTTTTTTGACTAGTAGACATTGGATAAAACTCCAATTAAAAATTCAAATAAAGTAAGTTTATAAGCTTCAAGACCAGCCTATAAATACCATCTTTAGTAGCCATATCTTCCCACACCTCAAAACACTCATTCAATCATACATCTTTCCTCTTCTTTTTAGCTTCCTTCAAACTCCCCAATAGTTTTAGCAGCATGGGTGTTGTGACTTATGACTTTGAGGTTACCTCCCCTATCTCCCCAGCCAGACTTTTCAAAGCCCTTGTTCTCGAAGCCGACAAGCTTTTCCCCAAGGCTGCCCCTCACGCAATCAAGAGTGTTGAGCTCGAAGGCAATGGTGGCCCTGGAAGCATCGTCAAGATCAATTTTGCTGATGGTTAGTTCTTTCATTCCTATTTTCTTTCCACATTCTTTTCAGATTTGTTCAATACGAGTATGTTTGATGAATGTATTTTATTTGTTTAGGCCTTCCATTCCAGTATGTGAAGCACACAGTTGAAGGACAAGACAAAGACAACTTGTCGTACAGTTACAGTTTGATCGAAGGTGGTCCTTTGGGAGAGAAGCTTGAGAAAATCTCATACGAGAATAAGTTTGAGGCAGGTGCAGGTGGAGGAAGTGTGTGCAAGAGCTTAATGAAGTTTTACACCGTCGGTGACTGCACTTTCACTGAAGAAGAGATTAAGGAACAAATTAAGAGGATGGACGGAGTTTACAAGGCTGTTGAAGCTTACCTCGTAGCAAACCCTGATGTCTGCAACTAAGATAAGAATGGTTTTAAGAGTGGTGTTATTTCCATATTTTCTTTTTCGTCTTAAAGCCAAAACTGTATTTGGTTGTTCCAATAAGAATGATATGGTTATGAGGATTTAATAATCTTTAATATTTAATGAATAAAATAAGCCAAATCCCTTACGTTTCCAATACATTAACAAAGTCAGATTGCCTAAAATTTCCTCCTACTAAAGCGACATATGGAGAGACTGAATCGATAATTATATTTATTTTACATATGACACATTTTTTGTGTGCTTAGATAATGATTATGATCTTTTCGAAAGTCGGAATATTAAATTGTATCGGATATATAATTATATCTAACACTTGTCTAATTTGAATGTAGAAATATAAAATGAGTTTGGTGGATAAAAATATTTTCATTGGAATGTGTCACAACCTTTGCAATGTTAGTCGTATATGACTGCATTTCTACAACCGAAAGAACGCATATTTTCAAGAGCTATAATTAATATTGAAACTTTTGTGTTATTTATTGAATAACATACAATATTTTTAGAGAAACGAAAATATTGATGAGGTCAATAAAAACATTAGAAATTTTTTAACATTTGTAGTAGTTACAAAGAATTTTGCTAAAGTTTGTCAACATTCTCGTAAATACGAAAAATGTTTAAAAAAAACTAAGGTATTTCATCGTAAAAAATGAATTTGATATCAAATTGCAACAACATATTGGACTAAATATCAAAGTTAAATCTGAAAAGTTACTAAGTGGTAAGTAATTTAGTATCACTTAAATAAGTTTCGAATTTGAGGCATTGTGTATGCAGAAATCTTCACTGAGAAACTCACCCATCCCAAGCCAAATATGTGATGTTAGTCAATCTAGATTAGTTAAGATAAAGTCTTATGAAATCAGGAGGACAACAAAAAAAAGTTAAACATGAAAGTTATATATAGCCTAAAATAAAATAAAAGGGGTGTGATCTGCATGGAAGAGAGATGAACCCAATGTAATTTTGAGCCCAATTGAGTGAATTCAAAACTAAATCCATTTCAGTTCTTTAAACAAACACTGGAATTGGGTTACTTTAATCCCTTTTTAATGTGAAATCTGCAGACCCACCATTGCATTTTGTCTTTTTCGTTCTCTATTATTTTGCACCTTAAAACCATAGATGTAAAGAAGTGAACCAGTAAAGTAGTAGAAACAGCTCTCTTTTTACATAGGATTTGGTTTTTTACATTTTCAATAGGATTTGCATCTTGGGTTTGGTTTTTCTTTCAAGGCGAAACTTGAGTAAAGCAAGTGTTGCTTGATTTTATTAACAATATACGTCATTCTCCTATGAACTGAAATGAGACTTCTTTACTACATTTGCTCAACCAAGCTATATGGAAGAGGGCGGCACTTATTTGGGACTTCCATCTATATTGGGGCGTAGCAAGAAAGAGGTTCTTGTTTTTATTAAAGAGAGGGTCCGTCACAAATTGCAAGGATGAAAAGTCAAGTTCTTATCTCAAGACGGAAAAAAAAAACACTTATTAAAACGTGGTGCAGGCTATTCCTTTATATGTTATGTAGTGTTTCTTGTTGCTGGTTACCTTTTGCGATAATCTCTGCTATTTGATAAGCCGTTTTCTGGTGGAATAATTCAAATGAGAAAGAAAGGAGAATGCATTGGTTGAACTAAAAAAAAAACTGTCTCTCCATAAAGATAAATGCAGACTTGGCTTTAAGGATCTGAGAACTTTCAACCAAGTTGTGGTGGCTAAAGTTGCTTGGAGGATGATTAAAAACCCAGAATTTTTGTTGCCAAGAATTCTTCGAGACATTTATTTTCTTAAAGGCAATATCTTCTCTGCTCCAGTTTGTCATAATATTTCTTGGGCATGAATTGAAATTAGGGATGGTATAAAGACAATTTTGAAAGGCTCCCTTTGGAGAATTGGGAATTGTAGGAGTGTGTCTATTTGGAAGGATAACTAGATTCCCCAATCTTTTTCCTTCTCGATTCGACGCCCAAACCTTCTTGGTATACGGAGTTGACTGTATCCATGCTTGTTTTAGAAGATTCAAGAGAATGGGACCGTGCAAAGAGTGATAGTCTTTTCTCTCCTCACGAAAGGGAAGCAATCCTTCAGATACCGATCAGAGACCCTTTGGTCAAGGATGCGTTTATCTGGGCAGGAAATAAGAACGGAGATTAATTGGTTAAATTCAAATTCCTTTTTCTTGCAAAGTTGTTGGTTAAAGAAGATGCCCCTAGAAGTAGCGATGACATTTCACAGAATCACCAACTATGGCGTGCTAGCTGGCGGCTCAACGTTCCTCCGAAGATTCGAACCTTTGTTTGGAAACTTTGTTTTAATATCCTTCCAACTAAAAGTACCTTCTCGCTCGTTTTCATAGTGCTTTGCCGTTTTGCGCAAAGTGTCCAAGATGCGGGAAGGAAAATGAAAGTGTTGAACATTTAATTTTCTTTTGCCCTTTTGCCCAAGCAGTCTGGAGAACTTCAAGCTTTAGCTACTCACCGTCTTTATCGGGCTATCCAGGGTTCGGTAAGTGGTGAGAGAAAATTTTGAATCTTCGTGACAAGGGGAAGATCTATGAAGGTTGTGAGTTGATTGTCTTCTTGTACTGATCATTATGAAAATCGCGAAACAACTTCGTTTTTTCAGGCTATGCTGACTCCCCGTTTGGAGTTTGGCAGCATACCAAAAGCTCCTTCTCTAAATTCTTGTAGGCTAACCCAGTGATTAATGATCATGTTGTGCCAAGTAGAAGCGAGGATGTTTGATGGACCCCCTCAGAGAATGGCTTCGCTAAAGTGAACTGTGATGCTTTTTTTCTGAAGGATTGCGGTACTGCATCGGCTGTTGTTGTCGTACGTAACTCTTTCGGTGTTATTATTGGAGGCGATTCCTCCTTGTTTCTTGCTTATTCTACAGCCGCAGATGAAGCCCAAGCAGTTTGGCTTGGAGTAGTTTTCGCTGCTAGGGCAAGTTTCACTAGGATTATCATCGAATCAGATAATTTTGACATCATTAACCGTTTAAATTTTAAGTTTCTTTATGTTTGGGATACGACGGCCATTGAATAGGACATTCTTCTTTTCTCTAATTTCTTTTTTTATTGTTGTTTCTCTTATATCTCTAGGCTTTGTAATAAAATTGCCGATAGGATAGCTAAGAACATTCGGACAAACTCTTGTCCGATCAATTGACCTGTTGTTGTTTCTCTTATCCTGAGGACCTTTTGGAATGTTTCTTTCGTTTTATCGAGATTTTTTAGTAAAAAAAAAAATTAAAATGAGACTTCTTCGGTAATTACCTTTTTTGTTTCTTTAACTTAAGATTGTCTAAGTGCTTAAGTAGTATTAATTTCCTTTGTCCAGAGGTAAGAACTTATCTCCTCCCTTAATTATTAAAAGACCGCATTACCAACTATTAGTTTGTTTAGTAGGATCATGTGTTATGTCATTTAAGCAAAGTTAATGGTTCGAATTCTGATATATTGAATGAAGATAATTAGGTTGAAAGAGTTGCCCTCATAACGAGTCTCTGCAAAACTCTATTCAAATTAATTGACCAACAAATCGGATACCGATAGTTATAAAAAAAGGCCGGCCAAATCCATTAGTTTATTCGTCGGATCCCAAGTCTTTGTCACTTGTCAGCCCCTTAGACTAATCCCTATATATATATATATATAAAAGGATAATTTGGAAAGAATATCAAGCAAGTAGAAGCTGACAAACCAATGAAAGAATTGAATTCTTCAATTGGCAATTTAGTAATATATTCAAAGGAAGCCATTTTTGACATACAAGTTCAAACGAGAAAAATAATTATATTTGATATAAATTAAGCTCCCAAGCTTCAACTTCAGTCTATAAATACCATCTTTATTTCTCCCATCTTCCCACACCTCAAAACACTCATTTAACACTCCACTTATTTTCAATTTTAGAATCATGGGTGTTGTCACTTATGACTTTGAGGTTACCTCCCCAATCCCCCCAGCCAGGCTATTCAATGCCATCGTTCTTCAATACAGCAAGCTTTACCCCACGGTTGCCCCTCAAGCAATCAAGAGCATCGAGGTCGAAGGAGACGGCGGCCCTGGATCTATCGTAACGTTCAACTTTGCCGAAGGTTAATTCTTTAATTCTCACTTCCTTTAAATATGTGTTCGAATATGTTTGTTTAAATTATTTTATTTGCGTAGGCCTTCCACACCAGTACGTGAAGCACAAGGTCGAAGGGGTCGATCAAAGCAATTTTTCATACAGTTACAGTATAATCGAAGGTGGGCCTCTAGGGGACAAGCTTGAGAAAATCAGCTACGAGAACAAGTTCACAGAAGCTGCAGGTGGAGGAACAGTTTGCAAGAGCTTGATGAAGTATTACACCGTCGGCGACTCCGTATTCACTGAAGAAGAAATTAAGGCTCTCATTAAAAATACTGAGGGAGTTTACAAAGCTCTTGAAGCTTATCTCTTGGCCAATCCTGATGTCTGCAACTAAGATATATTTTGCTTTGAAATCTCGTGTTTTAAAAGAGTGGTGTGATTTTGATATTTTCAATCTTGAAGGTCTAAACTGTCTTTTGATTGTTGTAATAAAAGTTGTGGTGATCAGCTTTATTTTCATTATGGTCAAAGAATTTAAACATCCACACTTCTTCGACTTAAATTAATTTTAGATCGAACCTCAACTTAAATATTGAAACTCACAGGAATTTAATAGCATTAACAGAAAGACTCTAATAGAAACATGCAGGGTAGGTGAATGAAAGGGAACTGAGTTGACTAACAGTTTTTTAATCTTTTGCGTATTTGATCAATGAACAAAAAAATATTAATTATTTAATTGTATCTTAATAATTGTACCTAAATTATATACCATAAAATTTAATCTTTCAACTTTTAAATCCTAAACTCGTAAACTAACCCACTTGTGAAACTAAGGTTTTTATCGCCAGTGTATGAGATAATTTTTTTATTGGAATTTAAGTATGTACTTTTTGTTTTTAAGGCTTTATTCGGTTCATTAAAAATTGGGTAAACTACGCAATGACCACTTTTGTTTTATAAGTGTTTATTTTTACTTATCAAATTTAAAAATGTAACCTTTTGGTCACATACGTTATCGTTTTATAACGTTTTGGTCACTGAAACGTTAAATATCGTTAATATGATGACGTGACACATTACTAATAGGCTTATTTTCAAATTAACCTCTAGATGTTATATAAATGATTAATTTGACCCATGAATTTTAGATAAAATATCAATTTAACCTTTACGCTTTAGATAAAAGATTAATTTAACCTCTAATTCCAATCAAAGTCCTCTGCCACTGATCACCGCTTACCATCATCTTCGGTAACCGTCGGTCGCTACTCACCCATGTCGCTGACCGCTCAAAATTTTTTGAAGCTGAGGATCTGAAATCCATCCTATGATATCCCCGAGGCCAGATGATCGTCAAGCATCTCTCTACCATCAATTTTGGTATGAGATTGGTCCATCATCATTAAATGTAATGAAATAAAATAAACCTATAAACTTAAAAAAATTAATGTAACCCCTAGACCGGCCTATGCGTAAATCCAAATCTAGGAGATCACATTTGTTACCGGAAATATTTTCATGAAAATATTTAAGGATTTAAAATCAGAATCGAAAAATAATAGATTCAAACATAAGTAATTTAAGTTAACCAAAACAAACCATATCAAAATGTGTAAATACATCACGAGCCATATATGGCAACATCGTTGAGTATAAAATATAAAGTAACAAAATATAGGCTCATGTCACCGTGATAGGACAACCTGGAAGATAAAAACATTACAATGACAGATGTATATCAAATGATTCGATCCTCCTAGTGCCAGGTCAAGGAAGCCTATCCAAAATTTGAAAGGGAAAAGATTTGGGGGTATGAGCTTGGGAGCTCAATGTGTTCCAACAGTGCAAGTAAAAATAGTTTATATATATAGCTCAGATAAATAGAAAATATCTTATAGAACAGGTTATAAGTGCAACCATATTTTTCATGCAACCTATCTACCCTCCAACCAAATTAATATAGTTCCCTAGAACAGTATCATATACAGGCATTAACTCGAGCCCATTAGGAAAGGGTACCATCCTAAGGGGATACCTTAGGTCTAGGCGGAATTACCCCAGCCGAAGCATAAGAACAGAATACGGGCGAAATTACCCTAGCCAAAGCGTAGGACCTTATACGAGCAGAATTACCATCCGGATTAGGGCTAAACCTTCAGACACTTCATATCATACCCCAAGTACCCCAGTGAATCAGTCTAGACAGTACTACAGTATGCAGTAATAAACAGGAATTTTAGTAAGTAATAACAAACATTTATAATCAGATAACAGTCACCAGAGATCATGCTAGTCATATCAGGTACTAGGGCATAAATCAGGCATATCATATAGTCATGCTTAAGTTTAGAAAACATGTTATTTATATACAAAATCAGGTTTGTCAGTCATGTGCACATGATCAGTTTAGTATAACATGCGAAACAATATGTAAATAGTTATGTAGCACACCAGGAACACGCCTCAAAAGCCAAGAAGGTCTGATAATCTACTGGGCACCGAAACTATGCTTTGCTGCGGTGCTAGATCCTATATCGACAAAGATTCAGGTTACTACAGGAATTATGTTTATATCGGGATAATTTATATTTTACGGAACCAAACGGGTCACAATGGGCTCACGCGGCTGAGCAGATCGGGATGAGCCAGGCTGGGTGAAAACACGATCAGGGGAGCCGTGAGTACCTTTAACCAACAAAGATTTTTATCAGTCCTTTATTCAATAATAAATTACTCTTAAATAAAAATACTTGATAAAATGCATGATTGGGTTAAAATTTCGCAAAACGGGCTTTATAAACGGACTCGAAACGTCGAAAAATGTAAAATAGTAATTTTAAAAAATTTTGACTTTTTAGTCAAAGTTAAAGTCAATGCTGATGTTATCGATCAAACTCAGTAGTCAGAGTCAACAATCAAAGTCAACTATCAGAGTCAACAGTCACCTAAGTTGACTCAGACAGGTCAAACAGGTTGGGCTAGACCGGATCAAATCAAATTGAACTGGGTTGGACCGGGTTAGACCAGATCGGTTCACTCACGGCGGCCGAAAATCGTATTGGCAGGCGCGTGGAGCACACGTGCGGCCTTACACGGCCCAAAAATGCACCAAAATGGAACTTTTCGGCTGGATTTCCCCCCACAACTTTCCATAACTCAGAATCACGCAAAAACTCAACGAAAAATAGCCTAAAACTTACCAAATCTACCGAACGTCGACGAAGGCTCGATCGATGCCCGTTGGATGATTGGACGGTTAGGTTAGGACCGTTACGATGCGGGGAAGGCTGTGGTGGCAACTAAACCATGAGCTGATGACTGTGCTGGCCAAAAAACACAAAAATCTGGCCTAACCCTTACCCTAGGTTCGAAGAAGCTTCAAGCTTTGATTGCCGGTGAACGGGACGATGATTATGTGAATGGCTTGAGGGGTTTTGATCGGGGCTCGACGAGGAGTATTCTGGCTCCGGCAGTGAGTGACACGGTGCGTTGGTGTGAAAGATCGAATGACAACCGATTTGGGTTAGGTGAGAGAGTTATTTGGGGGAATTTCTAGAGTTTTGATTCGAATAGAGGAAGATGATAAGTCTCAACTGGTTTTTATTATTTCGAAACAATTATGAAGCAAAGCATAAAGAGATAAAAATTGTTGTTTAAAACCAAGAGCTACTTTAGCTCAGTTGGCTGGATTATTAGCCAAGGCTTTCATAGGTTGTGGGTTTGTATCCCGCAACCTGCACTCCCCTTCAAAACCCATATTTTCCCATTTTTCTCATTTATTCCATTTCCGTTTATTTTTCATTTTTTCATAGGTGTTACAACACTCCCCCTAAAAAACTTTTGTCCTCAAAATTTACCTGAGCTGAACAGATGTGGAAACTGCTCTCTCATAGATTCCTCAGTCTCTCAAGTGGCCTCTGCCGGACTACAATTACTCCACTAGACCTTAACCGAAGGAATACGCCTATTCTTGAGAACTCTGTCATTAAAATCTAAAATTTGTACGCCCTCCTCCTCATACGACAAGTCTGGCCTCAGCTCGACGTCCTGAACCTGAATAACATGACTCGAATCTAGATGATACTGCCTCAACATAGATACATAAAATACATCATGGATACGGCTAAGCTGGGGAGGCAATTCGAGCTGATAAGCAACATGCCCAACTCTCTTCAAAATACGGTAAGGCCTAATGAATCTCGGACTTAGCTTGCCTTTGTGCCCAAATCTCAGAACTTTCTCCCACGGAGATACTTTTAAAAAGACCTAATCACCAACCTCAAACTCGATATCTTTTCTCCTCCGATCAGCATAAGACTTTTGTCTATCAAAAGCCTCTTTCAGGTGATCACGGATCAATCTGACGGTCTCCTCAGTCTCCCGAACCAACTCGGGGCCCAAAGTCTTTCTATCATACAACTCTGTCCAGTAGATAGAAGTATGACATTTGCGACCATACAAAGCCTCATACGGTGTCATACAGATGGTAGCTTGGTAGTTGTTATTGTATGTAAACTCTGCCAAGGGCAAAAAATCCTCCCAACAACCACGAAAGTCGATTACACTTCCCTGCAACATATCTTCCATAATTTGAATCACTCTCTCTGACTGACCATCAGTCTGAGGATAGAAGGACATACTAAAATTCAAACGTGTGCCGAAGGCCTCCTGGAGGGTTTTCCAAAACCGGGAGGTGAATCTCGGATATCGATCAGAAATAATAGATAAAGACATACCATACAGCTTGACAATCTCAGAAATATACAACCTAGCCAATTTCTCCAGGGAATAGGTGACTCGGATAGGGATAAAATGTGTTAACTTGGTGAGTCGATCCACAATAACCCAGATAGAATCCTTTTTATAAGGAGTCAGAGGTAACCCGGTAACAAAGTCCATCGTGGTCTGTTCCCATTTCTACTCAGGAATCCTGATAGGCTGCAAGAGACTAGAAGGATGCTGATATTCTGCCTTAACCTATTGACACGTTAGACATCTAGCCACATAATCCGAGATATACTTCTTTATGCCAACCCAACGGTACCTCTACCTAAAATTCTGATACATCTTATCCCCTCCAGGATACATAGCATAAGGGCTACTATGAGCCTCGCAGAGAATGGCTCGCTTCAACTCAGCGTCGCCGGGCACACAATAACGACCCTTGAAGTATAGAACCATATCCTGATCAAAAGTATAGACAAATGTAGATCCCTGCTCGACCTGCTGCATAACAGGAAGTAAGGAACTTTTCGGAAGCCGTTTGCTCTTAATCTCCTCGGCCAAGGTCGGCTTAACCTGTAACTCAGCCAGTAAACTGCCATCATCAAAAATACTCATCCTAGATAGAGACCTCATATATGAAATAGCCTTGCGACTCAAAGCATCAATAACCACGTTGGCTTTTCCCGGATGATACTCAATCACATAATCATAATCTTTAAGAAGCTCTAGCCAACAACGTTATCTCAGATTAAGCTCCTTTTGAGTAAGAAGATACTTCAGGCTCTTATGATCTGTATAGATATAACACTTCTCCCCGTAGAGATAGTGTCTCCAAATTTTCAAGGCAAAAACCACAACGGCCAACTCCAGATTATGTGTGGGATAATTACACTCGTGTGGTCTCAACTGGCATGACGCATAAGCGATCACCTTCTCATCTTGCATCAGAACACAACCAAGCTCGGAATGTAAAACATCGCTATAAACTATGAAATCCTTCCCTGACTCGGGTTGGGTCAAAACTGGAGCTTGAGTCAAGGCAGTCTTTAATTTCTCAAAACTCTCTTGCTGTGCATCAGTCCATATAAAGGGTACGTTCTTCCTCAAAAGCTTCGTCAGAGGGGCAACAATAATAGAGAAACCCTCGACAAAGCGTCTATAATACCCAGCTAAACCCAAGAAACTACGAATCTGAGAGACATTCATGGATTGCTTATAATTCATGATGGCCTTAATCTTGCTCTGATCAAGCTGAATTTCTCGGGATGATACTACATGTATGAGAAAAGTTACCTCATTCAACCAAAATTCACATTTACACAATTTAGCATACAACCGATGCTCTCTAAGAGTCTATAAAACAATCCTCAGATGCTTGACATGCTCTGTCTCGGTCCAAAAGTAGAGTAGGATGCCATCGATGAATACTACAACGAACTGATCCAAATAAGGCTAAAATGCACGGTTTATCATATCCATAAAGGCTGTAGGAGCATTAGTTAGACCGAAAGGTATCAATAGGAACTCATAATGCCCGTATCTGGTGCGAATAGCCATCTTCACAATATCAAACCCCTTTATCTCCAGCTGATAGTACCTAGATCGAAGATCAATCTTTGAGAAAATAGAGGCTCCCCAAAACTGATCAAACAAGTCATCAATCATGGGTAGGGGATATTTATTCTTTACGGTTAACTTGTTCAACTTCCGGTAATTAATGCATAACTGAAGTGAACCATCTTTCTTCTTGACAAGCAAAACTGGAGTTTCTCAGGGTGAAGAGCTAGGTTGAATAAAACCTCGATCGAGGAGCTCTTGCAACTGAATCTTCAATTCCTTAAGCTCCTTAGGAGCCATATGATAAGAGTTTATGGAAACTGGCGCTGATCCTGGATAAGTCTCAATCTCAAACTCTATATCTCTATCTGGTGGCAAACCATGTAACTCCTCAGAAAACACATCAGGAAACTCCTTCACTGTAGGTATTTTCTCAATCTTAGATAAAGAACCCTTCGTATTTAAGATACAGGCAATGAAGGTCTCGTAACCCTTCTGGATTATTCTGTCAGTAGTCAAGGCAGATACCACATTAGACATATACCCACGTCTCTCACCCACCAGAATAACAGTTCGGTCATCAGAAGTCTCCAGGGTTGCTCTCTTGGACTGTCAGTCCAGATTAACCTGATGTTCAGTCAACCAATCCGTACCAAGAATCAGGTCAAACTTTTCTAACGGTAGCTTCATAAGGTCGACTGGAAATGTTTCCTCTTGAACCTCAAGAGGACATCATTTAAAAATCTTATCCACTATTACTGACTTACCCACTAGACTCATAACAGTAACTGCATTCTCAGTGGTCTCAACTAGAATCTGAAGATCTCGGGACACAGATCTTGATATATAGGAATGGGTGGAGCCGTTGTCAAACAATGCAAAATATAGAACAAAATATATGGTATATGTACCTACAATGAAATTAGGATCGTCTCTATCATCACGACGTCTGGTGGCATAGAGCATTGCAGGCTGTCTAGCCTCAGACAAGGCTGGTCCTCCACTCTGATGTGCTCGGCCCCTACTATCAGATCTAACATCAGAACCAAAAACTTTGCCCTGATATAGCCCTGTAGTTGGAGTCTGAGCAGATGTCTATGATCGAGCAGGAATCTGGGAATGAACAATAGTTTGTTTCGATGCTCGGCCAATAGAAGACGGGTGCAGATACTCTCTCAGAAAATATTCGGTGGGACCACAATGAAAACAAGCCCCGGTCTTCTTTCTACACTCTCCCCTATGTAAATTTATACAATACTCACATACTGGTACAAGAGAGAACCCTAATGAACCACCCTGACTAACGGTTGGGTTCTGAGGTACCGTAGGCCTATAACTCGATCCACCCCCTGATAAGCAACAGTGCGAGCCCTCTTATCAGGGCGTGCGTGAGACTCACTTTGACTAGAATGTATCCAGATTGATCTCAGTATCACCCTTAATCCCTAACTCCATCTCGATCTCGATCTCGATCTCTGCCACTCTGACTGGCTGCTAAAATCTTCATATCTTTAGCAGTCTTGGCCCGATTTACTAGGTCTTCGAACACCTCATCATGATGTGTAGCCACCCGATCTCAAATCCTAATTTGAAGGCCCTCTAAGAACTTGTTACATCTATCTTTCTCGGTGGACACTAAACCCGTACCATATCCCAACAAATCCAGAAACTACAACTCATACTCAGCCACTGACATAGAACCATGCACCAAGTCCTTAAATGTCTGGTGCATCTCTCACAAGAATCGTTCACCCAGAAAATGATTTCTAAATTGCTCCTTGAATAAGTCTCATGTTAACCTCTCAAGAGGCACACTGCTCACTACGGACTCCCACTAGTTATGGGCATTCCCGTCCAATATAGATACAGCTCCCAGATATCTCCTGGCTGGCTCTAAACCCAATTGGTCCATACGCCTCTCAGTATCATAAAGCCAACTCTCTGCCTCAGTCGGTGCCCCACTAAGAGATCCAGAAAAAGTCCTAACCCCGTCAGCAATCAAAGTCTGAGAGATAGGAACTTCTGGTACAATATCTGACGCTCTTACTGCACCTTGAATCAACTGGAGAAACTGTCTACTCAGGGTCTCATCAGTAACTCCAATCACAGGCTCAGGTCTAGAAACTGCCAGTCCTCTAATCGGGGTTGTCATGCCGATACTGGTAGTAGGTGGTAGACCGATCGATACAGTAAAACTACTAGGGGCAAAAGGATTTACCGAAACTGAAGGATCTATCATCAGTTCATCTATCGGGTTGGAAAACCTAGTTGCTCGACCTCGTCCACGGGCAGGTTGACGACCTCTACGGGTGCTCATATCGAAGAATCTCTATAAAAGGTAACACATAGGGTCAAAATTGGTACTAGAGAATTGCACACAGATAAACATATAAAACCCGGTGACATGGCCTTTTAAATATATTTGTAAAACATTTTACAAAATTATTTCATTTAAGACCTATTCACAGTTTTAGGTTTATAAAACCAAAAGCTCCGATACTACCTAAATGTAACCCCCTAGACCGGCCTATGCGTAAATCCAAATCTAGGAGATCACATTTGTTACCGAAAATCTTTTCATAAAAATATTTAAGGATTTAAAATTAGAATCGAGAAATAATAAATTCAAATATAAGTGATTTAAGTGAACCAAAACAAACCATATCAAAATGTGTAAATACATCACGAGCCATATATGGCAACATCATTGAGTATAAAGTATAAAGTAACAAAACATATGTTCATGTCACCGTGATAGGACAATCTGGAAGATAGAAACATTACAATGACAGATGTATATCGAATGTGCCGATCCTCCAAATGCCAGATCCGAGAAGCCTATCCAAAATCTAAAAGGGAAAAGATTTAGGGGTATGAGCTTGGGAGCTCAGTGTGTTCCAACAGTGCAAGTAAAAATAGTTTATATATATATAGCTTAGATAAACATAAAATATCTTATAAAACAGGTTATTAGTGCAACAATAGTTTTCATGCAACCTATCTACCCTCCAACCAAACTCCATAATACAGTTCCCCAAAACAGTATCATATACAAGCGTTAACCCAAGCCCATTAGGCAAGGGTACCATCCTAAGGGGATACCTTAGGTCTAGGCGAAATTACCCCAACCGAAGCATAGGAACTGAATACGGGCGGAATTAGCCTAGCCGAAGCGTAATAACCTTATACGGGTAGAATTACTAGCCATATCAGGGCTGAACCTTTAGACACTTCATATCATACCCTAAGTACCTCAGTAAATCAGTCTAGCAATACTATAGTGTGCAGTAATAAACATGAATTGTAGTAAGTAATACAGACATTTATAATCAGATAACAGTAACCAGAGGTCATGCTAGTCATATCGGGTACTAGGGCATAAATCAGGCATATCACATAGTCATGCTTAAGTTCAGAAAACATGTTATTTATATACAAAATCAGGTTTGTCAGTCATGTGTACATGATTAGTTTAGTATAACATGCGAAAGAATATGTAAACAGTTATGTAGCACACCAGGAACACACCTCAAAAGCCAAGAAGGTCTGATAATCTTCTGGGCATCGAAACCACGCTCTGCTGTGGTGCTAAAACCTATAGCGACAAAGATTCGGGTTACTACAGGAATTATGTTTATATCGGGATAATTTACTACGTTACGGAACCATACGGGTCCCAATGGGCTTACGCAGCTGAGCAGATCAGGATGAGCCGGGCTGGGTGAAAACACGATCGGGGGAACCGTGAGTGCCTTTAACCAAAAAAGATTTTTATCTGTCCTTTATTCAATAATAAATTACTCTTAAATAAAAATACTTGATAAAATGCGTGCTCGGTTTTAAGGTCAATTTTGGAGGCTTTCAGGTTAAAATTTTGCAAAACGGGCTTCACAAATGAACTCAGGTCGTCAAAAAACGTAATATAGGAATTTTTAGTAATTTTAACTTTTTAGCCAAAGTCAAAGTCAACACTAACATTAGCATGATATCATCAGGACATCAACAGTCAAAGTCAACTATCAGATTCAACAGTCAAAGTCAACAGTCATAGTCATAGGTCAAAGTCAACTGAGTTGACTCGGGCGAGTTCACTCGAACGAGTTGACTCGTCGGGTCAAACGAGTAGGTCAAACGGGTCAGGCTAGACCAGATCGGATCAAATTAAACTGGGTTAGACCAGGTTGAACCAGGTTAGACTAGATCGGTTTACATGTGAACCGGTCGCGGTGACCGAAAATCATACCGGCCAGTGCGTGAAGCTCACACGCGGCCTTACACGGTTCAAAAATGCACCAAAATGCAACTTTTTGGCCAGATTTTCCCCAACATTCCATAACTCAGAATCACGCAAAAACTCAATGAAAAATAGCTCAAAACTTACCGAACTTACCAAATCTGCCGAACGCAGGCGGAAGCTCGATCGATGCCCGTTAGATGATCGGATGGTTGGGTCAGGACCGTCACGACCCGAGGAAGGCTGTGGTGGCAACCGAACCACGACATGGTGACTGTGGCGGCAAAAAAACACAAAAATCTGGCCTGATTCTTACCCTAGGTTTGATGAAGCTTCAAGCTTCGATTGCTGGTAAACGGGACGATGATTACGCGAATGGCTTGAGTGGCTTTGATCAGGGCTCGATGAGGAGTATTCTAGCACTGGCGGTGAGTGACACGGTAAAGATCGAACGGTGGCCGATTTGGTTTAGGTGAGAAAGTTATTTGGGGAAATTTCTAGAGTTTTGATTTGAATATAGGAAGATGATAAGTCTCAACTGCTTTTTATTATTTCGAAACAATTATGAAGCAAAGCATAAAAAGATAAAAAAAAGGGTAGTTTGAAACCAAGACCTACTTTAGCTCAATTGACTGGGTTATTAGCCAAGGCTTCCATAGGTTACGGGTTCGAATCCCGCAACCTACACTCCCTTTCAAAACCCATATTTCCCCCTTTTTCTCACTTATTCCATTTTCGTTCATTTTTCATTTTTTCATGGGTGTTACAAATAAACAATTTTACCTAGTGTGTATTTTTTGTGTATCTCTTGTTTGAAATAATAGGGTGAAAACAAAAGTTTCCTGGCATAAGCTTTTATGGTTCCCTTCCTGTACCAAAGCATGCCATAATAGGGTGGATAACTATCATTGACAAACTGCCAACAAGGGATAGATCGTTAAAGATTGTAATTGCTGTGGATGGAGTATGCATGCTTTGTGGGGGTGGAAGGAGACTCAAAATAACACGTTCTTTGTATGTTATTTCTCTAAAGGTATTTGCGAGGCTGTCCTAAGAAGATGTGTGAGTAAAGGATTTGTATTATTGGTAATCCATAATATTTACAATTGGAGTATATATAGGATTACAATTAAGTATACAAAGATAAGGAAAATCAAATATTAAATACATGATAAGATTTAGATAAAGATAAGATAAGATTTGAATGAGATTGACTAAGATTTATCTTATTATCTTTATTCGTGATACGCCCCCGCAAGATAGAGGGTCCAACGAAGACACAAATCTTGGACCGAAAATGGATAAAGAGATTTCGACCAAGTGGTTTGGTGAGAGTGTCCGCAATCTGAGCTTTGGAGGAAATATGTTGAACAAGTAGTGAACCCGTAGCAACTAAGTCACGAACAAAGAAATAATCAAGCGTAAGATGCTTCATAAGAGAATAAAAGGCTGGATTTTTGCAAACATATGTGCCACTAAGATTGTCTCAAATGAGAGATGGCGGTTTTTGTAATGCCACGCCAATTTCTTGAAGTAGATGTTGAACCCAAAGCATTTTAGTAGTTGCATTTTCCACGACATGATATTTAGCTTCTGTGGAGGAACGAGAAACAATTTTTTGACGAGTTGACTTCCAAGAATTAAGATTAGATCCAAGGTAAATAGCATATCCAGTAGTGGATCTATCGTCCATAGAGGATCCACTCTAGTCCACATCGGCAAAGGTAGTGAGATGAAGTAATGATGCCAAACGAAAAAGAATGCCATGGCATAATGTTCCCTATAGATAATGTAGGATGTGCTTAGCTGCTATCCAATGTGCAAGTGAATGACCATACATGTATTGCGACAGATGGTTCATGGAAAAAGCAATATTCAGATGAGTAAGTGAGAGATACTGAAGGAGAACAAGTAATCATCGATAACTAGAGATATCAAGTGTCGTGGATGGCTCCGGCGGAGGTATTTTGTCGAAAGATGGCATAGGTGTGGAAATTGCCATGGCATTTTCCATCTGAAACTGAGTCAAGATGTCAGAGATGCATTGCCAAGAAAATGGCTGAGCAAGCACATATCCTTCAGAGCAAACTTCGTAGATAATAAGTTGGTGAAGTGAGCAATAAAGTTAGTGTTATTACTAGTAAGCACAATATCATCCATATAGACTAGAAAATATAAAATAACTCTATTTGCATTATAGATGAAGAGGGAGGCATCAACCTTTGATTTCGTAAAACCAAAGTGAATAAGAAATTGAAAGAGATCAATATACCATGCCCTCGGAGCCTGCTTGAGTCCATACAAGGCTTTATGCAACCGAAAAATGTGAGATAGTTTTGTAGAGTCAACATACCTCGGAGGTTGTTCTATATAGACTTTCTCATGTAAGGTGCCATTTAAGAAGGCATTATTAATGTCAAGCTACTTGATAGGCCATGCATGATGTAGTGCAAGAGTAAAGATAATATGCACTATAACAGGTTTCATCACAGGACTGGAAGTCTTAAAATAGTAATGACCAGCTTCTTGAGAATACCCTTTCGCTACTAATCAGGCTTTGTATCGATCAACAAAGCCATCAGCATGCTATTTTACACGAAACACCCATTTGTACCCTACGACCGATTGTGTAGACCATGGAACAAGATCCCATGTATAGTTGATTAGCAAGGCATTAAACTCATCTTCCATGGCTTATCTCTATAATAGATCTTTGAGAGCTTGAGTAACAAACTTCGGCTCTAATATGGAAGGCAAAGGATGACATGTAGTAGCATTAACAAATGAAGGACTAAAGTACCTTAGATTTGGCTGATGAACTCGTTGTTGTAGAGAACTATGCTGTGGCAAGTCAGGGGAGACATACTGTGGCAAGTCAGGAGAGACGTCTTGTTATGGCAGATCAACCAAGGAAACTGGTGTGGCAATGAGATCATTAGGTTACCGTGGCATATTAGACAAGGGAGCTGGTGTGGCAATAGGGTCATTAGGTTGTCGTGGCATATTAGGCATTGAAGTTGGTGCAGCAATGAAAGCATCATGTTGTCGTGGCATAGTAGGCAAGAGAGGTGTAGAAGGTGATGTCAATGCAGCAATAAACAATACTGAAAGAGGATGTCGTGCACAGGGAAGACACATCGTGTAACAAAAGGAAAGATGTGAAGAATAAACCGAACATGAAAAGAGACATAGATTTTGTTAATGTTTGGCTCCAAGCAATTATAAGCAGACTGCGTCACAGAGTATCCAAGGAAAACACATTCAGCGGACCGCAGCTCAAGTTTATATTTTGTGTATGGTCGCAGCCAAAGAAAGATCAAGCATCTGAATGGTTAAAGCTTGTCATAGTTCGGTGCTTGTTGATGAAGTAGAAGGTAAGGCGACATATTATCTAGTATCGGTGTTAGAATCCGATTAATGAGATAAACAGCTGCTTAAAAATCATGAGGTCAGTACTCTGTTGGGAGGGATGCAAAGTGAAGTTGAGAGAGTCCAGTCTCCACTATGTGACGATGTCTTTGTTCAACAGTCTCGTTGTGTTCTGGAGTAAGAGGTGGTGAAGTGAAGTGGGAAACACCTTCCAATTTCAAAATGGGCAAGAGCTTAAAAAAATCACCTTCATTATCAGAGAATAGAGACACAATGGTCTGATGAAAAAAACATTCAAGCCTTTTAAACTGAGGAAATATTGTCGCAACATCAGATTTCTTCTTCATCCGGTATGGCCAGATATATTTGGTAAAGTGGTCAACAAACATCACATAATATGAATATCCATCATAAGACATATGTTTAGTGCTCTAAACATCAGAATAAAGTAATTCAAGAGGACGAGAGCTTGACATATTATTTTGACCAAATGATAATTTATGAGTCTTATTAATAAGACAGGAAGAACAATGAAATTTTTTCAAACTAGTTGAGTCATAAGATATATTACATGTGCGTAATATAGAGGCTAAGACTTTATCGGATGGATGACCAAACTTGTGATGCAGCTGATGCATGGACAAGCAATTGACGGAGTTAACTTGTGGATAAAAAGATCGTGGAGAATAGTAGAGACCACCAATTTTATTGCCTCGAAGAAAAAGAGTTCTCGTGGGCCGGTCCTTAACAAGAAAATAAGAGTCAAAGACTTCAACAGACACATGATTAGTCTGACATAATTTAGAAACCAACAACAAATTTGTATGTAACTAAGGAACACATAAGACATTTGTGAGAGAGAGAGGCTTGGTAGCCGTGGGAACAGTGCATCGACCAATATGAGACATAGGTAGAGAGTTACCATTACCCAGATGAACTATATCAGGGCCATCATAAGAGGAGATATCCTGAGCGGTGGTCATTGTGGTATGATGCGAAGCACCACTATCAAACATCCAGGGAATAGGATCGGATGATGAAAGATCATTAGCAGTGTTGAAAACTGGTGAATCAGACGGTGGCTACTGATAAAAGTTGTTGTGAAAAAATCGAATAAGCTTACGGCAATCTCAAACAATATGCCCTGGCAATTTACAGAACTTGCACACAACATCTTGTCGTTTAGAATGGCTAGATTAAGGAACATAACTATGATCGCCACCAGAAATCGAATGACCAGAGTGACCACTCTTCCCTCGAGAGTGGTTAGTAGAATAACCATGATTTGAATTAGCCCGCTGCGCAAAATATGTCGTGGCAAGAGGTGTTGTTTGTTTATATTCTTGAAGAAGTCTCTCGTGATCAGTTAAGATCTTAGACAACTCAAGCATGGTTGTCGATGTGTTACGCACACGAAAGGCAACAACTATTGGACGATAATCATCATCTAGTTGATTGGCAATAGAAATCAAGATATTTGTATCAGAGTCAGGATAATTTTCCAAGGCAAGATCAGAGGCAATATTCTGCATGTCTTTCATGTAGTTAGAGATAGACCTGGAACCACGTGGATTCCGAGCCAATTTGGACTTGAGAGCAATGATGTGACTAGGAGATGCTTGGGCATAACTTGCGATCAGAGTATCCTATGCAATTTTAGCAGTGACAGCGGATGAAATAAGTGGTTGAACTTGATCATCACAACTGCCAAGAGGAGCACTGATAAGAATTTGATCCTAACGATACCATTGCAAATATTCAGGATTAGCAATTATTGTCGCGGCATAGGTAAACTGAGATGGGGAAGGCTACGAATCATCAATATAACTGATAAGTAGTTTATTTGGCTATTGTTTTATCTTTAATTATATCTTTAATGGTTAGTTCATGTTGTTGATCCGAATGTTTTTGTGCATTTTCTATGCAGGACTACAATTCTGGAAATTGTACTTAAAAGACAACATTATGCAGTTTTATTTTCTGGAATCAAGGCTGGGCTAGTGGGCATGAAGCGCCTAACGTGGCATCCAGTCAGCAGCTTCTAGAAGGTCCAATCAGTGGCTTCTAGAAGGCCTAGTCAACGAGGACGGATGAGCAGATCAGCTGCATTTAAAATTCAAATTAGAAATTATCTTTTGTTTTTAGGATTTAATTTGAATATTTTCAGGAATTATCTTTTATCATTTCTAGGTTATTTTTAGGGTTTTAGAATACTATAAATACCCCCTCAGGGTAAGCTAGAAAATCATCTCTCATTCTTAGTTTTGTTGTTACTTTCTAAGTTCTATAAAATTCTCTTTTTCTTTACATTCTTATTTTTAAGTTTTCATTTATTTTCTTTTAAAATGCTGAGTATGATTTCTACCATAATCATGCTTAGCTAATTTTCCAATTAGCCGAAGGCTTAAAGCGATATCTCAATTCCGATTGTGAGAATTGAAAAGCACTTAATTTCTTCAGATATCTTTCTCAATTTTATGCAAACTTGGATTGGCAATCGACATTTCCTTTAAAATCATTACACTTTCTTTTCAAAAAGTGTACGTTGACTCGAATGTTGTTTTGATTTACTGTTGGGAGGAAGGATCGGCTTGTAGCTTATTCGACTTCCTATGAACACACTTAGCGACAAATTCGCTAAGGGAAATTGAGATTGGGTTCAATTCTCGTTGAGACAACATAACCCGAGTCGGGCTTTTCTAAAACTTAAACTGTATTGGTGCTAGCAACGATAGTCGTGGTTAGTCCAAATAAGGACTGAATATCAACGATTGGCTTTGATTTGTTGGTTTACCGAAGAGAAAAGTAAGTTACAAGGTTGGGCCTTGTAGACTATAACCGACATGAACCCCGAAGTAAAATCTCTTTCGATGATCAAAACGAATTGAGGCAAAGCGAGTCTTGAGGCTATTTTATTTTATTGATTTTCTTCTCAAAATTTTATTTCGTTATTTTTCTAAATTTATTTTCAAGTTCACTTAATTTACTCTCTTGATCAAAACCCCCTATTTTATTTATTTTCTCGCTAAAGTCATAATCAAAACCTCTCAACATTAGAAGCTCCTTAGTTCCTGTGGATCGACCCTTCTTCTCTATTACTACATTATTTATCTATTTTATTTGAGATTAAGGATAATTTATTTAAAAATTACGATGCTTGTAAAATTGGCGCCGTTGTTGGGGACTTCAGAAAAGTTACTAATTAGAGCTTGTTTTGATTTATGACCAAGAAGAATCCTGGAAAACTAGCAAATTTTGAACCAGAGATCGAAGCATTAGCCCGAAGACTACACGCGCAAACGCTTTGGGAAAGAAGACAACAACAGCAAGAACATCGACAACAACAATCTGAACCAGATCTAGAAACACCCTCTGACACTGAAACACAATTCATACACAACAACGAAGCATCAATTCCGATGGCAGACAGAGACCAAACTATTCTAGAACTTGCCGCGGCACCTCAGGAGAAACAACCGTTGTGCATCACATTCCCGAATGGAGAAACACTATTCGCACTTAAGACGGGTCTAATCCATCTTCTGTCGACTTTCCATGGTTTGCCTAATGAGAACCCGCACAAACATCTTAAGAAATTTCATATGGTTTGTTTAAGCACAAAATCGTAAGGAGTATCTGAATACCAAATTAAACTTCGCGTTTTTCCTTTTTCCTTAGCCGATTTGGCTAAGGATTGGTTATTTGATTTACCGTCTAATTCGGTTACTACATGGACTGATATGGCTCGACTTTTTCTTGACAGGTTTTTCCCTGCAGCCAAGGCGAGTGAACTAAGGCGAAGCATCTTAGGAATCCGACAAAAAAAAAGCTAAATCGTTATATGACTATTGGGAGAGATTCAAGAAATTATGTGCAAATTGTCCACAACATGGACTATCGGAACAAACATTTCTCCAATACTTCTACGAAGGCTTACTACCTATGGAGATAAAGATGGTCGACGCAGCAAGTGGAGGGGCACTTGTAAACATGACTCCGACTGTGGCTAGAAATTTAATTTCTGCTATGGCCGCTAACTCTCAACAGTTTCGCACTTCCAGTGAACCCTCTCGACAAGTTCACGAGGTAGGTACAGTTTCTTTAGAAAATAAAATTGATAAGTTAGCTGATATAGTTCAATCTCTTGTTGCAGGCAAAATTGGTACAACCATACTATGTGGAATATGCACGATGTCGGACCATTCCACAGATTGTTGTCCGATGTTATAGGGAGATGTTGCTGCACAAGTAAATGCAGTAGCTAATTTTTCGGGGCCTCCTCAAAGGCCATACAACCCTCACACCAACACCTATAATCCGGGGTGGAAGAACCATCCAAACTTCAACTATGGACCAAATGAGAGTAGCCTCCACTTGGCGACGCCAAATAGGAAAATTGGAAGACATAAGTTTGATTGGGAAGTTGGTCGATACATTAAGATGCACAAGATCATTGGAAGTAGAAGACGGAGCCATGAGATGAGAACCGATTTGAAGAAGAGCGGAAGAGAGGAAAAAATGAGTAGAGAAATTCTACCTGGCTTTGATACCATGTAAAGGATTTGTATTATTGATGATCCATAATATTTATAATTGGAGTATATATAGGATTACAATTAAATATACAAGGATAAGGTAAATCAAATATTAAATACATGATATGATTTAGATAAAGGTAAGATTTAGATAAAGATATTATAAGATAAGAATTGAACGAGATTGACTAAGATTTATCTTATCTTATCTTTATCCTTGATAGTTTGAACCGTGCAGTGATGACTTGGAACGAAGAATTGGAATGGATAGTTACTTCATTGAAAGGGAAATCTCATCTTGTTTACATATTAAAGATTGCATGGAATGCTTTTATTTATTGTATATGAGAAGAAAAAAATCATAGGCAGTTTAGTAGAGCATTTCGAAATAGTGAGGAAATATTTGAATGTATACAAAATGTAATGGCAAAAAATTAGGAATTGGTCACCTCAAGATTTTTGGATACTGCATATGCCTATGTTCCTGATTATATATGAAAGAAGCGCAATGACAGGGGAGAGAAATGCATCTTTATCTGCTATGATGAACGAAGTATGACTAATAGAATCTATAATCCTCTTATTTAGAAGGTAATTATCTCAACATCTATTGAGTTCATTGAAGCGAAGCAATGGAGATAGAACACATAAGAAAAGAAAAATTGAAGAACTATTTTTAAGAAAGATAAAAAAGATGATGATCTCATTAATCAAGATAAAAAAAATGATATTTAGGTTATCAACACTATTGCATCACCGTCATTAAGCAATAGCAGTTCCAGAAAAACAGAGAATCATGAAATACACCTAAACATCAAGCCAACATTCTATGATTAAGAAAAGTGTTTTATGCTTTTAATTGTCATTTTCTTTGTAGAACATACTTGTGAGCTTAATTGTTATGCTCAAGTGTTAGGTTTTGGGTGATTGCTATTTTTATTTCTCTTGTAAGAGAGTGTTTTCTCAAAGCTTTTGGGTATAAGCTTTGAGGTTGTAAAGGTTTCCTCTTGAACCTAGAAAAGGGGAAGAAATTCATAGTGAATTTGGGAAAATCCTTAGTGGGAAGCTAAGGTAGTGGATGTGGAGCTTGGTTAGAAGCTTGAACCACTATAAATCCTTGTGTCAAAATTTTAAATTCCATTGCTTTCACCACTATCACTCAATAACCAATTCACTCACTCTCTTGGTTTTCTCGGTTAATCGTCGAGCCTCCCAACAAGTATCGGGATCATACACTCTGAGTGAGGCCCAGTTCCACTAAGTATCGGGATCATACACTCAAGCTTGAAATCTCTCGTCGAGCATCATCGAATAAGGCCTGGTTCTACTAAGCATCGGGATCATACATTCAGGATCTTCAACCATGGTGTTGCAACAAACTTTTTCTCTCACTGGGTATCCGAATCCCAAAAACAGTGGTAACTCAGTCAAATAAGTGCCCTTACTTGGCACACAACATCACACGATCCTCTAAGGATCCCTATGGTTGCTATTGCAAACAAGTCGCCCAAGGTTTCACCAAATTATTACTCATTATACTCGTATATGAGGTTTAAATCTTGGTTTCATAGTTTTACTATTCATTTTATCCTATTAGGAGCCCATTGGGCCTTAGTCTCCGAATTATAAGCCCCTCAAGCTCAAATTGCATTTTTCAAACAGATTGCCCAATAGGTATCGATACCCACCAGTGTGTACCGATACGCTCCTCTAGGTACCGATACCTATTTTAGGTGTATCGATACTCGACTTCATACTTAAAGGGTTTTAGCCAACAAACCTGTACCGGTACACAAGGGCCGTGTACCGATACCCTTTCGGTACCAATACACGTACACTTTTTTGCTACTGGAATTTTGATGGTATAGAGGGTACTGATACCCGCTTAGGCCTACCGATACGCCCTTTAAGAAATGCTTGCTTCCAACCATTAATGCACAGTGTTCCGATACACGTTCAACCTGTATCGGTACTCAAACCCATAATTCACTTTCTAGAGTTCGTAATTCACCTCTCAAGCCTCCAAAACTCAAAGTTAAGACCCCAAAATGAACCTACAAGTTATGGGAAGGGGTTTAAGTGGTTTCCTACCATTTTTAAGTCATATTAACACCAATCTTAGAATTAGCCATTAAAGAGGTCTCAATAATTCAAGCAAATAAAACATCAACCAAGCAACAAGGCAATCAAATTTATGATTTACATGAATGCAAAGAAGTTAGTAGTGTACTAACCTTACTCCTACATGTGAGATTGAAGCTCCTAGCCCAAGCTTCAAGCTTTCTTCTTCCCTTGCTCCTTAGAAGAATTTCCAACTTCTTTCACTACAAGAAAATCTTGTAAATCAAGTTACAACATTTTTGGAAACTTAAAATATGATAAAGGAAGGATTCTACAACAAGAAATGGAGTCAAATATTTCATTCCCGTTTTTTCTCTTCAACCCCCGACAAACACCTATTTTTCCAACCTCCACCAAAATCAATTATTCTTACCTTGATAGATAGATCATTGGATGATGAGTAACCGTCCCTCGACAACATTTATGAGATTCACACTTCCAAACTCAAAGATTGAACCTTTCTTTGTGGGTGGGAAGCTGGGAGATGAGAATGGGTGAAGGATGAGGACAAGGGGACAATGGTGATCTCACCGTCCCAACTTTTCTGTAGCAAAATTAAACACCCTTTCCCCCTCTTCAAAAATGGGCAAGTTACCACAATACCCTTCCCTCGTCATCCTAACCCATCAACCACATAAAGGCCCAAACCCAACAACTATACACAAGCCCACTACGGCTTCTAAAGCCCAAACTCACGGCTCAAATGCGAAGCCTACACTTCGAGTTAAAGCGACCCTCGAATTCCGAAATCCAGTTCATTATAACCACCGTCACTGACCACCCAATTTTTTTTTGAAAATGAGGTTCTGAAATCCATCCTATGAAAGCCCCGAGGCCAGATGATCTTTCAGCATATCTCCACCATTAATTTAGGTATGAGATTGGTCCAATATTACTCGCTACTGCCTCCATGTTTTACATGGTAAGATGAATATCTCGGTTATTAATTGAACTAACATTGCACTTATTCCAAAGGTGAAGAATGTATGGTTGTTGTTGTATTTTCGACCAATCTTGTTATGTAATGTCATATATAAGGTCATTTCTAAGAATGTGATGATTTGGTTTAAACATGTACGGGTCTTTGAATTGATGAAGCTCCAAGCGTTTTTATTACATAATTGTTGGTTCCAGACAATGCTTATTAATATAATTCATTTAGGGAAAACTCATCTTAATATATTGAAAATTTAAATTTTTTTAAAAATGATCTAACTAATCTAATCTACCTTTCAATTTAATCAAAATAATATATTAATACAAAATAAATTGTAAGAAGTATTTGAGAAGAACAGCCGGCCAGATTCATTAATAAATGAATTATTTGAATCCCAAGCCTATTTATCTATGGATTTCTGAAAAAACTACCAAGAAAATAATTAAGTCATCAACTAGAGATTTACTAAGAAATTTTGGGATGCCTTCTTTGACTAATACAAATTGAAACAAGATTAATAACTATATTAGATACAAATCCAATTAATAAATAAAATAAATTACCAATGGGTTGGTCCAAGTGGTAAACAGCTTGGTATCGCTTAAACTGGTCTTGAGTTCAAGACTTTGTGTATACAAAAAAATCCCTGCTGGGAGACTCACCCACCAAAACTAGGTGTGCGACGCGGGTCGGTCCAGATCAGTCATGGCAAAGTCTTAGAGAATCGGGAGGCAACCGAAAAAAATAATAAAATAAATTAAGTTCCTAAGCTTTCCAATTTAGGCAACCGAAAAAACTCATCTTTAAAAATACTCACTCAATCATCTACTTTTCACTTTCAAAGCTCCAAAGTAGCTTTAGAATCATGGGTGTTTTCCCTTATGACTTTGAGATTACCTCCCCAGTGTCCACGGTAAGGCTTTTCAATGCCCTTGTTGTTGAAGCTGACAAGGTTTTCCCCAAGGCTGCCCCTCAGGCAATCAAGAGCGTCGACCTCGACGTAGATGGCGGGCCGGGAACTATCATAAAGATCATCTTTGGTGAAGGTCACATATTTAATTTTGGCCTTTATTTCGATTATTTTACGATGTGTTCGAAATGAATATGATTGTTTTAAGTATTCTATGGCCTTCATACCAATACGTGAAGCACCAAGTTGATGCGGTTGGTAAAGCCAATTTGTCATGTAGTTACAGTGTGACCGAAGGTGGGTCTTTGGGGATCAAGTTAGAGAAAATCAGCCACAAGAACAAGTTCGCGGCGGCTGCAGGCGGAGGAACGCTTTGCAAGAGCTTAACGAAGTTTTACGTCATTGGTGATTGTGTGTACACCGAAGAAGATACTAAGGCTTTCATTCAAAGCACCGAGGTTCTTTACAAGGGTGTTGAAGCTTATCTTCTAGGTAACCCTAATATCTGCAACTAAGATATCAGATCATTTTCAATCCTCATGCTTTTAAAAGTCTAAACTGTCTTTCGATTGTTGTGATAAGAGTGCTGGTGATCGGGCTCTGTTCATCTTTATTTTCAGTATGGCTGGTTAAAATGTTTGAGTTGTAACTTATATCATCTTTATATGTAATGAAATAAAATAAACGTATAAACTTGAAAAAATAAACAGTTTTACCTGGTATGTATCTTTCGTGTATCTCCTTCTTTTCTCAGCAATTAAACTTTTTCTTATTAAAAATTTGAGTTGTGTAACTCATTAAAAACCTCTCTAATCCAAAATAAAGAAAAAGAGTACAACACAACAGGCGAAAACAAAAGTTTCTTGGCATAAGCCTTTATAGTTCCCCTTCATGTGCCAAAGCATGTCATAATAGGGTGGATAGCTATCTTTGACAGACTACCAACAAGGAATAGATTGTTAAGGATTAGAATTGTTGTGGATGGAGTATGCTTGCTTTATGGGGTGGAACATGAGACTCGAAATCACATGTTCTTTGAGTGTTCTTTCTCCGGAGGTATTTGGGAGGCTGTCCTAAGAAAATATTGCTTGAACCGTGAAATGATAACTTGGAATGAAGAACTGGAATGGGCTGTTACTTCATTGAAAGGGAAATTTCTTCTTGTTTACATATTAAGCTGCATGGAATGCTTTTATATATTGTATATGGGAAGAAAGAAATCATAGGCAGCTTAGGAGAACATTTTGAAATAGCGAGGAAATATTGGAAGCTTGTATTAGAACTCAGAATAAAAGTATTCAAATTGATTGTATTCAAGTGAGATGATTGTCCAAGTTGTCGCAGTAAGGACTCGGCACGACTTTTTTTAAGAAAAATAAAGGAGTCGCCACAAATTTTTTTCAAGGTGAGATTGGATCACCTAAAATGAGTTATTTTAATAAGAACACTTTATTTTATTAAAATAACAATTTTGGTCTGCAAAAACACAAAAAACCAGGTTTGGGAATCGATTACGCATGGGGAAGGGCGAGCACCCCCACAACGCCCAAAAATTAGAACCTAGCCGATTACAAGTTGTCTTAAAGTTGGAATTTGCAAGTTCGTGTGAAATTTAAATCATTATCCATTTGTAAATGTGAGTTCATTTTAATGGTCTCGCCATCCGGGGAATAAACAATAATCATCGCCAACACTTCTGGCGCTAACCCGTTTATCCCTTTCGGTGAGACATCGCATCGCAATTTATATTTCCCGGTATTAAGCATGTAACGACCTGAATTTTCGTGTCAACAATGGGCGTTAACCTGGTCTTGGACCGACACGTCGAGTCGGATGTTCGAAGCTTATCGGGCCGATATGTTGGGTTTTATGGACCTCCATGTGTTGTTGGGCTTGGGTGTTGGGTTTTGGGTTTGTTGGGTAGAAGATATATGAGGGCAATTGGGTAATTCACTCTCAAAAGGGGGAAAAGGCTGATGCCTCATTAAGGGGGCTACCATTTGGAAGAGGGGTGAAGTCACCCTTGTCCTCATCCCTCTCTCTATCTTCTTCTTCAAATTCCCATCCCAAACCCAAAGTAAAAGAGGGAAGCTTGTTGTTTTAGAGTGGTAATCTCGGAATTGTGATCAAGAGAAGTTTAAGCAGCATACAAAGATCTATCTTTCATGGTGAACCTCCCCAAAGTTGGTGGAAATTGGAGTTGAAGCTTGGAGCAACAAAGAGAAATGGAAAAAGCTTGGTTTTATGATTCATGGGTGTTAAGTTTGGATTTTAGGATCTTGAATCCCTTTAATGGTGGATTAAAGATTAGGTGTTGTTAAGGTATAAAATTGGTAGTAAACCACCTAATATACCCTAAATAACATGTAGGAACATTTTGGGGCTTAACCATTTAGGTTAATGGCTCCGATTATGAAATCTCGAGCTCCAGGTTTTGAAATCTAGGCTCGTGTACCGGTACGGGATGACCCGTATCGGTACGCCTTTGTATGAAAGAGGGGCATTTTGTGATGGGCGTACCGGTACAATAATTTGCGTATCGATACCCCATGCTTGATGAGAATTCCAGTGGCATTTTTACGTATCGGTACTACTGTTACATTGCTTAGGGGAGGCTTTCGCGTACCGGTACGCGCTTGGAGAAGTACTAGTACAGCTAGGGGATCGATACAGGGTGGTTCACGTACCAGTATTGGGTACAGGGTGAAGACCAAGTTCTTTCGAACTGAAATTGAGTATCGGTACTCTAGTAAAAGTACTGGTACCTAGAGGGGTGTACTGTTACTCAGGTAAGAGTATCAGTACTCGTAGAGCAATCTGCCTAAGAATTTTGAGGTTGCGTTTAGAGGTTCTATAATTCATGGTAAAGGGCCCAATGGGTCCCTAAAGTATAAAATGAATTCTAAAACTGAGAAATCAGGGTTATAACCTACATGTAGAATAAATGGCTTGGCAATTGTTGAGTGGATTGCTCGTATTAATTATCCATAATGATCCATGGTGGATCGGTTGATGCTGCGTGGAGATTTGGGGTCCTTTCTGTATGCTGAATGGATGCCCATATGGCTAGTAGTTGCGAATAATGAGATGGTCTAATGAGAATGTTGTGATTAAGCTTAAAAGACTTATATTAATAATTGTAACAAACAAATAATGCCTTGCGCATTGGTAATGTTTGGCTTGATGCCTCTTATCTCTTGGTGAGATGTATGGATGCTCGGGGAGCATATGTTATCTTATGTGTCTTGGTCAATAATTCAGATGTCCTAGAGTTAGTGCAAGGGCACTTGTTTAAGGAGATGTGTACTTCAGGCTGGGTGATCAAGTTCATTTGACGTATCCATAGGCTATGTGATCTGAATGTTGTTAGAAACCTATTCTTGGGCTATGTAATCAGGATAAGGAAAATAAACTCGGTGGGTTGTGTGAGCTCGAGTAACTCAATGGGCTAAGTAAACTCGAGTAACCTGATTGGCTGGGTGACCTCAGGTAAAGACTGCTTGTGGCTATTGTGATCCAAGTATGTCTATGACGTATCTGTGGCTATGGTGATCCGAATATGGTCCAATAACCCGACGCCTATGCGATCATAGGCAACCCAACGGTTGTGTGAGTACGAGTAATGTAAGGTTTTTTTGGTCATTATTTATGGAATGTATGTTATTTAATTCGTTGTGTGGATAATTGATGTTGGTTGTTTTACCCTTAGGCTATGTGATTAGGGTATAGCATGTATAACTCGACGAGCTATGTGAGCTCGAGTAACTCATTGGGCTGTGTGACCTCGAGTATGGTCAGCTTGGGATAGCATGCGAGTCTTCTTAAATCTTAATAGTGTCTTGAGACATGGTTGTGAACTCTAGCTAGGGTAGGCTAGACGATGATCTTTAGTGTTAAGAAGCCTTTTCGTGCACTCTTAATTATATAATCATGCATGCTTGTTTTATGATATTTATAAATTGTGGTAAAGTAGAAATGCACCATTGATCTTGTAAGCTAAGCGTGCGGAATTTTGGTTTTTACGGGAGTAGGTTGACAGGTTTTTATTGGAGGAGCATGTCGAAGAGGATTTCCCAGCATCGAGATAACTTCAAAGTATAGTACTTGATGTTTTAGTTTGGACTGATTGTATTCATAGGACTTTACCATAACCGAGTTTGTAACTTTATTTAATTTACTATTAATTGGTCAAATGATGTATTTTTAATTCGAGCGCCTATTTTATAAACTCTTTTAATGTTAATTAATTATGTAGATTTATGGAATCAATTGTTTTGAGAATTGCCAACTTATGGTTTTAAATGAGAAATTTTTGATGGGTCAGTTTTGAGAGACCTGAATATAATGCTTTGGATCTGGGTTGAGATTGAGGTGTTATATTTAGTGGTATCAAAGCTTAGGTCTAGTCGGTTCTAGAAAACTCTGAGGTGGTATAGGGGTCATAGTAAGGTGTCTAGTGAATACAAGTCCCTAAATTTGAGTTGTACTTTACAAGACTGGGAATCCTGATGTTCCACCTTATTTCCTCGTGTTTCAAAAAAGAGTTGATGGAAGGGGAAACCTATAATAGAGAGGCGAGTCACTTCTATGATCTTACCTCTGCCCTTTTGCAAGTGGTATAAGCTTTTCCGAGGCAATCTGAGACGCCTCGCAAGACCCTTGTTGAGAGGCTTCACCGTTTTAGGCCTAAAAATTTTGAAGGCTTGGGTGAGGATGACCCGATCAAGGCTAATAGGTGGTTGCGTGACACACACAAAATTTTGAGGCATATAAGAGGAAGCTCAGAGGATGATCTTGATTGCATTGTCTCCCTTCTTAAAGGAAATGCACACGAGTGGTGGGAGACCATTGAGTTGGGTCTACAGCCTGTACTCCTGACATGGGATATCTTTTTGGATGAGCTTTGGAAGAAGTACATCAGTGAGGTACATATGGATGGGGGACTAGTTCCTGCATTTGGTTTAATGGGACCGGACGGTGTTTGCTTATGAGCAAGAGTTTCTGCGCTTGAGTCGTTATGCCCTAGAGTGTGTTGCCACGAAAGAGTTGAGGTGCAAGAAGTTCAAGCAAGGGTTGAGGGTTGAGCTCCAGTTGCATGTGACGGCGGGTCCACTTGAGAGATTTTCAGAACTAGCCAATAGTGTGAAGGCATTGGAGCGACTACAAGATACAACACCCGATAAGACAAAAAATGCTAGGGGCCATGATGCGAAGACCCAGGATCTTATAGGTCGTTCGTTATATCCGTATGAAAGGTTTTGTTCTTCGAGGGGTTTAAAGAGAATTGCTTCAGATCAGCTACTGAGAGTCAGTTCAGGATCTAAATCAAGGGTTCGTAGGGGCTCTTTGATTTCTTCTCTGAAATGGAGTATTGATGGTTCAGTTGGAGTGTCGCTTCTATCAGTATGCTAGTTTACGGCCAACATCAGCTTAGAGTGTGCTTTTTACTTCAGAGGGTTTTCTATAGGTGCCGGGCACCAGGACATATGGCAAAGGACTGCCCAATTATAGATAAGAACACACCGGCTCAGTCTTAGAGGTTGGCTACTTCCCATCATGGTCAAAATTTTGCTAGAGACAGAGCTAGGGCACCATCAGGTTACTGAGGTAGAGGTCTTATGAGATCCACTGCTAGGGTTGACGTACGAGGCATTGCTAGATAGCTTGCTACTCAGACTAGGGATGATAGCATTACAGTCGAAGATATGTCAGGTAATTAAGTTCTATTTTGGTTCTAGTTATTTTAGATATCCATTTAACTCTTCAGATGTGTAATAGATTGGTTCTTGTGAATGCGTATTGTTGCGCGTAATAAGTGTTACGCAAATGTGCAAGTATACACGTCGCAAGTTATAGTATAAAAGATATCGTCTCCACAGGGATTGGTGCCACTTCAAGAATCTAGTCTCTTGCACTGTAAAAAGTAAAAACACAAGTAAATGATTATAGAAGTTTTAACTAATAACTAATCTAGAAAGCAATTAAGTAAATGAAAAGATGAATTCGAATGAGAGAGATAGGCTAGGTTATCGTGAGTTGAAGTGTGATAGCCGATTGGATTGTCTTGGTAAAAGAGTGCACGGGCAACTCAGTTGCCGTGGCGACTTGCACAACGGGGTTGCCTTGGAAACTAATTGATGGTTGCTTGGGCGACTAGTTGAGCAACTACTTGGGCGACTGGGCAGCAACTTCAAGGTTCGGCGGAGCGTTCTTCAATGGTTTCTTCTTATCCCTAAGTCGAAACTCTAGCTACTTGTGCATGCCTTGATAATACATCCCTGCGTGAATCAAGGGTGAACAACAACCAATCTTGCGCTCCTATTAGCCGTTGAAATCCTTAACTTATTCCTAAGCCGGATTAATCTTCACCATCATTGGATTGAATAAAGATCATATTCATTCGTTTCTTGAATCTAACTCTCCCGATATTAGATAAATGGATGAAATCACGAGATCCTCTCCCAATTCACTCGCAAACAATAATAAGAATCAAGAATGAATAAACCTTGAAATAGAAAAAGTGCAAACTCTTATTACCTAAACAAAAACCAATAGTTTCTCACAACCACAAAACACAATAACCATAGCCAAGTAAATTTAGTTCATGGCTAGGTTCCAAAGAAACATAAGATAATTAATCCCTAGCATGAACCCAATCGAACAAGGAAGAAAAGATGAAGGAGGATGCTTGTCGAAAATTCTCTCATCTTGCCCTACTTGGACTTGTCGAAATTTCCCTCTTGCTCTCTCTCTTGGTCTTGTCGAAATTCCCTTGATATTTATAGGGCTAGGCCAAAGTCCTTATTTGAGGAGGAGTTTGAGTTGGAATTAAATTATCTTTAAAGAATATAATTCTTTATTATAATTTTATTCCTATTAGAACTTCTCCTATCTTCTTGGAATTTAATTCTTCTTTAATCTCTGCATGGCAATCAAATTCCTTTGGGGTTGGGCCTTGCTCCATGTCATTTTGGGCTTGTAAAATCATGAATTTCGACATCCCTATTGCATTTAGTTTTTTTGTCGACAAATGCCATGGCAACTGGCTCGTCGTCTCCTTCATGCATTGCCCTGGCAACTAGCTCGGCATATCCTTCATGTATTGCCCTGGCAACTAGCTCGGCATTGCTTTGGCAAGTGATCCTGCACATACACACACAAAGCACACCAAAGCAGCATCTTTTCCACAAAAACTACCAATTTATGTAATCAAGCTCAACGATGGAAGGAAACATGGATTAATGCATGAATGGCTAACTATGCAACTAATATGAGCCTAAGTCTAACAATAATATGAGTAAAAAGGGTAATAAAAATAGTACTTTTGAACACTTATCACACCCCCAAACTCGAACTATTGCTTGTCCTCAAGCAATGCAAACTCATAATTACCTGCCAAGACTTCGATTTTCACAAACTCAGCTTTGAACTTGATTTCAATTCTCTGAACCGGGGCACAAAGTATGATTGGCTTTTTATTTTTTGGAAAACTGAGGAGTTACTCAGAATTAAACTATAATGCTTGTGAGTGTGTACGGAGTTGTGTGCAAGTTGATTTTTCGGATTCTATGCAAACAATAGGTTTTCAAATTACTTCATTGGGTTCTTTTTAACATGTTTTAACTAGAGCCAATTTCGGGCACCTCTAGTGTTTTGTTTTTAGTTTTCTTAAGTTAATTTAATCGACTAGAGCCGGTTTCGGGCACCTCTAGTTAAAAAAATTTTTTTAACGCCTCCTAGAGCCAGGTTCGGGCACCTCTAGTGATCAATTTTTTAGCATATGCTAGAGCCAATTCCGGGCACCTCTAGCATTCATCCAATTTTTATTCTAATCCCCCAATTTGTTAATTATCAACCTAAGTTTACTAGAACTCCTTAAATCAATCAAACCACAACAGTGTTTCATCAAATTTAGCATCATAGTAAAATTCTAAGTTTTTCCATGGTTATCCTAGAATAAAAGTTCTATCAATTAAGTGCATTGGCAAAGTCATCATCGAATATCATCAAATCTAAGCAATTCTTGTTCCAATTTAAAGGCATGGCAAGCAATTTATGTATCCTAAATGTAATACTTAAGATTAATGTAACTAAACATGGTAATTACTAATAACAATCCCCCCCAAACTCGAGTGAGGCATTGTCCTCAATGCATGCATAAAAATACCGAAAATAAAAATAAAGATAAAAATGCATACGAGGACTTACTCCGAGAGTTCGTCATCGTAGATGATTAGTTTCCTTCTAGTTGGCGTCTTGATTTTCTTGCTTGAACGCGATGGTTGTTTTCTTGTTGCCGGTGGTGGAATCGATCCTCGTACGGGGTTATCCTCATCATCCTCTTCATCAATGTCAATGGCTTTTCGCTTGGAGGATTCAATTGGTGCGGTCTTTATTGGTTCAATGGAGGACTCGTCTGAATCTGAAAAGTCAAAAAATGATTCCGTAAGAGTTGATTCGGGCATAGGTGCTTTACCTTTGGCTTTTGCAGTGGTTGCCGGGATGTCTTTAGCTTTGGTTGCCGTGGCATCTTCAGGGTTGGTTGCCGAGATGATTTTGGTTGTGAGTAAAAACAAGGAAAAGAAAAGAAACTAAAAAGTTGCAAGATATAAAGTAGGAATAGGTTAAGGGTGATGGGTTTTATAGAAAAGATAGGTGGGTGGGATTGGGGGAAATCGAAAAAGGGTTTAGGGTTTGGTAGGAATTTTCGACAAAGGGGTTTTGGTTAGGATGAATTGGAGGCTTTATATAAGCCTTAGATTCAGCCCATTAGTTTCCTTGTTGAAGATGTTTTCCTACTTGGTTTAGAATTCCTTCTTTATCTTGAACTTCCTTTCCTACAATTCAAAATCAACTCAAATAAGGATTAAAATTAAAGATAAACTAATAAAGAAAATAAATAAAGATGTGTAATAGGATTCTTAAACAAATATATATATATATATATATATATATATCCTAAAACTACTTAATAATCGAAAATAAAAATAAAAAAAAGTTGGAAAAAATAAAATACTTAAATAGTCGAAAAAAATAATAATAAAAATATAAAAAGGGAGAGCATGCTCATGCATCTCCTAAATTGACCACTTACTTGTTACGTTCCACATGTGCACCATTGTAGTGCTTCAATCTTTGTCCATTCACTTTGAATTCATGGTTGTCAGAGATGGACTTGATTATCACAGCACCATGGGAGAATGGTTTGACGACTTCAAATGGTCCCGACCATCTTGATTTCAGCTTTCCCGGGAAAAGTTTTAGCCGAGAATTGAATAGGAGAACTAGTTGCCCTGGCGTGAATTGCCGTGGCAATAGTTTCTTGTCGTGCCATCGCTTTGTTTTCTCCTTGTAGATTCGTGCATTGTTATAGGCGAGTGCACAGAATTCTTTTATCTCATTAAGATCCATCAAGCGTTTTTGTCCGGCACTTTCCCAATCCATATTCACGGTCTTGATTGCCCAGTATGTCTTGTGCTCGATTTCCACCGGTAGATGACATGTTTTACCATAGACAAGCCGGAAGGGGGGCATACCTAATGGTGTTTTGAATGCAGTGCGATATGCCCAAAGTGCGTCATCTAGTCTTAATGACCAATCCTTCCTTGAGGGATTTACTACTTTCTCGATTATTCCCTTCAACTCCCGGTTGGAAATTTCTGCTTGCCCGTTGGTTTGTGGGTGATATGCCGTGGCGATCTTGTGTGATATGCCGAAGCGTTGCAACATCTTGGCAATTAGTCTATGGTCAAAATGCTTGCCCCCGTCACTGATAATTGCTCTTGGCATCCCAAACCGTGTAAATATTTTTTTCTGCAGGAATTGTTGCACGGTCTTGGAGTCGTCGTTAGGAACTGCAGCTGCCTCTACCCATTTAGACACATAGTCGACGGCGAGTAAGATGTAGAGGTTGCCGAATGAAGATGGGAAAGGTCCCATAAAATCGATCCCCCATACATCGAACAGTTCCACCTCGATGATGTTTTGGAGCGGCATCTCATGTCGTCTAGAGATATCGCCCGTCCTCTGGCAACGATCACATTGCTTGTAAAAGTCCTGGCCATCTTTGTACAATGTTGGCCAATACAAACCGGATTGCAAGACTTTGGCCGCGGTACGAGTTCCTACAAAATGTCCTCCATAGGGTGAAGAATGACATTGCCGGAGTACATTCTGTTGCTCTTCTTCAGGGACACATCGGCGTATAACCTGATCTGCACATTGTTTAAACAAAAGAGGCTCGTCCCCAAAGTAATGCTTAGCATCATGGCAGAACCGCTTCTTTCCTTGGTGAGTAATGCCATAAGGAAAAATACCACAAACAAGGAAGTTAACTAAATCCGCGTACCAGGGTATTGCCGAGGCATGTGCTGCCGTTGTGACTGCTCCCAAAATTGCCGAGGCGTATGCGTCAAAGGCTGCTGCGGCATCGAGAGTTGCCGAGGTGTGTGCATCCATGGTTGCCGAGGCGTCATGGGTTGCCGAGTCATCTAGGGTTGCTGAGGCGTCAAGGGTTGCCGAGGCATCTAGGGTTGCTGAGGCGTCAAGGGTTGCCGAGGCATTGAGGGTTGCTGAGGCAATTAGAATTTGTTCATCCAGGAATGCATCGCATATCTCTAGATCCGCGTCCTCCTCCCTATTGCGTTCCAAACGTGATAAGTGATCGGCCACTTCATTTTCTGTTCCTTTCCTGTCCTTAATTTCAATATCAAATTCTTGTAAAAGTAATATCCAACGAATCAAACGAGGTTTAGCATCCTTTTTAGCAAATAAGTATTTAATTGCCAAATGGTCCGTATGAACAATTACCTTTGTACCAATTAAATAGGATCGGAACTTGTCAAATGCGAAAACTACAACTAGTAACTCTTTCTCCGTTGTTGTGTAATTCACTTGAGCATCATTAAGAGTTTTACTAGCGTAGTATATCACATGGAAGGTCTTACCGTGCGTTGGCCTAGGATCGCTCCTACCGCGAAATCACTTGCATCACACATGAGGCGTCAATCAAACTGGTGGAACGACAATGGGTGCCGAGGCAAGCTTTTTCTTTAGGGTTTCGAATGCTTGAGTGCAAGAATCATCAAAATCGAAGACTTTATCCTGTTCAAGCAGATTACACAAAGGTTTAGTGATTTTAGAAAAATTATGAATGAACCTCCTGTAAAAACCTGCATGTCCGAGAAAACTTCGAATTTCTTTAACCGAATTTGGTGGGGGTAATCTCTCGATCACGTCCACCTTGGCTTTGTCTACTTCAATTCCCTTGGATGAAATCTTGTGGCCGAGCACTATTCCTTCATCTACCATAAAGTGGCATTTCTCCCAATTGAGGACTAAGTCCGTTTCTTCGTATCTTGCTAACACCCTCTCTAAATTGCCGAGACAGCCGTCGAAGTCATTACCAAAAACCGAATAATCATCCATGAAGATCTCAAGGAAGTCTTCGACCATGTCTGAAAAGAGTGCCATCATGCATCTTTGGAAGGTTGTCGGGGCGTTACACAATCCGAACGGCATCCTTCGGAAGGCATAAGTACCGTATGGGCATGTGAAGGTTGTCTTTTCTTGATCTTCTAGTGTTATGGCAATCTGATTGTAACCTGAATAACCATCAAGAAAACAATAAAAGGGTTTACCTGCAAGACGGTCAAGCATTTGATCAATAAAGGGTAATGGTAAGTGATCTTTCCTAGTGGCTTTGCTTAGCTTTCTATAGTCCATACAAACCCTCCAACCGGTCACAGTCCTGGTTGGGATAAGTTCATTATTTTCATTGCTTACCACTGTTATACCTCACTTTTTCGGTACACATTGTACCGGACTTACCCACGTACTATCGGAGATAGGGTATATAATGCCGGCGTCAAGCCACTTGATGATTTCTTTCATTACAACCCTTTTCATGGCATGATTCAGTCTCCTCTGGGCCTCAATTGAAGGTTTGTGATCATCTTCCAACAAGATCTTGTGCATGCACACCGTCGGGCTAATTCCCTTCAAGTCGGCAATTGTCCACCCTATTGCCTTTTTATGTAGCTTCAACATGTTGATCAGCTTCTTTTCCTGCTCAGGCTGTAACTTAGAAGAAATAATTACAGGTAATGTATTATCGGTCCCTAAGTATACATATTTCAGTTGCTCTGGCAATTGTTTCAACTCAAGAATTGGTGGATTTTCGATAGAGGGTTTTTCGAGCTTACATTCCTTACCTGAATAGTCCAGTGGTTCAAAGTATGTACCTGGTCGATTGAATAGCCAATTTGCCTCTTCTGGTTGTTCCTCATCGACCGGTTCTTTATACTCCTCATGTTCCTCGTGTTCGGCAATGTAGGTGCCGAGGCAACTAAATTCCTCATCGAAGTTAAACTCTGTCGTGGCATGAAGTAATTGGCATTCTTCTGGATCATCGGCATGCCTTAGTGTTTGGAACACATTTAGTTTTACCTGCTGGTCATTCACCCTCATTGTGAGTTCTTCCTTTTCAACGTCGATCAAGGTTCTCCCTGTTGCTAGGAATGGTCTCCCAAGAATGATAGGTGCATGCTCATCTGCTTCACAATCCAAAACAATAAAGTCAGCGGGAAAAATAAATTTATCAACTTTTACCAGTATGTCCTCAATTTTTCCCTCTGGATGCACATAGGATCTGTCGGCTAGCTGCAGCATGACTATTGTAGGTCTTGCCTTCCCGATTCCTAGTTTTTGGAAAACCGATTTAGGCATCAAGTTTATGCTCGCCCCTAGGTCGTATAGTGCTTTCCCGACATAGTGATTTCCAATAGAACAGGGTATTGTGAAACTTCTAGGATCCTTCAACTTAGGTGGCATACGATTGTGCAACATTGCCATGCATCCCTCTGTCGCGGCAACTGTTTCAAACTCTCCTAGCCTTGTTCTTTTGGACACAATGTCTTTAAGGAACTTGGCATAGTTGGGCATTTGTTCAATTGCTTCCACCAGTGGCAAGTTGATGTGGACTTGCTTTAGGATATCTAGAAACTTCTTGAATTGGTATTCTTGCTTTTGTCGCTTCAACCTTTGTGGGAATGGTGGTGGAAGTCAGATATCTTCGATCCTTTCATTGGTTTGAAACCTGATTGACGGCATTGCCGGGACATCTGGAGTTGCCGAGGCATTATCAACTGGGGTTGCCGAGGCATGCTTATCGCAGGTTGCCGAGGCGTTGTCGGTTGCTGAGGCATGTTTATTGCCGGTTGCCGTGGCAATTCCTGGTTCAGCATCTGAGGCTTTGCCGCTAGGTTCATCTTGATCTTTTTGTGGAGTTTTGTTTGACGAGCGGGTTTGAACCTCTCTAAGTTGTTGGCCACTTCTGGTGGTGATTGCCTTACATTGCTCATGGCCAGTTCCTCTTGCGACTTCAGTATCGCTAGGTAAACCTCCTTGTGGTCTAGTGTTCAGATTTTGAGCAAACTGTCCGACTTGATTTTCCAATGATTTGATTGCCGCCTCTTGGTTTTGCAATCTCATCTCGGTCCTGTTAATAAAAGCATCAGTTCTTTTTATGAAATTACTATTCTCAGCCATATAAGATTCAGTTTTCATCATAAAAGCATTTAGAGAATTTTCCAAAGAACTAGATGTCGTCGGTTGTTGCCGCGGCATCCGCTGTCGCGGGCATATTCTCGCTGGAATCCGATGCCCGTGCATTCTGATTGTTCTGGTTTAGAGCATTGTTGGGATTACTCCATGAAAAATTCGGGTGCTTCTTCCAAGCTGGATTGTATGTATTTGACATCATGTTGTTGCTCCGATTGTAATTCCCCACATAGAAGCTAGATTCCGGATTCTGCATACATTCAGAAGAATTATGGTTATCGCCACATAACTCACAAAAAGAATCCATTACCTTGACTTCATGTGTGTTGTTTGGTTTTTGCATGTTCTGGACCATCTTGGTTAAAGCGGCCAATTGTGCCGAAATTGAATCTGATGATCCTAGTTCATGTATTGTGGCTTGGCGTCTAACTCCTCCTCTTCTAGTAGATGGGAATTGATAGTCATTCTTGGCCAGCCTGTTTAAGATTTGCATTGCTTCTTCCGGTGACTTATCTAGGAGTATGCCGTTTGCCGAGGCATCTAGCATCATCCTTGTTGGTGTATTCACGGTGTTGTAAAACATTGTTACTTGAGTCCACACCGGGAATCCGTGTAGAGGGCATTTGTGTAGAAGTTCTCTATATCGCTCCCAAGCCTCGTACATGGATTCATCATCTGCCTGCCGAAAAGAAGTAATGTCGTTCTGGCTTATCACCAAATTTGTAGGATTAAATCTAGCAAGGAAATCAATACAAAGATCAGTCCAATATGCTATGGATCCGGCAGGAATGCTATTCAGCCATGCTTTCACCCTATCCCTCAGTGAATAGGGGAATAATCTTAATCGTAGGACATCGGGGGTGACTCCGTGTATCTTGAACGAGTTGCAAATCTCGAGGAAAGATTTCGATGTTGTCGTCGCGTCTTGATTCTTTGAGCCGCCAAATTGACCTATTGTGTTGATCATATTAAACATTACCGGTTTCAATTCAAAGTGGTCGGCTTCAATTTCAGGTGCGACAACTCCGGGTTAAGTCCATCAAGATCTTCTTCAAGATAGTCTCGAATAGTTCTGTTTTCGCAAGAATCACTCCTCCTCCCGCTCGAACATCTTGATTCATATTGCCGTCTTGATTTGCCATTGCTTCTCTTATCCTTCGTCTAAGTCTTTGTAAGGTTCGTTCGATTTCTGGATCAAAGGGATATTCTGGTGAAGTTGGTCTCGCCTTGGTCATATACCAATGCAAAACCAAAGTTTGTTAGCCCTTTGAATTTTAAACAAGAAAAATAAAAAGAAAGTGCAAGAAAATAAAAACAAAGTTGCTATTGCCAATCCCCGGCAACGGCGCCAAAAACTTGTTGCGCGTAATAAGTGCTACGCAAATGTGCAAGTATACACGTCGCAAGTTATAGTATAAAAGATATCGTCTCCACAGGGATTGGTGCCACTTCAAGAATCTAGTCTCTTGCACTGTAAAAAGTAAAAACACAAGTAAAGGATTATAGAAGTTTTAACTAATAACTAATCTAGAAAGCAATTAAGTAAATGAAAAGATGAATTCGAATGAGAGAGATAGGCTAGGTTATCGTGAGTTGAGGTGTGATAGCCGATTGGATTGTCTTGGTAAAAGAGTGCACGGGCAACTCAGTTGCCGTGGCGACTTGCTGTAACGGGGTTGCCTTGGCAACTAATTGATGGTTGTTTGGGCGACTAGTTGGGCAACTACTTGGGCGACTGGGCAGCAACTTCAAGGTTCGGCGGAGCGTTCTTCAATGGTTTCTTCTTATCCCTAAGTTGAAACTCTAGCTACTTGTGCATGCCTTGATAATACATCCCTGCGTGAATCAAGGGTGAACAACAACCAATCTTGCGCTCCTATTAGCCGTTGAAATCCTTAACTTATTCCTAAGCCGGATTAATCTTCACCATCATTGGATTGAATAAAGATCATAATCATTCGTTTCTTGAATCTAACTCTCCCGATATTAGATAAATGGATGAAATCACGAGATCCTCTCCCAATTCACTCGCAAACAATAATAAGAATCAAGAATGAATAAACCTTGAAATAGAAAAAGTGCAAACTCTTATTACCTAAACAAAAACCAATAGTTTCTCACAACCACAAAACACAATAACCATAGCCAAGTAAATTTAGTTCATGGCTAGGTTACAAAGAAACATAAGATAATTAATCCCTAGCATGAACCCAATCGAACAAGGAAGAAAAGATGAAGGAGGATGCTTGTCGAAAATTCTCTCCTCTTGCCCTACTTGGACTTGTCGAAATTTCCCTCTTGCTCTCTATCTTGGTCTTGTCGAAATTCCCTTGATATTTATAGGGCTAGGCCAAAGTCCTTCTTTGAGGAGGAGTTTGAGTTGGAATTAAATTATCTTTAAAGAATATAATTCTTTATTATAATTTTATTCCTATTAGAACTTCTCCTATCTTCTTGGAATTTAATTCTTCTTTAATCTCTGCATGGCAATCAAATTCCTTTGGGCTTGGGCCTTGCTCCATGACATCTTGGGCTTGTAAAATCATGAATTTCGACATCCCTATTGCATTTAGTTTTTTTTGTCGACAAATGCCATGGCAACTGGCTCGGCGTCTCCTTCATGCATTGCCCTGGCAACTAGCTCGGCATATCCTTCATGCATTGCCTTGGCAACTAGCTCGGCATTGCTTTGGCAAGTGATCCTGCACATACACACACAAAGCACACCAAAGCAGCATCTTTTCCACAAAAACTACCAATTTATGTAATCAAGCTCAACGATGGAAGGAAACATGGATTAATGCATGAATGGCTAACTATGCAACTAATATGAGCCTAAGTCTAACAATAATATGAGTAAAAAGGGTAAGAAAAATAGTACTTTTGAACACTTATCATGTAACTTGGTAAATCTTGGGTTTGTTGTTGCTTTAGATGGTAATTAGAATTACATCTTCCGTTAGATAAGTTTTTACCGTAGTTAGCTATTGAGGGTGCAAGTATGGCGTAAGTTGTGAGCAAGAAGTTGTGAAGTTTTAGATTATTGAATCGAGTTATTAGTGTTAGATGTGTAGGATCCTTACCTCTCTAAGATGGAAGTTGTGCTCCGTGGTGATAGCTCAAAGAAGGTTCTGTATGTTACAAGATGTTCTTGGCTCGCGTTGTAGACTCATGGGTTCAGAATTCTAGGCCTCAGAGTTGTGGACGCTTAAAGGGTAGGGAGGTACCCTTGGTGAATGAGCAGTTTTACCGTTTAATAGTGGGTTGGAACTCCAATGAGGGTAAGGTTGAGTTCGCTGTTAGTGTTCATCACTTCATGGTATGATACCTAACAAACTCTTTGTTGGGGACTTACTTGTACAAGCGACCATGTGGGTGTCGTTGCCAAGTGTCCCGTCTTAGAACGTGCTTGTGTTGAGGCGGTTCGTGTAGTGGCTTTAGATAAGTTGAGCCAAGGTGTAACGGTGAAAGACCATTACCTGTTTTATGAGATCGATGACCTTGTTTTGGTTATATAATAAGAGAGTTATGTATGTTGTACGAAGTAAGGTACCATAGTAAAGGTAAATGAAGGTTGTGATAAGCGTGGTCGAGGCGATGGTCAAAGCCTAGGGATAGGCCGTGAAGACATTGGGCTGGCTAGTGAACCATCTCGATGTGAGCGTCTTCGGGTAAGGCAAGCAGCATGGAAGATATCAGAGTAGCGCAACGTAAGTGTGGGTTTAACAGTTATGTTATGAATAACCGAATGTTTGTAATGTTGTGTTGCAAAGGAATATTGTCGAAAAGGACCATTCGAAGATTTTTTAGAACTATTATATATTTCTGTACAACCGTTGATTGAGATTAAATGATTAGTTTGGAAGAAGATGGTTAGATCTTTGAGGATAGATTGGTTAACTTTGGTTGCTTGTGAGAGTTCGTAAGTAACAATGACATTTCTCAAAATCAAGTGGTTAAATAGTAAAAATCTCATGAATCGTAAGTATTTTTTGTTCATGTGGAAGACAAGTTCTGATAAAGTGATTTTTTAAGTCTCATCTTGGTAGGCTAAGTCTAGAGAAAAGAGACGTTAGTTCAAGGTAGATTGATTATAAGGTTCGGTTGTTAAGGTTTTGTATGTCATTTAATGTTTGACCGGGGTTTGGTTGTTAGATATGTTGTGTTCCTGACAATATATTGTGGGAGTGGTGTAGCGTTTTAGACATAGATGAGGTCTAAGTTTAGGGTTTCGAATTGCGGATGCTAGTAAAAAAACTATTATTCGAGGTGGATTTCATCGAAGATGAATTCCTTATATTGGTGTTTGGACAACATAGCTTAAGGTTGGTTTGTGACATGCTTTAAGGTTTGTTGTGGGTGCTAATGATTATGGTGTTTAGGTCGTTAGAATTTTTGAAAAGGGTGTTGAGAACAAGTGGTTCAGTGTTATGGTTTCGATTAAGGTAGGTTGAGGGAGAACTCTCCCTAATCAAGGTGATCTTGTTCGAATGACGAAATGATTGGATCTATTTCGGTTTCATCTCCTCTATCTGTTTAAGTTTCAAGGACAAACTTTCTTGTAGGAGGGGAGAGTTGTAACGACCCGGATTTTTGAGTCAACAATGGGCGTTGACCTAGGTCTTGGACCGTCATGTCGAGTCAGATGCTCGGAGCTTACCGGGCCAAGATGTTGGCCTTTATGAACCTCCATGTGTTGTTGGGCTTAGGTTTTGGGTTTGTTGGGTATAAGATATGTTAGGGTAATTGGGTAATTCACCCTCAAAAGGGGAAAAAGTTAATGTCTCATTAAGGGGGCTTCCATTTGGAAAAGGGGTGAAGTCACCCTTGTCCTCATCCCTCTCTCTATCTTCTTCTTCAAATTATCATCCCAAACCTAAAGTAAAAGAGGGAAGCTTGTTGTTTTAGAGTGGGAATCTCAGAATTGTGATCAAGGGAAGTTTAAGCAACATAAAAAGATCTATCTTCAAGGTGAACATCCCCAAAGTTGGTGGAAATTGGAGTTGAAGCTTGGAGAAAGAAAAAGAAATGGAAAAAGCTTAGTGAGAGCTTCATTCCGAGAATTTTTTACTTAAGGTCAGTAGATTCTGACTCCTACATTTCATGAACATCATAAAATGAATGCCTTGCTTGGTTTTATGATTTATGGGTGTTAAGTTTGGTTTTAGGAACTTGAATCCCTTTAATGGTAGATTAAAGATTTGGTGTTGTTAAGGTGTAAAATTGGTAATATACCACCTAATATTTCCCTAAATAACATGTAGGAACGTTTTGGGGCTTAACAATTTAGGTTAATGGTTAGGATTTTAATGGTTGGGATTGTGAAATCCCAAGCTCTAGGTTTTGAAATCTGGGCTCGCGTACAGGTACGGAGTGGCCCGTATCTTTACGCCTTTGTATGAAAGATAGGCATTTTGTGAGGGGCATACCGGTACAACAAGTCGCATATCGGTACCACATGCTTGATGAGAATTTTGGTGGCATTTTTGCGTAACGGTATGCTTGGGGCGTATCGGTACAACTGTTACATTGCTTATGGGAGGCTTTTGTGTACCGGTGCCCACTTCGAGGAGTATCGATACGGGTAGGGGATCAGTACAGGGTGGTTTACGTACCAGTACTAGGTACCAATACGGGGGTTACCGTATCAGTACAGGTTAAAGACCAAGTTCTTTCGAACCTAAATTAGGTACCGGTACTCAGATAGAATACCGGTACCTAGAGGGTGTACCGATACTTAGGTAGGAGTATCAGTACTCGTAGAGAAATCTGCCCAAGAATTTTGAGGTTGCGTTCAGAGGTTCTATAATTCATGGTAAAGGGCCCAATGGGTCCCTAAAGGTATAAAATGAATTCTAAAATTGAGAAATTAGGGTTATAACCCACATGCGGAATAAATGGCTAATGGTTTGGTAATTGTTGACTAGATTGCTCGTATTAATCATCCATAAGGATCCATGGTGGATCAGTTGATGATGTGTGGAGATTTAGGGTCCTTGTTGTGTGCTGAAGGGATGCCCATATGGCTAGTACCTGCGAATAATGAGATGGTCTAATTAGAATGTCGTGATTAAGCTTAAAAGACTTATATTAATAATTGTAACAAACAAAATATGCCTTGGGGAATTGGTAATGGTTGTCTTGATGCTTCTTATCTCTTGGTGAGATGTATGGATGCTCGGGGAGTATATGTTATCTTATGTGTCTTGGTCAGAAATTCGAATTTCCTAGAGTCAGTGCAAGGGCACTTATTTTAGGGGATGTGTACTTCAGGTTTTGTGATCGAATACATCCGACGTATCAATAGGCTATGTAATCTGGATGCTGTTAGAAACCTATCCTTGGGCTATGTGATCAGGATAAGGAAACTAAACTCGATGGGTTGTGTTCGGTGGGTTGTGTGAGCTCAAGTAACTCGATGGGCTAAGTGAACTCGAGTAACCTGATTGGCTGAGTGATCTCAGGTAAAGACTGTTTGTGGCTATTGTGATCTAAGTATGTCTAGGATGTATTTGTGGCTATGGTGATCTAGATGTAGTCCAATAATCCGAAGGCTATGTGATTATGGGTAACCCGTCGGCTGTGTGAGTACGGGTAATGTAGGGCTTCGTTGGCCATTGTTTAGGGAATGTATGTTATTTAAGTCGTTGTGTGTTTTACCCTTGGGCTATGTGATCAGGGTATAGAATGCATAACTCGAGGGGTTGTGTGAGCTCGAGTAACTCGATAGGCCGTGTGACCTCGAGTATTGTAAGCCTGGGATGGCATGCGAGACTTCTTAAATCTTAATGGTGTCTTGAGACATGGTTATGAACTCTAGCTAGGGTAGGCTAGACGATGATCCTTAGTGTTGAATAGCCTTTCTGTGCACATTTAATTATATTATCATGTATGCTTGTTTTTATGATATTCATGAATTGCGGTAGAGTAGAAATGTACCACTGAGCTTGTAAGCTCAATGTGCGGAATTATGGTTTTTCAGTACGTAGGTTGATAGGTTTCTTTCAAGGAGCACATCGAGGAGGATTTCCTAGCACCGAGCCAGCTTCAAAGTACAATACTTGATGTTTTAGTTTGGACTGATTGTATTCATAGGACCTTACCACAGTCGAGTCTGTAAGTTTATTTAATTTTCTATTAATTGGTCAAACGGTGTATTTTTAATTGGATCTCTTATTTTTTAAAATATTTTAATGTTAGTTAATTAATTATGTGGATTTATGGAATCAATTGTTTTGAGAATTGCCAACTTGTGGTTTTAAATGAGAAATTTTTTATTGATCAATTTTGAGAGACCCGAATGTAATGCTTCGAATCCGGGTCGGGATTGGGATGTTACAAAGCATGGCATTAAAGGAATAGATTCATTTAATTTAGGGGTTAAGGTTTCCTTCTATTATTCTATGTTAATTAATATTTACCTAAAAGAGTCTAAATGAGTTTTACTTACAAGGTTTAAGTTCGGTTAAGTGTTAATTTAGAGAAGCCTAAACCAACGGTAAAGAAGAGACTACACTATTCTAAAGAGATCTAGTTTAAAGGTTCTAAATTAAGGCTTAAACTAAAGGACCTAATTCTAAGGGTTTTCGACTGGCCTAAAGTTTTACTAAAGGACTAACATCACAAGTTTTAAAAAGAAAAAAAGTAACAGATACCTGAAAAGACATAAATTTAAATTGCATAAAATTAAATAAATACAAGGAAATAAATAAATATCAAGGTAAAAGGGTAAAACGTGATTTTGTTTTAAAAAAATGCATCCTTCCCTAAATCTGGTTAACAATGGGTAATCGAGCCGATTTTACGAGAAAATACAAATTTTAAAAAGGGTGAGAATAGTAAAAATGGTATAATAAAAAAGGGCTTAGTTAAAATAATAAGCAAGATTCATAATTTAAAAATAAAAGCTAAAGCAGTGACTAAATTGAGAAAATATCATAATCGGAAACCAAAAATAGTAACTGTTTTGAAACAATGGAAAACTTGGTATCTTGCGGAGCAAAAAACAATGCGCGGAGGGATTTAATGAGTGTAATTAGTCCACTTTATTTTAAAAAATGTGGGTATAAAACCTATACCCACCTTTCATAATTCAGCTTTCAAATTTTTTGGATCAAAATAACCCTCCCCAATTCTTTGAACACATTCAAAGTGTTCTTCATAAAATGAAGAACACGGTGGCCTTACACTGCACCTATCGCCCTCCACCGACATCGCTCGTCGTCTACTGGCGGTAGAGTTTTTAAAAAAAACTTTTCCAAATTCTTTTTAAAACCTAAACTTGAATCCCCTTTTAAAATATCCCAGAAAAACCTTTCGAATAACTTCAAATCTCTTAAAAAAATTTGAATCTAACAAAAAAATAAAAAAATTCCAGCAGCTTTCATCCAAATTTCGGCAAGTATAGGATGTGCACCCATCATAGGGGATGCGGCCTCAAAACGTCGAGCACGACAACAGACATAAGTGGCTCAAAAACAGGTAAGATTTTCCTCTTTTCCTTTGATATATTCGAAGTAAAAAAATAAATAAGAACTACAATATGGATACCTAGAAAATGTTTGTTTGCTTATTGTATTCCTTTCAAAATTCATCGTGAAAATTACAATGAAATTGCTAGGCTTTTTATAGCCACTTTCATAGCCTAATCTCAAAGAATAAAATCCCCCCAATTTTCGGTAAATGCATTCCTTGTTTGGTTTGATTCAATTAAATGCTTGATTCCTTTCTACTTTTTTATTTTAATTTAATTTGATGCTTTTTTTAATCCTCTGATTTTTTGCTTTGTCATTACTTGAGGGCTTCAAAAGAGACACTAGACTATTGAGGAGGAGGCCGTCAGCGAACGTGAATCATGGTGATGATCGGACGGTGCTGCAACCTTGGAGGTCGATGGGTCTAAAAGCTGGAGGGGTGAGCACGTGGTCAACACGCGCGTAGAAAAGTTGAGGTGTTTGTCCTCTTGATTGATCTAGACCGTTTGGATCTTGTGCAGATCCAACGATCACGGATGGGCTGTGCATGGGAGGGAAAAATGGTCAGCTAGGGTTTTTATTATTTGAGCCAAAAGAGATGAATTTTCGAGAGCCATATTGCCACGACACTAGTAAAAGAGCGCAACCAATTATGCCCTAGAGGCCTAGTAGCGTCAGATATTATAATCCCTGAACTTGTACAAAACCTTGGCGTGGCCCATCCACGGAACTCTCTATACAATTTTTTGATCACAATGGTCTCTAAAGATGTCCACCTACTTGCTCCCCTTGGCTATTGGCCACTCTTTTGCCAAAAAATCCTGGAGCAGGGAGAAGTTTAGAGAGAAGACATTTGAAAACACTAGAGTTAGACATTTCTAGAAATGACTAAGGGCCTAAACCTAGAGAAAATGAGCACATCCTCTGAAACGCACACCTTCTAGCTTCTGACATTCAAGGAGATAGAGGTTTCTGCTAGTATAGTCGATATTGGATTAACTTCTCTATTCAGTTGCTTAAAGAAGTCAAACATAGCCACATCAATATTACCCAGCACTCTCGAAAAGATAACCAGGCCTTAGATTTCTTTGACCAGGAGATTAGCTCTCTTTTCCTGTCTGGATGAGTCAGGATTATATCACGAACGCTTGGCCAAATAAAGGAGAAGATACCCCTTCACTTCTGTATCAGACCTTTAACTTATCTTACGAAAAAAGCCCAAGCCTGGCATGAGCGTTCTTGTTTTTAGGGGGTTTTGCATAAACTTAGTTCTTCACTACCTTGTGTAGACTGAACAATGTTGTGTGCTCTTCGACTGTGGGCATCATGTCTTCCTCATTGAAGGTGAAACAACAATACCCTGGGTTCCAAAACTATACTAAGGCTTTGAGTAGCGGCTCATCCACCTTCACACGCAATAGATAAGCTATATCACCGTAGGTGTCGTAGAAATACTACTTAGTTGCATAGTTAAAATGATCCCATATCACTCGCAGATCATGCACATTATTCAGCTTGACGCTGATGTGAGTATACTCTAATGTTTCTATTACGTGATCAACTGACAATCTATCCCTCTTTGCCCGTTGGTTGACCTCAGACCAGTGATGTACGTACACAGTGTCTTCCTCTTTCTTTAGGTAACTTCCATCCACGGAAAAAGCTTTTTCTAATTGAGCAACAGACTTGATAACAACATGAAATGTAGACGTAAGAAACAAATATGCAAAAACAATATGAAAGGGAAAAGAAATGGGTAATACACTTGAAAATAATATAAATAAAGAATAAAATGTCCAAAATAATTTCATTGTTCGAATAATAACTAGGATGTACATTCTAACATTTCTGGAGACGTCTCCACGGATCATTCTTATGAAATAATTTTGAATGAATTCTAATTATAGGGTTTTCCACATGGCTCTATTGGGGGTGGGCTCCTAGATTCACACACAAGGGTTTGGTTCTAGAAAGGTCCTTGAGCTGTCCTCATTGTCCCTACTAAGGGTAGCAAGGCACTTGATCCTCACCCATTATAGACTCTTATGAATCAAGTTCAACTTAAGGGGACCCATTTTCCTATATCCATATGGAGAATCAATATTCTCACGAAGACATAGGGTGTATGAGCCCCGAAGGTACTTACTAGGCCCATAAGGAGAATCAATATTCTCAATGAGAGCAGTAGCGTTTTCCCCTCACTTAAACGAACGAGACTAAGCTTGGGGATATAGCTTATTATGCCAAATTTTAAATGCGTAAAATGAAATCACAATCTTAAATGGATAATTAAATTAAATTTTACACAAACTTAGCAAATTATGACATTAAGACACAGTGTAATCAGCTTGTGGCTAGACTCTCTTTTTTGTAAAAACAAATAATTTCCCAGTGGAGTCGCTAAGCTATAGCAACAAGGACTCAGCGTGACTTTTTTTAAGAAAAACAACGGAGTCGCCACCAATCTTTTTTTGAGGTGAGATTGGATCACTTAAAAATGGGTTATTTTAATAAAAATAATTTATTTTATTAAAACAATAATTTTGGTCAGCAAAAACACAAAAACGGGTTTGAGAGTCGATTACGCGTGGGAAAGGGTGAACACCCCCACAACACCCAAAAATTGGTAACTATCTGATTATAAGTTGTCTTCAAGTCAGAATTTGCAAGTTCGTGTGAAATTTAAATTATTATACATTTGTGAATGTGAGCTCATTTTAGCGGCCTCGTCATCCGGGGAATAAACAATAATCACCGCCGACACTTCTGGTGCTAACTCATTTACCCCCTTTTGGTGAGACGCCGCATTGCAATTTATATCTCCTGATATTAAGCATGGCATCAAAGGAACATATTCATTTAATTTAGGGGTTAAGGTTTCCTTCTATTATTCTATGTTAATTGATATTAACCTAAAAGAGTCTGAATGAGTTTTACTTACAAGGTTTAAGTCCATTTAGGTGTTAATTTAGAGAAGCCTAAACCTACGGTAAAGAAGAGACTACAATATTCTAAAGAGACCTAATTTAAAGGTTCTAAATTAAGGCTTAAACTAAAGGACCTAATTCTAAGGGTTTTCGACTAGCCTAAAGGTTTAACTAAAGGACTAACATCACAAGGTTTAAAAAGAAAATAAATTAAATTAACACGATACATGAAAAAGACATAAATTTAAATTGTGTAAAATTAAATAAATACAAGGAAATAAATAAATATCAAGGTAAAGGGATAAAACGTGATTTTTTTTAAAAAATGCATCCTTCCTTAAATCGAGTCAACACTGGATAATCGAGCCACTTTTACGATAAAATACAAATTTTAAAAGGGTGAGAATAGTAAAAAATGATATAATAAAAAGGGCTTAGTTAAAATAATAAGCAAGATTCAGATTTTAAAAGTAAAAGCTAAAACAGTGACTAAATTGAGAAAATATCATAATCGGGAGCCAAAAGTAGTGATCATTTTGAAATAATGGAAAACTTAGTATCTAGCAGAGCAAATTAAGAGGGGTGGAGGGATTTAATAAGTGTAATTAGCCCACTTTATTTTAAAGTATGTGGGTATAAAATCCAACTTTTATAAACACCTTTCATAATTCCCCTTTTGAAATTTTTGGATGAGAACAACCCTCCCTTTTTCTCTGAACACATTCAAAGTGTTCTTCATAAACTGAAGAACACGGTGGCCTTCCGCCGCACCAGCCACCCTCTACCGGCGTCGGCCACAGTTCGCCGACGGTGGAGTTTTTAAAAAAACTATTTCCAACTCTTTTTAAAACTCGAGCTCGAATTCCCTTTTAAAATCTCCCAGAAAACCTTTTCGAATAACCCCAAATCTCTTAAAAATTTGAATCTCAAAAAAATAAAAAAATTCTAGCAGCTTTCATCCAAATTCCGACGAGTATAGGATGTGCACCAATCATCAGAGGTGCGGCCTCAAAACGCTGAGCACGGCAACAGGTGACAGTGGCTCAAAAATGGGTAAAATTTTCCCTTTTCCTTTGACATATTCGAAGTAAAAAATAAATAATAACAACAATATGGATACCTAGAAAAATGCTTGCTTGCTTCTTGTATTCCTTTCAAAATTCGTAGTGAAAATTACAATGAAATTGATAGGCTTTTATAGCCATTTTCATACCCCAATTACAAAGAATAAAATCCCCCAATTCCCGGTAAATGCATTCCTTGTTTGGTTTGATTCGATTGGATGCTTGATTCCTTTCCCTTTTTCATTTTAATTTTATTTGATGCCCTTTTTAATCCCTTTTGACTAATTTTTTGCTTTGTCCTTGCTTGGGGGCTTCAAACGATACACTAGACTATTGAGGAGGAGGCCGTCGGCGGACGTGAACTGCGGGTATGATCGGACGGTGTTGCAACCGTGGAGGCTGATGTGTAACTCCTTAAATCCATCTATACATTACACCTAAATCTAGAAGGTCACATTAGGGTTACTGGAGCATCCCACAATAAAACCCAAATAAAACTCATTTCTTTCTATTACATTTAAAACCATAAAAATAAAAAATTTTGTTAGAACATTATTACAGAAAATCATAAAACAGAAATCCAAAAAGTATATTACAGAAATCCAAAAGATATATTAGAAAAAATGGTTGTCTAGGTCCAACGATAGAAGGAGTGGGCTCATGGGCGGAGATTGACGGCGACGATTTGGGATATTTTAAGGATTTGGGGATTATTTTATAAATTTAAGGAATTTTGATATTTTTTAAAAAAATAAAAATTTTGGGTAGAAAAAAATTATTATAAGTTTTTTATTTTGAAAAAATAAATACACATGTCATATTTTGATTAGTTAACAAATTATTTTAACAGCAGTTAACTACTAGACACCTAAAATTAATAAAATAAAATGTTAAACATCTATTTTTTTATAGGCGCCTAAAGTTCACAAGGGTAGTTTAGACAATTACTTTTTTATTAAGCCTTAAAAACAAGAACAAGAAAGTTATGGAACCGTTACCAAAAGTAAAATTAATATGGCTTTCGATTGAAAACATCGAGGGAGTCAGTGGAGCCGTTGGATGGATTATGGATTAAAAATTATAACCTCAATTCTTAATTCTAACCGCAATCTATTATTTCTAAACCACTAAATTTAAGTTCATAATTTTTAAATCCTAAAATCTAATCATAAATTTTACAATCAATGCGATTGTGGATATTTTGTGTTTCTACCGCTATTTTATGATATCAAAGTAAAATAAATTATAATTTAAAATTTTTGTGGGAACAAATTAAAAAAAATAGACTTTTAAAGTAAAAAATAGACAGTAAGAATGAGCCACGAATACCAGATTTTTGTCAGCTCCATGTGAGTCATGATCATTTAATTTTATTAAATTATATTATACAGTTTTTATTATTAACAAGCTAAATTACTTAAGCTAATTTCATTAAATAATTCAATATGACAGCTGTATTAGTATGCAATATGCATAGGTCACTCTCTAGCCTTACAAGCAAACTTTTAATGAACATTATTCATATTTAATATGTTAAATTAAAAAATCAATGAGAAAATTAAAACCGTACTACTTTTATAAAAAAAAGGTAAATTATATTATTGATCATCAAACTCAATTTTAATCATCAAACTATTTTTCTTTTACAAAAATAGTCATTAACATTACGTTTTTTACTTTGGTCACCTGCCTTTAAGTTTGACTCTTGACTTAACGAAGAATATAACTTGACAAGATATGATAACAATTTTAGTCTTAAAACTTATTCATTCTATTAAGGCTTAAACATTATAAAGGTGCCCAAATTATACCATTTTTTCAGTTAGGTGTCTAAACTTTGTATCGGGTCAAATTGGTGTCTAACATTTACTTCAGTAACTCAAATCAAGTTTTTCTATTAGCGACCGTTAAAAAAATTTCGTCATTCAATTATAACACGACACGTGGCCTAATTTTCAGTTGTGATGGTCAGACGAAGGCAAGGGTGATAGGTGGTGGTTGAATCAATAATCGAATGGGAGAAATTTTGGAATTTAAGTATTGAAGGTTAGGGTTTGGGTTTTTTTATAGAAATTAAAGGTTTTGGATTTTTTTTTATAAATTTAAATATTTTCTTATTTTTAAAAAATAACATAAATATGCCACATGTCGCATTTTTTTTGCATAGCAAAATTATTTTAATGTTTGTCATGGAAAAACCTGATTTGGATTACGAAATGAAAAATTAGGCATCAATTTAACCCGAAATAAAGTTTAAGCACCTAACTGGAATAAAGGGTATAGTTTGGATACCTTTCTTACCGTTAAGTCTTCTATTAATTTGATTCTAATTTATAATAATTCACCAAGTGTTTAGGTCAAACTCTAATTTCCCATTTTTTTTCTTCTTCCTCTAATTTATTTTCTGAATTTTTGTAAACAAAAAAAATGTAAAGTGATGTAACTAATAGGGGTGAGCAAAACTCGACTCGAAAAAATTAAATTTTTTAACTCGATGCGAAAAAATTTGACTAATTTTAATTCGACTCGTAATTTCATAAACTCGACTCGAAAAATTTTTAAATAAAGTTTGAGTTGTAAAATATAAATTCGAATAAATCAAAAAATTTAGTAAGTAATATATTAGTTTTTTAGTTCGAAGGCGATTTTTGTTTGAAATTTATAGTTTCATACTCTTCCAACCCAAATATCCTATCAAAAGAAGTAAGAGAACTCAAAGAAGATCCATTTTAAAAAGGTTTTTCTATTCACTTATTTTTATTTCTTATTTTACTAATTTTTATTGTCTTTTTTTATTATGGAAACACGAAAAAATAATGGCTAGATCAAATCAATACCCCGAGGCCCGAGATACCTTGCTATGAGAAAAGCAAAGAGAAACAAATCAAGATTTTGATATCTTTTAAGATTCACTAATTAATTTAGTGATTAATGATGTTCATGTTGCTTTACCTTGTATAAATATAAATCTTAGTATTTACCTTAAAAATATAATATCTTTGTATTTAATTAAGAAAAAATGACTCCTTTTTGAAAATTTAAATCTTAAACCCGAATAACCTAACCTAGGACAACCCGAAACGATTAGAATATTAGCGATTATATCTTCGACAAGTTTCTAACGGTCCAAGACATAGAATATTAGCGAGAGAAGTTCTTGAATAAATTTTAGCGACAGAAGTTCTGGGGTTAAAGTCGTAAATGAATTAAATTTGAATAAATAATTTACTGTTTGATTTTTTAATTTATCATTAATAATGTGTCTATCATATGTCACAAGACATAGAATAAAAGGATATTTAATAACTTTGGTTAAATAAAAGATTTTTTTGTTGCATTTAATAATAAACATTTAGGCTCCGTTTAGCATTGTTTTTCAAACTAGCTTTTAGCTCCAAAAGCTGGTTTGAGGTAAAAAATAATGCTAAACAGCTAACTTTTGGAGAAAAAAAAATGCTTTTGAAAAGTATTTTTTCAACCCAAACGTTTAGCTTTTGCGGTTGTAAAAGTTCTTTTGGGGAATCAAATTACAATTTTAACCTTCATTTGCTATTGTGTTTATTTATAATTTACAAATTTATAATTCTTTACAAATATATAATTATATAATTAATATTTTTTTAATTTAAAATTATATATATTTTTATTCATGTCAAGTTTTTTAAATAAAATATTTTAAATTTATTATATTTTGATAGAAAGCGTACAATTGTTAAAAAATGTATTTATTAATAAAAATATTTTTATATTTTTATAATAATTTAAGCTGATATATTTCATATATTATAACATTAAAGAATCTGAATATCATATATATATATATATACATACATATATATATATAACTTACAATATCATGTCTAAAATGGTCATTTATCTTTTTAAAAGTATTTTTTACAGTAATGTCAAACACTAAAATCTTACAGTCAACTTTTTAAAATTCGCTTTTAAAATCTCTTTTTAACAGTGCTTTTAAAAATCATTTTTCAAAAGCAATGTTAAACTAGCCCTTAATAAGAGGATTCCCTTGATCACTCAATACATTCAATAATATCATTTATTTAATCCCTAAAAATATTAAACCCTAAATTCTAAAGATCTTAAATCCTAAAACCCTAAATTCTAAACCTTAAACCCTTAAATCATAAAACCATAATCCCCTAAACCCTTAAAACACTAAACCATATAAATCAAAACCCTTAAAATTATAAATCCATAAAACCTTAAATCATAAACTCCTAAATAACCCGGTACGAGGAAAAAATATTATCAAATAAATTGAGTAATAAAAGGAATCATCTTAAATGAGGTTCTTATTAGATGTCACAAGAAAATATTGTATTCAAGATTATTAAATATTTGGGTAAAGTTCACAAATGGGCACTGAACTTTGTTAAAAAGCGCTAACCAAACTTTCAAATGTTACAAAATGACAATTAAACTTTATATTTTGTAACAAAATGGTAACTCGGTTGTTAAAGGTTGTTAAGTGGAGTAACGTTACAATTAAAAAAATTGAATAATAGAACATTCAGCCCTATATATTTATAAATTCAATTAATTTAGTCATATTTCAAATAAAAACACATAATCCCCAATACTCCTCTAAAATTTCATCACCTATTTCACATGGTTTTATTTTGATTTTCAGCTCAACTTGAGTTGGATATGGTCGTTTTCATTGCCCACTTTGCAAGATTATTTTGTCTAGTTCCTTAACTTCCTTATCATGCGAACCTACAACCAGTACCTTCATCAGTGGTGAAATCATGTTGGGATGATCAATCCATGATAAATGGCCAAGAGGGGGTGAATTGGCAAATAAAAAATTTGGTGGAAGCAATGGAAAAGTAAAAAATATTGGGACACAAAAATTTGCAGTGGTTCAACCTTCCAACAAGGTTTACATCCACTACCTTAGCTATCCACACTAAGGATTTTCTCAAATCCACTAGATTTGCTTTCTTTTTTGAGGCTCAAGGAGATAACCTTACAACTCCCTTAAAACTTATACCCCAAAGTCTTAAGAACACTCACAAAGAAAATTACAAATAATAGCAAGCTAAAAATCCTCTCAAAGCTAATCTTTGCACAATTCTAAGATCACTCAACCCCAAAAAATTGAGTGAAAAGATTACAATGATGAACTCTCAAGTAAGTTACAAGGATTTGACAATAAATGCTCAAAGATTGTTGGATGTGTGCTTGAAATGCTTTAGGGTTGATCAATTGTTGTTGCTGAAGCTTTGGAGACTTGTTTGTATACCCCCTTCATTGATTTCTAACCGTTTGGGTAATTGGGATATTGAATAGAGTCTTTGGGCTGCATTTTTTCTCAATAAATGTTGTTTGGTGGCTAGGCATATCGGTACTCGAGCAAGCATAATGGTACCTGACAAAGAGAAAATAGTCATTGCAAACAAAGGGGTATTGATTCGCGAGAAGCCGTATCGATACAATGAGTGTATTTTAAAGGGCGTACCGGTACGATCCGTACCAGTTTTGCTCACTAGAATCCTGATAAGTTGTGCAATAAAAATCGTATCAATACGCCTATATGGGTATTGGTACGTGTTAACTGATTTTCAAACTTATGGTTCCAATAAAACTGACAAGGCAACGGTCGAATATTAAATAAAATATTTAGAAAATCTTTAACCCTCATACCGATACTCATAAGCAATTTTGGTTCTAGGTTTAACAAGGCACACCGATACGGCTATATGCGTATCGGTACCGTATAGCCATCATGAATAAAACGATTTTCCAGTAACTAAAACAGTACCAATACGGCCATAGGCGTATCGGTACTCCTATACCAAAATGGATATTTTGAGTAACAAACACTTGGAAAAACCTTGGGGATTAATGTTTTGACTTAGAAAATATTTTAAGTTCGAATCCTTGTCAATTTAGTGAGTAAAACAAGTAATTAAAAATTTATCTTTTTTACAAATTAGTCATTGTTATATCAAAATCAATTTTAGGTTTATCAATCTCCCACTTTTTGATATAACAAAACCAAAATAAATTTTTAAGCCTTTTTAAATCATTCCCCTTTCTTTAAGGCTAAAAGATAGTTTGTTTTGAAAATCCTTTGAAAATTTTATATCTCATACTTCTCCCCATTTTTGTTAAACCAAAATCAATAGGGCAATAAAGGATAAATCACAATAATTCCAAATATACTTAAACAACATAGATATCATTAAAATTCAAAGCAATATTCAAAGCAACTAATAAAATCCAACTTAAACCTAAAAACATAAACATAAAGTCATGGGAATTCAAATAAGAACATAGGTGCAAAAAACTCAAATCCTAATATGATAGAATGATATGAATGAGATGCAAAAGCCTAAGGAGCATCATCGTCTTCATCATTAGCGTCTTCATCTTCATTATTAGCATCTTCATCTTCCTCATGATCATCACCAAGAGCATGACCACGCCATTCAGTATGAAATGCGGTAAGGCATGTCCATCTAAGCTTGACGGTTCTCAATAGAGGCAACTCAAGAATCAAATGTAACCCCCTAAACCCGGCCAAGAAGGAAGAGCCAAATTTAGGAAGTCACCTTTGAAAACTTTACCCTCAAGAAACCAATTTAATTAAAACAAATCATTTAAATTTTCTATAAAAGACACTTTATAAATTCGTTAACATCCATCAAAAATTAAATCCAAAAGCATAATAAAATATTGAGTTTAATAATAAAATATGCATACTGAAAAATATCCATAAATCCCAAATAGTCTATGTCCAAATTACAACCAAAATCCGATAAAAATATAATAAGAGTAATAATAATAACTTGATATTTATGAGTCCGTAATGAGAAAGTAATAAGTTGAAAACGCAAGAGGTCCTCCGAGTACCAGATCGCCTAGAGTCAAATATCTGAAAGATAAACTATAGGGGAGTGAGCTATTGAGCCCAATGTGTCTCTAAGATAAACACAGTCTTTCTCAAAAATATCACAAGGTAAAACATGTCATGTTAAAAACGCAGTGCACGAGATGATGCTAATATATAGTCATAATACCCAACTACAAACACTAATCACAGTGGTGGCAAAGCCAACCGATCATAGTGGAGGTAGTTCCCTAAACCCCTCACCCTTTATTTCTCCGTTCACAGTGTGGTCAAACCACTCTTCCTCCGTACAACCTGCCCTATGTATGATAAAATAATATTTATGAACACAGTCTCAACACAATATATCGTACTAAATACGAGAAACACAGTTCAAAAGTTATGATAATCTCATAAATCACAGTATCACAGTATGTATGACGTCTCAAATCACAGTAAAATCTCAACACAGAAAATAGTCATGCAAAGTTTGTAAAATATTTCACAGAATATAGCACAGACGGAGAACACACCTCTAGCGGCCAAAGCTCTAACGTTGATGCTGACACCTCCCACGGTCTGAACTAGCTTTGGGTCTAGCTGAGTTAGAACCTACGAAGTAGAGTTCTCAATTAAATTCATCCTCTAAGAAAAATATTACTATGCCACCTAACTGAAACTATACTAGGAAACTCACGTGTATTTCTCGCAGAAGGTACAGGGGCTGGCTGAATAGGAGGTGGAGGAGGAGGTGGTAAAATGTCGTCCTCGAAATTGATGTCATCTGAAACACGTAAATAAATCATATTAGGTCTCTTACACAACTTCTTAAATTTCTCAAAAATAGATTACAATTAGCAAAACTGTCAGATCGAGTTCGAATTAGGTGAAACGGGCTGCAAAATCGAACTCAGAACGTCGAGAAAGGTCATAAACAAACTGACTAAAAAAGTCAACGGTCAACGGTCAGCGTTTGACTGGTCAAGTCAATGCTGACATCATCTCACAGGTCAACGCTGACGTCATCTCCCCTGGTCAGCGCTGATGTCACTGTGCTGGTCCATGCTCATGTCATCTTGGGTCACGGGTCACGGTTCGGGTTGGGTCACCCATACGGTTCGGTCTAGCCTCACTCTCTCACGGTCCGGTTCACACGCTGGACTGGGTCAAATACAAACTGGATCGATCCAGTTTGTATTTGACCCAGTCCACTGGCCCACTCAGGTTTGGGTTCTTTCCCTCACACCCATCATGCGGCCCACTCCACACACCCATCCCAGCCCATTCCTAGTATTTCACAACAGAGCATACTAGGGTTTGCAACCTCTCGAGTGGCGGCACAACCAGACGGTATGATTCAGCACGGTGTAGCACGACGTTCAATGGCGGCGCTTCAACACGGCAAAGATGATCTCCCGGTAAATCCAATGGGGGTGCTCTGGCTTATAAACTAATTACCACAACCACAAAACCAAAACGAACGACCCTATCCACACTTACCCAACTCGATCAGAGGAAAAAGTGGCGGAGCTTGCGGCAGCGAAGAGGAATGAAGGGTTTTCGCGGTGGGGGTGTTGCGCGACACACGAGCGGCGACACTTCTTCGCTGGAGGCTCGCCGGACGCAAGAGAGAGGGTTTGATTTTGAAACAGAGATGGAGAGCTTTAGGGGAAACTTCTGACAGGAAAAAAATTCCAAGGGACTTTTAAGGTTTAGCTTTTGGGATTTAAATTCCCTTTTATAAAAAAATGGTTAAATTACAGGGGAGGTCCCCTACAATTGTCCCGCCCTCTCCTCATGGCCTCAAAGTTTAGAAGTTCTCAGTTTGGTCCCTAAAATTAACTTAATTCACATAAATCCCCAAATTAAATAACTAGGGTTTTAGATAACTAATTCCCAAATTTTAGGGTTTCAAATTTGGGAAATTGGAAATTAGGTTTAGGGTTTTTTAATTAAATTCTTAGGGTGTTACATCAAAATAATCAAACCTTCCATACATGGCGACAAAACGAGTGTCCATGGTAGCAAACTTCCCATCAAAGTTAGGCATGAGAGCATCGAAGGAAGGTTGAGCAACCAGAGCCACCAGATCAATGTGAACATTCTCCACCGGATCGAGTTGAGCATCACTGGAAGATTGGTATTACGAATCCATTGTCTATTGTAGAAAGTGAACTTGGCTTGCCGGAGACAACGATCATCGATAGGATCAATAAGAGGCACTCCAAGGTCAAGGGAACAATCTATCCCTACCTTGTGGAACATGTAGCTAAGGGCGGTGCCATAGGTGAAAGAAGTCACAAGAGAGGTGTAATGGTTTTGAACAATGAAGACTAACTCGGCAAACATAATTTGGGCTAGGTTTCGGCGTACTTCCTAACGAAAACAATGTAGCCAAAAATCATCGACTTGGAGAATGGTAGACCACTTACCACCAGATGTTTGAAACCACCAAGTGATGAGAAAGTAAATGAAATGCTCATAGACATCAAGTACGGTTATTGAGCCACTATAGGTTTGACCAAAAGATTTTTTATAATCTATACCCGTATCATCCATTCCTAAATGATCGGCAATAATTTTAGAATCAAGACGGAACTTCTTCCCTATAAGATAAGACTCAAGAGATATGACCTAAATTTTTTCTTGATTTAAAATATACCGGTCATTTGAGTAGAAAATAAGGACAAGATTTTTGTAAAGAACCCTGAGTATGCTTAAAAAGTCATAAATTTCCAAAGCCTCACTAAATCGAGATAACAAAAGTTAAATTCATCGGAGCTCATAAAAGGAATAGAAACAACACGCTCTTGAAATTGTTTAAAACGGTCCACAACATGTGGATTTTCCAGTTCATTAAAACATTAGATGAAAAGTTGGTTTAGGTTAGGTCTTGTACCATTGTTTTCTTGATTGGGAAAGTTAGAGCTAAACCGTAACTCTTTTCTAGATCTCTTCTTAGGAGGCATGGTGAAAACCTGGAAAATTCAAACCACGAAAGAAAATATATATGCATAAACATCACATCAATCCAATAATCAATCCAATGATCAAGGTAAGATAAAGATCTATATTCTATAGTTTAAAAATATATAAAAATCTAAAGGAAAAAAATTTGGTAAAGTTAAAAACTTGAAAGCTGTAAAATAAAATATACGAGTATAATTTTATATTTGAATACAAATTTTAGTTTTGAATTTTTTTTAAAAAACTTTGAAAACAAGGCTATATACATCACATATATATATATATAAATTTTAAGCATAAAGACTATATATATAAAGAAAAATCAAATTTAAAGTAGGTAAAGTTTTTACCTTGAGTTATGGATGAATGAGAGGATGATTTGCACTAGACTTGATGATAATAGCTTGGGTCTGATGTTGAAAACAAAATCCCTCAAAAGATTTGATGAATTTTTGTGAAAAAAACTAGAGATTAAGAGGGTATATATAAGGTATTTTCGACTAGGGTTTTGAGGAAAAAGTTAGATTTTGATTAAAATTAGGAAAACTCATTTAAAGGCTTATTTAAGGCTCTAGTGGCTACGCATACCGATATGCTAAAGAAGCATACCAAAATCGTGTACCGGTACGAGGTAAACTCATATTGATCCTTGACCCGTACCGGTATAGGAAATGCTGCCCCTTGATACCCGTATCGATACGCTATGCCTCATATTGATACCCTCTGACCAAATTTAACAAATTTGGCTGCAATGGACCCAAAATTTTGATTTTACACAAATCGATATGCATGAATATGATATGAGATCATGATGAATGGAAAAAAAAGATACATATTCCCCCTAACAACATGAATAGATGCATATAGGAGCAAAATCACATAAACCTGTAAATCAACCAAATTGAAGCAATATTTAAGCACAAAACAAGGCTTTAAGGTTTAAGAAAGGCTAGTAAGCCATCTCTCCTAAGAGACCAAAAACGCTCTTTGTCTAAAGGTTTGGCAAAGATATATGTTAATTAGTTCAAGGTGTCTACATATTCTAGAACAACATCATTTTTCAAGACATGACTCTAATGAAATATTGTCTTATCTCTATGTGTTTGGTTCTAGAATGTTGGATATGACTCTTAGAGAGACAAATAGCACTAGTATTGTCACACTTTAAGGGGATGGTACCTACATCAATTTCGTAATCTAAGAGTTTTTGCTTCATCCAAAAGACTTGAGCACAACAACTACCGGCCGAAATACATTTCGCCTCGGTGGTAGATAGCGCTACGCTATTTTGTTTCTTAAAAAACCATGATATGAGCATGCTACCTAGGAATTGACAAGTACTAGAGGTACTCTTTCTATCTATCTCACAACCTCCGTAATCTACATTCGAATAAGCATGCAAACTAATGGATAATTCTGTAGGATATCAAAGACCTAAACAAGATGTGTCTCTAAGGTATCTAAAGATTCTCTTAACGGCTTGTATATGTGATTCTCTAGGACTAGCTTGAAATCTAGTACACAAGCAAACACTAAACATGATATCTGGTCTACTTGTGGTAAGATAAAGCAAATAACTTATCATAGATCTACAAAGCTTAATATCAACACATTTACCCCATTCATCTTTGTCAAGCTTTGTAGAAGAGCTCATCGGTGTGGCTTGAAGTTTCATATTCTCCAAGCCAAACTTCTTGAGCATGTCCTTGATGTAATTTACTTGTTTGATGAAGATTTCATCCTTACTTTGTTTTATTTGGAGTCCTAAAGAGAATGAGAGCTCCCCATCATACTCATTTCAAATTCACCTTACATCAACTTAGCAAATTCTTGGCAAAACAATTCATTAGTAGAACCAAAAATGATACCATCAACATAAATTTGAACTACTAAAATGTCCTTGCCTTTTCTTTTTATAAAAAAGTGTAGTATCAACCTCCCATTTGTTAAAACCTTTTTCAATAAAAAAAATTTGACAATCTTTCATACCAAGCTCTAGAAGCTTGTTTTAAACCATATAAAACATGGTTTGGATATTTTGGATCTTTAAAACTGGATGGTTGTTCTACTTACACTTCTTCATTTATAAAACCATTTAGAAAAGCACTTTTAACATCCATTTGATCTTGAATTTATGATGACATGCAAATGCAAGCAACATCCTAATAGCTTCCATTCTAGCTACGGGTGCATAGGCTTCATCAAAATCAATTCATTCTTCTTGAGTGTAACCTTGAGAAACAAGTCTAGCCTTATTTCTCACTATATTAACACTCTCATCTAGTTTGTTTCTAAAAACCCATTTGGTGAATATAATAAATTTATTAATAGGCCTATCAACTAATGTCCAAACTTTACTCCTCTCAAATTAATTTAACTCTTCTTGCATGGACAATATCCAATAATCATCAGTTAATGCTTCTTTGATATTTTTAGGCTCAATGCATGAGATAAATGCAACAAAATTACAGGTATTTCTAATAGAGGATCTAGTGGTTACCCCTTTGGATGGATCACCCAAAATCTCACCATCTTTGAAATAGTTAAACTCTCTTAGGTAGGTGACCTCCTTTTCCTATAGAGACATGTCCTTCAAGAATTTTAGAGGTGGATCTTGTGGTTCGTCTTTAGTTGGAACTTCATCTACCTTTGATGATTGCCCTCCGCCATGATTGGCATCAAAAATCCCTACATCATTATCATCACAAGTATCCTTCCTCGGAAGAAGGTTATCATCGAAAACCTCATGAATTGACTATTCAACTACTAAATCTCTTTTGTTAAATACACGATAGGCTTTAGAGTTTAAAGAATAACCTAGGAAAATAACGTCGTCACTTTTTTGCATCAAACTTGCCTAAATTGTCTTTTCCATTGTTTAAAACAAAACATTTGCATCCAAAAGGATACAAATAGCCAATGTTAGGCTTTTATTTTTGAAAAATTCATAAGGTGTTTTCTTTAAAATATGCCTAATCATTACTTCTTTGACAATATAACAAGTCGTATTTGTGGCTACCGCCCAAAAATACTTAGGCAAAATATTGTCACAAAGCATGGTTCTAGCCATTTCTTCTAAAGTTCAATTGTTCCTTTGAACAACCCCATTTTTTTTAGGTGTGCGGGGAGCAAAAAAATTATGGATAATCCCATTAGAGTTGGAAAACTCTTCAAAACCTAAATTTTGAAATTCAGTTCTATGGTCACTCCTAACATGTGAAATAGAGTAACCAACATCGTTTTGACTAGCTTTTGAAAACGTGATGAATTTTTCTAAAGTCTCATCCTTGGTACTTAAAAATAGAACCCAAGTAAATCTAGAGTAATCATCTAATAAAAAAATACATATGATTTTCCACACAAGCTCATAGTTCTAATAGGGCCAAAAAGATCTATATGGATCAATTGTAAAACTCTACTAGTAGAAACATCATTAATATGTTTAAAAGAAACTATTTTATGTTTGTCTTTTGCACATGCATCACAAATTTTGTCAAGAGGAAACTTTATTTTTGGCAAAACTCTTACAAGATTATTTGAAATTAATTTTTCCAAAACACTCATGCTTGCATGTCCTAGTTTTTTATGCCACAACCAAGAATCATGCTCATCTTTTGCAATAAAACATGCATTTGAAATATCAATGTCATCTAGATGCACCATGTAAATGTTTCCTATTCTATGACCAATAAGCACAATTTTGTTAGAATCAATATCAATAATTTTGCAACCATTTAAATCAAAAAGGCCATTGAAACCTTTATCACATAATTAGCTTATGCTCAAAAGATTATGCTTAAGACCGTTGACATACAAAACATTATCATGAGTATAGAAGAGTGATTATCAATGGAACCAATTCCTTTAATGTGGCCTTTGGAATTGTCACTGAAAGTCACTACTCCCTCAATCTTTGGTTTTAACTTCAAGAATATACTCTTGTCACCGATCATGTGATTCGAACATCCACTATCAAGGTACCACGAATTTGCACATGAAGATTTGGCATTGTAGCAATGCTCCTCCTACAAACATAGAATCATGTCTTGATTTTTGGTACCCAAATTCTTTTGGGTCTATGAGTATTAGTTCCCAAAATCTTGGGTCCCTTTGGAATCCAAGAAGCAATGCCATCAATATTATTAGAAGCAATTAGTTTCGTAGGAACCCAAACACTTCTAATTCTCTTACCGTTAGAGGGCCTTGGGTAGCCTCTATGTTTGTAGCCACCAAAAATCATTTTGTTTAGTTTGCAAATCCATAACCTTCTTCTCAAGTTCCAAGTTGGTTTTGGATAAGGAATCATTTTGGTTTTTCAAATTTGAAATCATTTTCTTGTTTTTCAAAAGTGAATCCTTATACTTCTCCACCAACTCCTCATAAACCTCTTGCAATTCATCGTAAGCTTCTTAAAGCTCATCAAATGTAAAAGCAAAGTTATATGAGTTGAGGTTACCTTAGGATCCTCCTCCAATTCCATGAGACAAAAATTTGCTACTTCTTGCTCCTTCTTATCGGATGAGTCCTCATCACTCCAAGTAGCAACATAAGCCTTGAGCTTCTTCTTCTTCCTGAAGCTCTTTTTCTTTAGTTAGGGACAATCGAATTTGATGTATCCCAACTTCTTGCACTCATAGCAAACGACTTGGTCCTTTTTTCCTTTTTCTTGTTCTTAAAACCCTCTCACTGTTAGAACTTTCTTCCCCAGTTGGATTTCATGAATTAAGTGAATCTCTTGGCTAGCATCGCTATTTCTTCATCTTCTTTTTCACTTGAACCGCTCTCCTCTTGTGAAGCTTTAAGAGCACTTCACATATTCTTCTTCTCCAGTTCCTTATTCTCTATCTTCTTCTATTCATTTCTTCATTTTCTCATGAGTGAGAAGAGACCCCATGAGAGAATCAATCTTTAAGGTCTTGAGATCTTTAGTTTTGATGATGACGGTCTTCTGAGTCTCATAACTCAATAAGAGAGTAGATTAGCTTTTGATCAAGCTTTTCTTTCGAAATGGCTTCTCAAAGGCCTTTAAGCTTGTTGACAATAACGGTGAATCTATTGAACATCTTGGTGATGTCTTCATCCGTTTCCATTTTGAATTTCTCATAGCTCAAGTTGAAGAGTCCAATCTCGGTCTCTTTTACTTCATTTTTGCCCTCGTATGCAACTTCAAGCTTGTCCCATATCTCTATGTACTTGTGCAAGAAGACATCTTGGCGTACTCGTCTAGTCCAAGAGCACAAAAGAATATATGCATGGCTTTGTCGTTGACTTGCATCTTCTTTCGATCTTCATCGGTATACTCTTCCCTTGTCTTGGGGACACGCCGATCACTTTCTTCCTTTATCGAAATGAATGACCCATCTTTCACTACATTCTAAAGGAGATAGTCGTTGGATTTGATGAAGAGCCTCATTCTATTTTTCCAATAAGGATAGTTATCCCTATTGAAATATGGCAGTTTGGTGATGGATTGAGACTCGTAGAGGTTGTTGCCTGAAGTAGAGGCCATGGCTCGATGGTAGATTGATTGAATTACCTTAGAATCGAATCAAGAGGGTGTTAATCCTTCCAATGAGTGTAGCTCTGATACCAATTGTTGGGATGATCAATCAATAATAAATGGCCAAGAGGGGTGAATTGACAAATAAAAAATTTGGTGGAAGCAATGGAAAAGTAAAAAATATTAGGACACAAGAATTTACAGTGGTTTAACCTTCTAACAAGGTTTACATCCACTACCTTAGCTATCCATACTAAGGATTTTCTCAAATCTACTAGATGTGCTTTTCTTTTGAGGCTCAAGGAGATAACCTTACAGCTCCCTTAAGACTTATACCCCAAAGTCTTAAGAACACTCACAAAGAAAATTACAAATGATAGCTGTAATCACTCATTTTTATCCATTTTTTAAATATTGTTAATATATTAGCATAATAATTAACAGGGTATTATTATTGCATGTATGCATATTATGTTATAGGTTTACTACATATATGTGATTAATGAGTGTAAAACATGAATGTGATATGTGTAAGCGCATGTGTATTATACGTATTATGTATGTGTATGTGTATAGGTGTTGGTATATATGTACCATATGTATGTTTATATTTTGTACATGTATTGTTTGCACATGTATAATATATATGAACAAAAGTATGTGTTTGTGTTTAAACGCATGTAATATGTATGTTGATTTGTATACACGTATGTCAGTCTATATGTATTTAGCTTAATGTCATTGTTGTTGTTATTTGTATGTATATGTATTATTATTAGCAATATTAGTTATTATTAGTGGTATTATTGGGTTAGAGTTAAAATGGATCTGTAAATATAAAAACCCATATAAGTTATTATTAAATGCCTAGTCCAATATATTACAAGGTCCATTATAGTTTACAAGGCCCATTTTGGCCTGACCCAATATCTTAAAAACCCTAAAAAACCAAGTCTGATACCCTCCCAACCGTTGGATCAAGATTTGGTCCAACGGTCCAGATGACACTAAGATGATACAGCTGGCGCACGTGTAATTCACCCCCGGGGCTGCTCGTCTTCCACTCGCGCGTACCGTTCGTTTTCCCCTGCCACATGGCATGATCAAAGACCACCACTTCACCCTGTAGAACGCATCAGGGCCGTCGATCTTCAAGAAATCCTAATCGTTGGATCAGATCTGATCCAACGGCTAGGAACGCATCTGGCTGAAGACACCACCACCATACCTCCCCCACGCTGTCGTACCAACCACCATGCTCAGATGCACCAAAAATGAAAATACAGGGTGTCAATACCAAATCGAACAAGACATGTATTGTATTTTATATTCTACCAAAAAACTCAGATCAGAGCAGGATATATGTAAACGAACCGAAAAATGTAAAGGTCGGTCTCCATGTTCCAGAAATAAAAAAGAACTCAAAGATTTCAGTGGTAAATTTTTTTTTCTTTTGCTTCATTTCTTACATGCATGCAAAATAAATGGAATAATAAAGTAAGGGGGTGAGAATTTTACCTTCAGTCGTTAGTTCCCCCACCGGCAACAAGCCTAAATATGGTGAGCCAGTCAAAGAGGGGGATGCCTTTCGGTCTCGGTTTTCTTAAAAGGGGTGGTTTTCGCTTCCGGGTTTTCTTAGATCTAAATAAAAGGGGAAGTCTTGATTTAAATCTAAGTTTGGATTCGAGTTCGGGTTAAAATAAGGGTCATTTTTTAGGTTTTTTTGTGGCTCGCTGGCGCCGACTAGCGGCGACCGACGGCGGAAGATACGGTGGTGGGCTGCCGATTTTTGGGATGGTTTCGGGTTTGAGAGCAAATAAGAGGGGAGATGAATGGGGGTTATATTTCAAAATGGTAAAAAAATGATGGAAAAGTGAAAATGGGGGGCTAAAGGTCTGTTATATAGACCAACAAAAAATATAAATGGCATAATCACTTCATAAAGGTCCCCGTGTTTCGGGATTTTTCATCTAGAGCCTTCTTCATGGTCTAATTGCAACCCCAGTCCCCCTCTTATTTGAAATTAGTTCAATTTGGTCCTCAAATCAAAACAAATTAGATTTCCAAATGGCATAATTACCTACTTAGCCATCCCGCGTTTTTGGATTTTTCACTCCGAGCTTCCCCCTTGGTTTAATCACATTACCAGTCCTTGCAAGTTCTTTCCGGGTTATAATTCGGTCTTCAAATGTTTGTTTTTATTTGTTTATTTAAATGTTCTGTTTTCAGTTTATTTTATTTCAGTCCCTCTGTCTCTTTTATTGTTATGCTTGTGTTTTTTGTATAATTACATTTCCATTTTATGTCTCAAAGCTCCCTTGTGTTCTTGCATTACATACCTTTATGTTTTTATCATGTGTTTTTAGTTGTCATATTATGTTTTTGTGTTTCAGTTTATTTTCTATGTGTTATATATGGCTATTTTGTATGCTAAGTTTTAAGTTCGTTTGTGCATCATGTTTATGTGGTTCTTCATGTTTTTTTATTTATTTAGGTTGATGTATGATGTGCATTCATTCATGTTTTATAATATGCATTTTGTCGTGCTAATGTATCACTTGGTTCATTTGTGCATGTTACATATTTGTGTTTTGATTAAGTGATCATGTTTAGTTTAGTTGTTTATCTTGAATATATGTATGATAGTATGTTTTGTTTTTGTCCTGTATTTTAGGTTACATATTAAAAATGAGTGATTTTTGTTACATATAAATATCGTGACGTGTTTTGGCATATGTATGTAATTTGTGTCACGTGATAAAGTTTTATTTTAACGTGGTGATAATATGGTTTTTTCATTTTAGTATCATGCCTTATATCATGTCATGCATATTGCATTTGTGTTTTTAGGTACTTAAGGACATTGTCTTAGTTAATTTAACCTTGAAGCATATCTTTTACCATGTTTGTGTGTATATGTTTTATTTATGTTTAGTCTAGATCCTTGAATATGTCATTTATATCTATATTCATGTATTTTGTTACTTTTTGTTTAATATTATGAAATTCTTGTTTTTTTTATCTTTTTATTATCACGTCAATGTAAATTGTATGCTTTATATTTTTTTTTTAAAGTTGCATTTCGGATGTATTATCGTCAATGCGGCGCCCTTTTATCCGAGCGTAAACGGGGCCAGTATCAGGCGTAGTGATAGTGATTGGGCGTTTACTCTCGAATAACAGGGCTTTTAAAATTCACTCGCACTTATAACCGAATCTTAACTTAATTGTCACTTTAATCCGGAAAATTTAATATTAATAAAGCGGTAATTATTAAAGTACCAATTTTGGGCGGTGTGGGGATGCTAATCCTTCCCCATCCGTAACCGACTCCTGAACCCAACAGTTTTCGAATCTCTGGTTTTATGGTGTCCGGCCTACCTAAGTGGCCGGTGGCGACTCCCTTTCTTTAAATAAAATACGGTATTTTTAAAAACCCCACGGAATAAATATTTTAATACCCAAAAAACCACAAACACTTCGAAAGCACGTTTTTCTAGCGAAACGGACATCGTTACAATAGCAAGCTGAAAATTCCTCTCAAAGCTAATGTTTGCACAATTCTAAGATCACTCGACCCCAAAAACTTGAGTAAAAAGATTACAATGATGAACTCTCAAGTAAGTTACAAGGATTTGACAATAAATGCTCAAAGATTGTTGGATGTGTGCTTGAAATGCTTTAGGGTTGATCAATTGTTGTTGCTAAAGCTTTGGAGACTTGTTTGTATACCTCTTCATTGATTTCTAACCGTTTAGGTAATTGGGATATTGAATAGAGTCGTTGGGCTGCATTTTTCCCCAAGATGTAGATACCATAAGATGTTTTTATAATTCAATGAAGGGCAGAGTTATAAATATTATATAGTTGATTTAATAATCAACTATATAAAGAGGTAGTGATCCCCAATAAATAGTTTAACTTGTATTACTCTTGTCTCCGTCAGAGAGGATTTACGAAAATGGCTAATCTATCTTCTTGGAAGATCACAACTACATTCTAGTCGATCTCCATCAAATGATTCAAGGTTTTTAGTCCATCAAAGGATTCAAGATTTTGAGTCCATCAATAAATTCAAGTACGTTTCCGCATTCAGTTTATTTAATTTATTGTTCTTGATGATTTTGCATGATATATCCCGAGTTTAGATTTCATAATTATTTTCGGTGCCAATCTTATCAGAATAATAATTCTGGTACTCAATTTAATCGGAAAAAATAAAGGAAGTTCCATAAAGACGTAATCTTTGCCACACGAAGCATGAATGTACAGTTAATAACTGCATGAAATTAATTTTGGAAAACCAAAAATCATTCACCATTCCCGTAGGATTATAACATGTCTATTTCACTTTAAAAACTAAAATTCAAATCACTAACCCTAAAATTCTAAATTTTATCCCTAAATTTTAAACTCTTAAACTCTAAATAAACCCATTTATGAAAACTTTTTTCCACGGACAATGCATGGATTATTTTCCCTTAATTTTAATGCAATTTAAATTCGTTAAAATATGATATACATAATATATCAACTTAAATTATAATAAAAATATAAAAATAATTTATGGTAACTCATTAGTAATGATATATGAAATATAAGTTTATAATTCGATATATGAAATATGAAATATAAATTTATAATTTGATATATGAACTTTAGTTAAGTGTATAATTTGATATATGAACTTTGATTTTGTGTAATTTTATTTACTAAATCTTAATTTGATTTAATTTTTCAAATTATTAACATCATTTTACGTTTAAATATTATGTATACAAATAATTATATTTATGTAATATGAAAACATACAAATGTATTTATTTAGAAAAACATACAAATATATTTTTCATGTTTTTCAAGGTATTGACTCAAACGAACTAAACGTTTAATCATTTGTGTTGAGAAACCAGTTAACCAAATTTTGCAATCACTTTCGGTGACGAGAATAAAAAAACATGACATGATTTCTTTTTAAGAAATGGTCATTTTTATGGGAGAATAAAGCCCAGATTTAAGCATTTCGGTTTGAAATAAATAGTCACTAAACTAAATAAAAATATTTTTTTATCATTAAAGTTTTAAAAATTACAAATAGTCATTAAACCTATCAAATTATTGTAAATGATTCTTAAATTTATAGAAATTTCACTATTTTATTATGAGAAAAGCTTCAATACACATGCTGTGTAAAGTTTAGTTTACACAAGCCTTTTAGTTTTAGGGGTTAGGGATTTAGTTTAAGGCTTAAAGTTTAGGGGTTTGGGTTGTAGGGTTTAGAATTTAAGGTTATTGTTTAGAATTTAGGGTTTAGGGTTTAGAGTTTGAGGTTTAGTTTTTTAGGGTTTAGGTTTAATTCTGATTTATGGTATAAATAAGTTGGCTTGTGTATCAAATTTAAACTCTTTTATTATATGTGTGACCATTTTGTAACAATTTGATAATTTTAAGACCATTTTATTACTTCCAAAACTTCAATGGCCAGAAAGATATTTTTGCTTAGTTTAGTGAACATTTGTGTATTTTACGGCAATCGAGTTGTTTCAGTCAGGTTAGTTCATGTCTGGATTGCATTTAGTTTATGTTCGATTTAGGTCAGATCATATCTGTTTCGGATTTAACTCGAGTCTATGAGAGCATCTCCAACCCTCACCAACGCTATAACACTATTTTAATGTCAAAAACAATATAAAAAAAATGTAAAAAGTGAAAAAGTGAGATTAGTGTAAAGAGGCTAACTCCAACCTTTGCATTAAAATAGTGCAAGTTAAGATATTTAATATTATTTCAACATTATATTAAAGCATATTCATTCATTTATTAATGTATAGTTTCATTATAAATTTCGAAGTAATAAGTTTTTAATCTATGAATAATTTGTAATTATTTTTATTGATTATTTTTATATTTTGAAAGGTCAAATTTTCACTCAAATTAATATTTAATTTATTAAATTAATTAATTAAAAAATAAAAATAAAAGATGGCTAGGGGAAGAGAAAAAATGATATGGTGTGACTTTTTCTTTAAATAAAAAAATGATTTGGTGTTGCTACAGTTCTGCATCAAATATGGTGTAACACTGTAGACAACACTAAAATGGTGGCATGAGGATTTGAAATATGGTGTTGGGTTGGAGAATAAATAGTGACTAAAATACATTATTTTAATGAAATGGTGTGAAAAAATGAGCAAGATTGGAGATGCCCTGATAAGTCAGGTATAGTTCGATTTCATGTCTGTTGAATATTGGATCGGTCAGTTTCGAGTCAGGACAATATTATATCGGTCAATTTTTAGGTCGGGTTAATAGTTGGATCTTCATGTCAATTTTAGTTGAGTTGGACAAGAGTCTAATCGAGTATATGTAAAATTATTGATATACTCTTATGAAAAAATGTGTCTTTTCTGGATCAAATATAAAGGTAATCTTTTAAAGGAGGAAAATGATGTTGAACTATTTAATTATTACAAAAGATGTGGTTAACTAGTAATATAATATAAAAGAGAATAATATATATATATCATTTTATTATTTCTCGTCCTCAATTATCGGGTTAGAAATTAGGTTAATGTTCGGTTCAAATTTATTTGGGTAAATTAAATTTGAGTTTTTTTAGTTCGGGTAAAAATCGGTTCAGATTTATATCGGTTCAGCTAAAATTAGGGTCAAATTTGATAAACTTGGTTTATTTAGAGTTTAGGATCAAGTTTAGACCATCATATTCAGATCCATATCGAATCGGATAAAATGATTCTGATAATCGGATCCAGATGAAATTTGTGAAGTCTAAACTTTACCCTTCAAATAATGTATAAATGACTAAAATCATTGAATTTAATATAGGAAAACAATCCATTCTCAATCATTGTTTAATACATATACAAAGTTAAAAGTCATTTGAATAATGATGATCAGCCAAATCAACTTCAGATTTAATATGATTATGTATCATGTACTATATATTGAAAAATATTTAAACATTGGTGGACCAGCAAATGAATAATGAGCTGATAAAGGAGATAGAGGAAGATGAGATAACGAAGGCAAACAGTTCATGGGAAGATTGATAACAGAAAATCAAAGTGTTTTTATATAAAAGGGACAAATTTAAGACAAATTTTTGGTATAAAATGCCAAATTCAACAAGAAGATTACTTGATGAGAAAGTTTTATTCATCAAATACTGCTACAAGCCTACAAGGCTACTACAGTATTCGTAGACAGAACAAAATACACAGTTACGTAAGCAATCCCTTGCTTTATATTATTAATATTTGATGCCTAATAATTTAGTTTTCAAACTTACCAAATTACAACTTGCTCAACTTGACCGGTCCCAACTCTTTTGCCTTGGCTCTCAACACATGCTTCTGAATCTTACCGGTAGCCGTCTTAGGCAACAGACCAAATATTACTGATTTTGGAACCCAGTATGCGGGCATCTTGGACCTGCAGAACTTCATTATGTCTCTGGCTAACCGCTTTTCATTGGATTTATCGACCCCGGGCTTCAAGGTCACAAAAGCACAAGGTGACTCTCCCCATCGCTCATCCGCCAGGGTGTGTGTAGAGTCTATTTTCCACCTCCACGCTGCTGATGTTTTCTCCTCCGGATATGATTATGTCCTTTGACCTATCTTTTACTTCGATATACCCATCCGGATGTTTCACACCAAGATCCCCGGAGTGAAACCATCCGTTGGCAAATGATTCCTCATTGGCTTTTGGGTTCTTTAAGTAGCCTTTCATCACGAGATTACCCTGAAAAATTATTCCTCCAATAGTTTTTCCATCAGCGGGAACGGGCTTACCAGTTTGAGTACTAACGACATCTAGCCCCTCTAAACCAACGTATTGGACACCTTGACGTGCATTTAGACGAGCTTGAGTTTCGAGTGGCAGTGAGTCCCACTCAGGCTTCCATGCACACACTGTAGAAGGGCCATAGGTTTCTGAGAGACCGTAGGTGTGGGTCACTCGAAAACCTTTCTGAGACATCGCAGCAAGAACAGAAGGGGGTGGGGCTGCACCTGCTGTCATTACACAAACAACATGTGGGAGAGGCAGAATTGTGTCCTCGGGTGAGGCATTAACTATGGAATTGAGAACCACCGGTGCAGCACAGAAGTGCGTCACGCTATACTTCGCGGTGGCCGAGTAAACTCCCTTAGCTGTTACCTGCAATACATGTACGACAGAAGCAAATAAGGACATCAGTAAGTAACAAGCTATGATCATAGGTAAGCGCAGAACATTCACATCCACACACCACACTGTTTATATTAGATTAAGACTAGAACAATTTCACAATTTCAACAAAATCACACCTAGAACCAATAAGTAAGCATTCAGACAATAAATTACCTGTCATAGGCATATGTTTGTTCCACAAAGAGCAGCAAGTGTCCAAGGGAAACACCAACCGTTACAATGGAACATTGGTAGAGTCCATAAGTATATAGCTCCTTCATTCATACCCCATACAAGAGGATTACTCAAAGCCATTAGATATGCCCCTCGGTGATGTAATACCACCCCTTTTGGGCTGGCTGTCGTGCCGGAAGTATATCCCAAAGCAATGCTCTGCCACTCATCCTGAGGAGGCTTCCACGCAAAGTCTGGGTCACCACTTTCTAAGAACTTCTCATACTCTATGGCTCCTTGTCCCAAAGCATACCTAAGTGTTACTATAACAAGTGGAGGCTTGAAATCACCTAGGCTTTTCTCCTTCATGATTTTCAAAGCATTCTCTGCCAAATTGAAAAACTCTTGGTCCACGATGACAATGGCAGATTTTGAATGACCCAAAAGGAAAGCAATGGTTGACGCATTTAGTCGAATATTGACAGTGTTTATAACAGCACTGGACATCGGAATCCCAAAATGAGCTTCATATAAAGCAGGAACATTTGGTGCAATTGTATCTACCTGCCAATGTTAATATATTTAATGAACACAAGCAATAGAACCATTAAAGTTTCATAAAAACAGTCCTAGTGTAAATGATCTAAACACAAGTGGAAATTCCCAGATCAAATTCAGACCACAAATCAAGCACTAAAGCTTCTTCTCATACCACTAATACTACCGTAATCACTAATCATAATGATTAACAGACCAACATCGACCAGAAAAAATACAAATATACAAAACGACACAACATCTATATAAGTATGAATTATTAACGTATCCAAATTTCTATAAATATAAAACATCTTAAACAATATTACATGACATCAGAAACTAATTGCCGGATCTAGACCGGCTCCAGTGCACTAAACAAATCTATGATTATAATTATACTTTTAATGCTTATTGCTTAAAAGAATTAAAACATAAAAGGAGACAAGGAAAAAGAAAATAATTCATTTCTTTTTTAATTTCGTTCTCTAAACTAATACTACCAAGCAAGCAAAACAGAGTTAAAAGCCCAAAGATTTCACTGTTTCAGATTTTTTTAAGACTGTTAGTAATGGTGAAAGGCAACGGAAAGTCACTTGATTACCGAGCTACCGACGCCGATGGAGCGTTTAGAAATAGCTGAAGCCAGCGCTGGTAAGTTTGGAGCCACGTGTAGGTTCGAGATCCATGGACCACCGCTTTTCTCTTCGGATGAACAGTAGCGGCTCGTTCCAAGAACCATAACGGCGTCAGAGCCGTGTAGTTGGCGGCGTTCTTCGGAAGATCGTCGATGTCTCGAATCTCCATCACCGTCGATACGCCCTCTCTGTTTGTTTCTCTCTGTTTTCTCTTGTTTGTAGAACCAAAAATGAAAGGAAAATGAAATGATGAGCTTCTTTATTTTCAAGCTGATTTGTGATGGCAGTCAGTATTTATACGCGAAACTGGAGCAAGAGCCACGTGGAATTATAATAATAATAATATTATTTTCATTTTTTGAACAGATTACTATTTTTAATTTTTTTATAAATCTTAATTTTAATTTTAAAAAATAATAGCCCAATTAGCCAAATAATAAAATATAATAATTTTGTACTAATGAAATGTACTTTGATTTTTATCTCATCATCCTTCACTTATCAGTGAAATGGTTATTTTTATTTAGTAAATTGTACCCATTTTTTCAAATAATGACTTTTATTTTAAATTAGCCTTAATGTTTTTTAAAATTTTAATGTTATCCTTAAATTGTGATTTTTTATGTTAAATTGGTTCCTAAACTTTTGAACATTCTAATTTCACCCCAAATTATAACTATATGCTAAATTTACCGTGTTAATAAAAGCATTAGAAAAAGGGTTAATTGTCATGTAAACACTAATATATATGTAATAATATGATACAATATAAAAAATAATTTGAGGATGAAATTGGAATTTTTAAAAAAATAGGGTGAAACTATAATATTAAAAAATTTAGGGACCAATTTAGAATGAGAGTCATAGGTTGGAGATAAAATTTGAACATCTAAAAGTTAAAGAAACCAACTTAAAATGAGGGTTATAGTTTGGAGACATGTTTTTGCAATTAACTCATTTTTTGATTGGGAAATGGGCTATCACCACAAGCCTCGTTAAAAATCTCCCTAAACCTAAATGGAGGAATAGAGTACTCGTGGTAATAGGTACAAAGCAACAGGAGTTAGAACCAATGTATCAACATAACAAAACAATCAAGCACTATTCTGATCAATCTCCACTAACGGAATAATCTCCGGTGGTGCATGAGCGAAGAAGGACTCCCCCACCGCCAAGCCTCGTGCCATCTTAGCCAAACCATACGCTACCTAATTCGCATCACGTCGAACAAGAGAAATACGAACCCTCAAATCTCTATGGATTATATCTGATGCTCTTACTACAAGTGCATTTCCCTCAAGAACCCTCGAAGTACCCTCTAAAATTTGTGCCACCATCGAGTTATCCACCTCTAACTCTACATAACGAAAGCCCCAACTCCCATGCCTTCCGTAACCCCTTATGAGTAGCCAAAAGTTTCGCAACCAACACCGTGCATGAACCTAAACTACGAGCATACCTGAAGCGTCAAACACCACTATGATCGCGTATGACAACTCCAATTGCGGCCATGTTACGAGCACCTCCCACGAAACCATCAACGTTAACTTTCACCCACCTTTTAGGCGGACTCTGCCACCGAGCACGTTGCTGGGCAGTGGCGACAATGTTTCTATGTTGTTCCGCACACATCTCTTCCCACATGATTCGACTAACTCCAGCCACATCCTGAAACAAAATACGACCATCATTGAAGACAAAGTGGCATATGTTCTTCCATAAATTCCAGCACATAACGGCAAACAGAACCATCCAATCCTCTCCCAATTCTCGGCCATGAAGCACCATCTTCAAACCAAACTTCAAATGGGGAGTTATGAAACGCTTGTCTATTACCAGCTCTAAAAAATCTGACCATACCTCCCTTGCCTTCGAGCAATCACGTAACACATGAGCCAAATCTTTGCTTCCATTCGTACACACAGAACACAAGCTAGAGTCTGTAAGATGACGACGGCACCTCTCCGCATTAGTAAGCACCGTACGTTGAGACACTAACCATAAGAAATTCCTTACTCGTTGTGAGACAACAAGAGACGAAATAATCCTCCATAACCGATGAGCTGAAAAATCAATATGATGACCAATTGCAACATAAGCCGAAGTTGTCGAAAATAAGCGATTCACTTCCATCTCTACCCCGGTCTATCACGCCCTAAAACAGCATGCAGTGGCATCATGGCACTAATTTCTCTACCACCTCTTGCGGTAACACCCTTCTCAAACGCTCACAATCCCATTGGCCATTCATATCTACCATAGCCGTAACTGAGAAAGGCCTTGGGGGCAAAGAGCTAGAGCAATAAAGAGCCAACGGTTCCAATAAGTCAAGCCAAATGTCCCATCAGAAGTCACAATGCCATCCATCTCGCACATGCCAACATATACCCTTGCAAACCTCATCTCAAACATGACTAAGGCCCTTCCAAAGGCGAAAACATTATGGACTGTCGATAGCTTGTAGAATCCCACATTCCCACTTGTACTTCTCTTTTAACACTCGCACCAACATTATGGACTGTCGATAGCTTGTGGAATCCCACCTTCCCACTTGTACTTCTCTTTTAACACTCGCACCCATAACTTATCTTCGTTACATGCTAACTGGTATCCCACTTTCATAAGTAAAGTGTTGTTTTGCCTACTCAAATCTCAGAACCCTGGACCACCATAGTCGTCGTCCAAACTAACAATGTCTCACCAAACCAGAGCAATCACCAAAGAGCCATCATTCAAACCCCACACAAACCTGCGGATCATCTTTTCCATAGCATCACAAATTTCTTTGGGCAACCAAGTAGTCTACATAACATAAGTAATAATTGCCTATAATATAGCTTTTGCTAAGGTAATTCTTCCTGCTAAAGACAGAGCCTGCGACGCCCAACCTGTTAGTCACTGTTTAATTTTCTCCAACAAAAAATGATACGTGTCATAAGTAATTCTCTTATGCAGGAAATGAACCCCTAAGTACATCCCAAGGTTCTCCACGATTTCAAAACTAAAACTGTTCGCAATGCTCAACCTCTCCTCTTAAGGATAATATTTAGAGAAGTAAATCTGTGTCTTTGCCACACTCACCCGATGACTCGAAGCAGTACAAAAACTCCCCAGCACATCTTTAATCACCTCAAGCTGAGAAGAAGACACCTCCAAAAAAGTACCAGGTCATCTGCAAAGAACAAATGAGAAATACCAGGGCTATTCCGAGATAGGCGCACTCTTTTCTATTACGCAACGTCCACTTTTCTTTCAATTGAATGGGAAAGGTGTTCCATACATAAAATAAATAAGTACGGCGATAGGGGATCGCCTTGCCGGAGCCCCCTTGTTGGCTTGAAACTCTCTGTGACCTCCCCGTTCCAAATAATATGTGTAGTAACAGAGCTCACACATGTCATAATCCAGGCCACAAATTGATTCGACAATCTCAAATTATGCAAATTCTCCTCAATGAAGCTCTACTCAAGTCTGTCGTACGCCTTTTCTAGATCAACCTTGATAGACATCCATAGAGTCGCATCTTTTTTCCTACTCATAGTGTGAATAACTTCATGCGCCAAAATTATATTATCCGTGATGTGCCTAACCTTAACAAAACTAGCTTGTGACTTCGCCACCCAACCAAGCAAAAGAGGTTTCAACCTATCCACAAGCACTTTGGTAACCGCTTTGTAGAGCACTGTACAGAGACTAATCGGCCTAAATTGTCGTATAGTTTCAAGAGTTGCTACCTTAGAATTAAAACCAGCAAAGTCTGATTTGCTGAACATACCAGGTCTCCATAAGTGAAAAATTCATTTACAAACTAAAATACGGACTCTCAAACAACATCCCAATTCTTCTGGAAAACCCGTTTGAAAACATCAATATCTGGCGCTTTGAAAGGTTCCATACTAAATATCACTCGTCTCACCTCATCAAAAGTCACAGGTCGAACTAAAGGTTGCAACACCTCCGATGAAACATGTTTAAAACCCCCTTGAAGTCGTCCCTAGTTGTCTGGCATGGCTTGAATAAAAAAATAGAGCGAATAAATTGCACAGCCTGTTCTTTAAGCATATCGGCACTAGTATACCAATTCCCATTGTCCAATCAAAGCATATAAATTGTATAACGCCTGCGCAGAGCTAGAGTAGACATATGAAAATACTTCGTATTGCGATCCCCTTGTTTAATCCACTGATTGTGCGACTTCTGAAACCATAGACTCTCCTTTTGCTTTAACACCTCATTCAATTCCCTTTTAAGAGCAACATTCGATTCATGTAAGAAAGTAGATCGAGATGTATCCAGAACAACCTCAATACCTCGTATCCAAGCCAAAAGTCTAGCTTTTCTTCGCCCAATGTGGTTAAAAACCTCCCTATTCCATCATCTACTACTTCTTTGAAAGGAAGAAAGGTTCTCAAGCACTAATATATCATTTATCCAAGAATCCTGCAACAACCTCCCAAAATCGGGATGATCATTTCAAGCTGCCACAAAATGATATGGTCATTGCCCCTGATTATTAGAACCACTCCCCGTAGACAGAAGAATAGGTCTATGATCCGACCCCAATTGTGGCAAGTGCATAATTTTAGCCATAGGAAATACTTCATACTATTTACCATTACACAGCCATCATCCAGCCGTTACTGCAAGTCCCCTATTTCCCATGTAAAATGTGGCCCAAAAAACCTCATATCCAGGAGTCTAAAGAGGAACAAGAAGTCACAAAACTTATAACAAATCCCTGAGCGGCGCGTCGAGCCTCCTTGGCGTTCCTCAGTACTACAAATAGCGTTAAAATCTCCACCCAACATCCATGACCATTCACTACCCGAATCAAGAGCACGAATTTAACTTCAAACTAAGCTCTGACGACTATGATCAAGGCTTGCATAAACAAAAGTAATAAAGAAACCACAGAAACCCCCTGACACCTTACATTACCCATGAACATACTGGTTTGACACCGCCAAAATATCCACTACAATATCAGGAACCTACATTCTAACAAACATTCTAAAATACTGATTAAAATCAAGGCCTAACGTGCCTTGAGTATTCCAAAATATAACTTTAACTATTAAAATAAATAAAAAAACCAAACAACACCGTCTTACTAATCATCGAAAGCCCCATTCCTTTCGAACGTCTTATTTTTGATCCATTGAACACCCTCCCCGATTGACTTCACTCTGAATGGCGTTGCATACTCGGCTGACGAAGCTGCCGCATCCAAATTCTTGGCCATGGCCGACACCTATTCCGTGACATCCATCACCTTTTGAGTATCCTTTGAGCGAGTTTTATTTCCTTTTCGAGGCAACGCAGCAGAAGGTAAGGGACAATTGGAACCCTTACTACTAGCCTTACGAATCGGACCATAGGTGAAACGTCTATTATTATCTTTAAGTACCTTCTTAGCCCCCTTCTCTACCACTCTAGAAGCCTTATGCCTATCTGATTTAAAGGTAGAAGGCACATCCATCACCACATCACGTGCTGCCACTTTTGAACCTTTCTCACCCCTTAATAGGGGACTCATCACAGTAGCAACTATATCTTGTTGCCCTATAACCTCTGACATCTCTATGTCCTTAGATATAACTGTACATGCCCAGTCCACAATATCCATTCCTACACTACCTTCTACATTACTTGACGTAGGCGAGACTACCTTAACACTAGGAGGCATGACCTCAGACCGAACCAGGGGATTCACACACGCACTATCATTTCGCTTTGCACCATCATTCGAAACAGAGAGAGCAACAGCCCCATAACCCCAGGAACCTATACCTATGGTGAATGTCTCATTGAGTCCGAAGATGGTTCCGTGACATCCTGTACAGCCCGGTCAAATTGCTGCCTGGCCTACTCCTTTCCTAGCCTCTCGTCGATCTCTAACTTCCTCAAAACTCCAAACCGAGAGCCCTCAATACCATGCTCAACATTTCCGCCCTTAGCATTAGCTTTAGGTAGGGCTTGCCTCTATTTTTTATATTCAACCTGCATCCACGGACCAAACATCTTCTCCTCAGATGGCTTAGGTCTCGCAAACCCATCTCCCTTACCTTTACCATTCTCAGTAGCACTACAAAGTTCTTTCGAATACCCTTCTCATAATCCTAAGCCAGTGCAAACCGAACAAGATAATAATCGTTGTCCAAGTCAATAATATTAATCTCCCCCATCGAACACCACAACATCTGAATCTGATTCTTCAACGCACGATACCCTATTGGTTTTCCCAACAACCGAACAATCAAGGACTTGGCAAGCTTTGAGCTGATTGCATTGTGTACCTGATTTGAAAATCATATCTCAGGGACAGAACCCTGATAGCTAATGATCACATCCTCATATTGGGCTTCCACCTCAAAATCATTAATAAATTTATCACTTTGCCCCACTCTCGACTGTCCAATCATCATATCCCAAAGGATAATTTCTGTTTCTCCTCCACCGGCCACACCCCATGTACAGTAGCATCCTTAGCGGGAGGCGCCATGGCTACTCCAAGTAGCTCCATCAGCACGTGGTCTGACCCAGCCATACCATCCAAAACAGTGACCCCACTAACCTTTTGCACAGCTCCCAACTGATCCCCCATCACCGCATCCATATCACTCAGAGAAGCCACCATACCCCCATTTTTGTCAGCCGATTTAGCAACTTTCTGTGGCAGTCTTTCCAATTCCTCTTGGACCAGAATATGCCGCTCGGTTGCAGGATCCCGGTGGCCTGCCTGCTTGTGCCTAGTCACGACGAGCGCTAGGTTTCCAATTTTTTCGAAGAGAACTAGAGAATTAGGGTTTCCGGCCATCTTATGTACGATAAAGTGTCTTTTAATACTTATTGTAGAAATGAAAATTCGTAATCTAAGGCTTTAAAAGAAATTTTTTGTATGATAAGAAAAAAAGGAAATTTTTGAAGTTTATCAAAAACTGTCATTAATAGAGAAACAAAATAACTCCTCTTCTGGTAATTTGTTATACATTTTACATTTATGATAATACTTTGTAAGGAATTTTAATGTAAAATCATTTAATTATGTTATATTAGGAAGTGATTATGTTACAGAGGTATATTATAAAGGAACTAAATTAAGTAAATTTGAAGTTTATCCCTAATGAACACTTGACCAATTTCTATATAAGTAAATTCCCATATGGATGAGGAAATGATTATGATACAAAATTATATTATAAAGGGCCTAAACTGAAATTATCTATGTTATTTAATGAGAGGGAGAGAAGAATAAACAAGAAGAGACATTATCACCAAATTGTAATGTAAAATGGAAAACTTGTGAGTTTGGAAAATGCTATAAAGAAAGGTCTAAACTTGTGAGTTTGTAAAATGTGCTTGCTCGGTCTAAATAATATTTATTTTAATTAGAATTGTGAGTGAAAATATATATGCACTAAAATAATAAAATTTATTAAAAACAATTTAATTTTAATTAATATCAAGGATAACTATTTTATTACAAATAAATTGAATTACTATTATAGTCTTATAAATCTATTTTTTATTTTATACTTCGATTTTTGTGTGCTTTTTTTTTGTAAATAGAGAAGAATGCATTAATGAAAAATATTCACTACCATATGTCTCATTAAAAAATTTCTCTAAATCCTAAATGGAGGGACCACTTGGGGATTGGGGAAAGTGATGAACTTCCAAATCTGTATGTGTGGCAGACTTGGTCAAAAAGTCAGCCGCTCGGTTTTTTGCTCGAGGTATATGTTGGAAACGTACAGCCCAGAGACGATTTATCAGATTTCTAACATGCAGCAAGATGTTACTGGACTTTGTTGTAAAACATGATCTTGCAAAAGCTTCACAGCTTCCATGCAATCCAGCTCGACCAACAGCCGTGTGATCCCTAAATCCCAGGCAATCATTAAGCCAACGTACACTCCCTAAAGTTCAGCTTCTAGAATTGAGCATACGCCAATAAACTTAGAAAACCCCATCACCCAATGGCTATGATGATCGCAGATAAAGCCTCCACACGTTGAACTACCGAGCTCCAGATTGCGGACAGCTTCCGTTTGTAATTTAAACCAGCCCTGCGGTATATTCGACCAGGGACTTCCTGTGTCCTTCGGGACAGACCCCAGAGCTGCGACACCAGTAGGGTTCTGTTTTAATGCTTGTTTCTGGTTCGAAGCGATACAGATAGAGTGGAGTCTCCTGCTTCTTTCCATTATCGTTCCACTATCCTTCATTGGAGAGTTGAAAACAGCTTCATTTAGGAAAAGCCAAATGTTTCAAACGATCGTTCCAAACAAGAGGTCCTATTCACGAATGTTAACCTGTCCATATCTATTAGATATTAAATTAATCCTCACCCATTCCTTGGTCTCTAATGATAGGAATTCTGCCAACAGATCAAGTTTCATCAGAGATATCCAAATTCCTAGCGATTGCGGACACCAACGTAACACGTGATCCACATTTTCAGAGGTTGCTGCACATAATGGACAACTTGCATCAACGGTAAGGTTGCGACGCACTCAGTTCCGTATTTGTCATGATTCTGCCCAGACAGATTAGCCAAAAGAATATTTTCACTCGTTGAATACCACGGTACTTATGAACGATTTTCCACAACAATTTATTGCAACCAACTGTTGCACCACAACGCACACTATAAGCTGATTTAATGAAAAATATACCATTTGAATTCACCTTCCAGCCCATGGAGTCCTCAGCCAAATCCAGATTTGGACCCTTCATTGTCACTATTCTCAATAAGATCTCTATCGGTAAAAGATTTTGGAAGTTACTCCACTTTCAATTCCCTGTTGAATCTGCCATCTCAGCCACGGTCACATTGCCAAGATTTGGTACCAAATGAGGGGAGACATACGAGGCTAACGAATCAATACCCATAATCCAATTATCGTGCCAAAATTTAGTGCTTCTTCCATTCCCGACTCGCCAACAAACATTCTCACAGATATTATACCACACGACACATAACCCCTTTCAAAGTCGGGAATCATTCACTCCATTAAGCTTGTCCGGGATAATACCTTGGCATTTATATTTGGCTCTGAGGAACCGGACCTATAGGTCCTCATCCGCAACAAAATGAAAGGCCAGCTTCATAAGGAAAGCTTCGTTTTGAATATCAAGTTTCCTAAAGCTAAGTCCTTGCAATATCGGTTGACAAAAATCATCCCATCGAACTATATGTACTCCTTTAGCATCCTCCGATATACCCTAAATAAATCTCTTTATCAATCATTCCAATTCTAAATAGGTTTTATTTGGTCAGACCGCCGTTTGCATTGTGTAAGTCAGAATCGCAGCTAAAACTGCCTTTGCAAGTGTAATTCTACCGGCTAGCGATAGGTTCTTTGCCGACTAGCCATTCAATTTATTCTAGACCATTCTTACTAGATAGGCATAAGAAGCTGCAGTAACCCGATTAAGCAATAAAGGGATACTCTCTTCCTGTGCTCACAATGGGTGCCGAAACAAGGCAAAACTGATCCAGGACATTACGAATAACTTCAACTTGTTCAACAGATGCTTCAGCAAAAAGGATCATATCGTCAACAAAAAAAATATGTGAGATACCTGAGCTTCGTTTGAAAGTCTGAAACGGTTTCCATTGTCCTCTATCAATCTCTGCCTGAATAGATTGTGCAAGTCTTTTCATACAGAGCGCAAAAAGATAGGGCGATAGTTGATAACCTTGGCGAATACCTCGGGTAGGTTTGAAAGGCTCGGTAGCTAATCTGTTCCACAAGATCTGAGTTGTGATCGAGGATACGCAGTGTATAATGAGCTAGCATAAAGCATCAGGCACACCAATATCCAAAAATGTATTGTCAATAAACTCTCACTCTAGTCTGTCGTATCCTTTCTTGCCCGTTTTTCAACGCATTGAATGGATCACATCCTGAGTAATAATGATGTTATCATTAATCTCTCTCCCCGACACAAAGCTAGTTTGAGTTTTAGAAACCCAATTAGAAAGGATTGGCTTCAATCGATTCACGATAATTTTAGTAATCGCTTTATAGACCACATTACAAAGACTAAAAAGGCAAAATTGACTAATTAATTCAGGCAGAGCAGTTTTAAGAATCAAGACGAGCAAAGTTTTGTTTAAATATGGTGGTAGAACCCCATCATGAAAAATTCTTTGACTAAACCTGCGGACTGATGCTCTTATAATGTCCCAATTGCGCTGGTAAAATACAGCATGTAATCCATCCACGTCAGGCACTTTGAAGCCTCCCATATTGAAGAAAGCCTTCCGAATTTCCTCTACAAACACAGGAGCCACGAGCGAATTTGCCCACAATTAAAGACAAAGGCTAAAACCTCCCTCGAACGATAAAATTATACCCATTAGAACCACTCGATAAAAATAAAGAGTGGTAAAACTCACGGGCTATAGAGGCTAGCTCATGCGGATTTGAGCACCAATTACCATCGAAAAAAATTGAGTACCGAAATTGAATTTTAGCGACGGCGGGGCCATGGTTGAGGCATGAAAATATTTAGTATTGCGATCACCATTCAGCACCCATTGTGAGCACGCTTTCTATCTCCAGATACTCTCTTCTTGTTCAAGAATTTGCAAAAGATCGATATGTAATTGGGATTCTAAATTGATCAAAAACTTCAAGTGAGATCTTTGTAAAGCTTTATCGATTCCCCATAACGGAGCTAAAGTTCTTTTCTTCCTTTTACCTATGTGACCAAAAAACTTCTCATTTCATGACGTAGCCGCAGCTGTGAAATTCACAATATTATCACCCAGAGAAACATCGTCCTTTCAGTTCCCCTGCAAAAGTTTTTTTGAATTTTTTAATAAGGGAAAACTACATATTTAGTACCCAACCTATTACCGTGTTTCTGTTTTGATATCCTACCTATTATTTTTGGTAAAATAGTACCTAACATTATATTTTTGTTCTGCTTTAGTACCCGACTGTTAAAAATTAACGAAGATTATGACATGGCTCATTTTTAATTGGGATAATAAAAGTTTTGGTACTAAAAACTTATACATTTTAAGGTATTTGAATAGATTAAGCAACCTTAGTTATATATACAAGGGGATTCACCCATTTTGCCCAAACCATTGGAGAAGTCGACCAATCTCCCCACAACGCTTAGTGGAAAAACGAACGATGGATTGAAGCTTGTGGCGGGCTCTTGGAGAAGGGAAAGTGAAGTAAACAATCTCATTATCCAACAATTTGTTAATCCCTTTTCTAACTATTGTGCTTCCGACCAAAAACCAGTCCGGGTCATCGGGAAAATTCTCACTTCCACTAAAACACCATTAACCCTCCTCTCTTGAGATATTTCTTTCTTTACATCGACTTGTTTCTGTAAACAGTCGGAATCATGTTCCTTTTTCGCGCATGGAGGGTTTTGAGAAACATTTTCTTGGATCAGAGTTTTGCGAGTCTCATCAAGAGATTGAACCTTTGAGTTTGCAGACTCAAGAAGAAGAAACTCCTCAAAAGTTGTGATCGTGACCGAGAATGCTGAACGGAGAGTGATCGGAGGGAAAATTACGTTCCATCGAGCAAGGGTTTGGGTAGGGAATATGAAAAGTCAGAGAAAAGAAAGAAAAAGATTAAATTAATAATAATTTCAAATAAAAATAGGATCAAATTGATAAGATTTTAAAACATTAAGAATTTATTAAAATATTTTAGATTATGATCAATTTGATAGAATGTGTAAGTTTTAGGGATTAAACTTGTTATTATATCATCACACGTCACAATTTTTGTTAAGTTAACGGTAAGTACCAAAACAGAACAAAAATTTAAAGTTGGGTATTATTTTGTAAAAAAAAATAGGTGGGGTACTAAAATAGAAATACAATGTTAGGTTGGGTACTAAATATGAAGTTTAAAAAATTCAAAAATTCAATATATATATATATGGAAAATAATTTAATTTATTTTTTTAAAAATAATTACTAATTGTATGTCGAGTCCTTGACATTTTTAATCTTTATTAATCAATTTAATGGTGTTTAACGGTGTTCAACGTTAATGGTGTTCAACGGTATTCGTCACACGTGGTAGACTCATCCTTTAAAAAGCAATGCAAAACAGGATTTTATTCGCAATTTTATGACGAACACAAGTGATGGGTGAAGTGGTTAAGATTTGAGATTTGGTGTGCCTCTTATGTTTGAAAACCAGAGAAATTTTGAATTAAAATTTTTTTCCATCACTTAAAAATATGTTTTAATTAGATGATGACACATATTAACATTTAATTGAGAAATGTGTCATGCCTCATGAGTAGTATCTAACTGAAATAGCAACGGCATAATACATTAAGACTTAATTGGAGTGATACTAATAATTTTGAGATCAAAATAAAATATTTTAAATTTTAGGGATCTGTTAAGTATGGGTTCATAGTTTGTGACTTATTATGCAATTAACTCTTTAATTTTAATAATTTTCAAATGAGTCAAAAAACCATTCAACTTTCAAATATTACAAAATATCATTAAACTATGTTTTACAAAGCACATGTCTAATAGCATAGAAAATAAAATTCTATGTCTTTTTTGGTGTCACGATATTCATTCATATCAGGACAAAAATTTTCTACTCTTTTTATGCTTCAACACTAAAAAATCCAATTCTTAGCCTTAACCTTAATTCTAAACCTTAAATCATAAACCTAAAAAATACACCATATCCTAAATTCTCTAAACTCTAATGTAAACCATAACTTTAAACTTTAACCATGAACCCTAAATCTTAATTTTTTAGTGCGAGACATAAATAAACGCAATAAATAAACGCAATAGAAGGGGCAGAGGATATCTATTATTAAGGCGTTCATTAGAAAATAATCTTAAGGCATTCATTAGAAAGAAAAAAAACAATTATATACTCAGACTTTTGGTAATAGACGTACACGGCTCAGTCAATCACATATTACTCTTTCTTATCCACAATTTGATAGTAAAAATGCATCTCAAAATTCATACAACCATCTCAAACTGAAGTAAAACTCCATAATTGTTGCGAACAACGCATAGTAGGAATCACACGACGAACCAAATCTTCGAAATAAACCCGCTTATATCCGAGTTTCCTTTCTTCACGATGAAGTTGCAGATGAAGGGGAAACACTGAAGGGCTCCTGTTCTTCACAGGTGAGCACATCATGTGGACCAGCTTCCTCTCGCCCGACTCCCATAAGGTCAAGATAATAAAGGTAATGGGAGATGATGTTGTTCATTGAGTCGCTATCACCTTGACCACAAACCTGGTCTCCGTACAGAACATTCATGGTGGTTCCGAAACCTGGAACCTACGAAGACGTCGTGTGCTGAAGGCTGGTGTTTCTTCACCGGTGTCATCCACCTCCAGATTGCTGACTGGAAAACCAATGTTGCGGTGTCCTCCAAGTATTCTGGGTGGTTCAGCAAGTCCACTTTCAAAGCCTCTCCAGTTTCTCCATCGTTGTAGTTCCTGTAATCGATGAAAACCCAAGTTTTAATGGGAAATCAGCATGTATTCTCATGTTCGAGGCAACGGAGATTCATGCACGTGTGCATAGCCGTTTCTGAGATTTTAGTAACCCTAGGACGAATGTAAAAATTACGCCCCTAACAAGTATTGATAAAAATTTAAATTTCAGAAATATGTCACTAATAACAAGTATTATAAAAAAATGGGTCTCCATTAAAAATATTGAAAAATAAATAAATTTTAAAAGTATGTCCGTAACAACAAATATTTGAAAAAAGTTATGTCCCTAATAACAAGCATTGAGAAAAAAACTAGATCCCTAATAACAAATATCAAAAAAATTAAATTTTAAGAGTCCTAAATGGCAAATATTGAGGGAAATTAGGTCTCTAATAACAAGTATTGGAAAAAATTTGGCTATCTAATAACAAGTTTTGGGAAAAATTGGACCCCAAATAAAAAATATTATGAAAAATAAATTTTAAAGTAGACCCATAATAACAAATATTGGGGAAAATTGAGCCTCTAATAACAAGTATTGATAAAATTAGGGCCCTAATAACAATTATTGAAAAATTGGATCTTTAATAACAAGTATTGAGAAAAAATTAGACCATTAATAATAATTATTAAAAAACTGAATTGTAGGAGTAGGCTCATAATAACAAGTGTTAAAAAAGTTGGACCCCTAATAACAAATATTAAAAAATTCTTTTAAGAGTAGACTCATAATAACAAATATTAAGAAAAAATTGATCCTTAATAACAAGTGTTGAAAAAAATTAGGCCCCTAATAACAAGTGTTAAAAAATTGGGGACCTAATAACAAATATTAGAAAAATAAATTTTAAAAGTAACTCCTAATAATAAATATTGAAAAAATTGGAACATAATATCAAACATTATAAAAAATATTGGTCCTGGGCGGGCGTCCTTTTTGCCCATGCCCAAAGATGGTATTGGGTGTGTGACATAAACCAATCTAAATAAATCAGGGCAAAATCTAAAAACCGAGAGGGCAAAAAAAAAACCATGTACCAGTAGATAGGCTAGGCATCTCGGCCATTATATGAAACTCCAGGGGTGCAAGGATAGGTATATTTGTAGTAATCATCATAGTACACTTTGCTGGGGCTCATCTCCTTGTTGTAGCATAGACCCCAAGCCAATGGTCCCCCGGTTGCCACTCCATAGCCACCTGAAATAGTTATGAACCATAGCCATTATTCAAATAGATCATTTACAATATTCAATCTAACATGTAATTAAAACGATAATCTATATAAAAGTAATCTATAAGGATAAATTACAAGTTTCATCATTCAACTTTCTTTTCGCTCTTATTTTGCTCACTCAAGTTTAAAAAAATTTAATTTAACCACTAGACTTTCTATTTGTTCCTATTTTGGTCACTCATGCGTGGAAGAGAGACATGGAAGACACTAGGGATGGCAGCCGGGTATAGTTCCGCGGATTTCGCACCGCATCCGCCCCAGCTGGGGTGGGGATGGGTATGAGTTTGGTGGGTAACGGGTGAGTATAGATGTAAAAAGTCATACCCGTCGTGGGTAGTGGGTAGGTGATGGGTTTGAGACCTTACCCGCACTGTTCCCACCCGCATCCGCCCGCCCCGCATCCACCCGCCCACTAACTACCCACCGTATGAATTTTGGACCATTTATGTTTGTAGACTTTGATTATGCCTTTTATTATGGTGTTTTATGTACTAAGATATTAGTTTGTTTTAAAATCTACGTTAATCCTTAAGTTTATAGACTTTGAACTTAATTAATTTAGTTTAAAAAAATGATGGTTTGTAATCGAGCTTGTATTCATTGTTTAAGATCGAGCTTGAGTTAATCAGGTTGTAATTTTGTAATATGTGTGGTTAAGTAGAATTTATACAAGTGTAAATATGTTTTAATTAAGTTAGCTATAGTTAATTAGTTAGCTGTAGTTAAGTAGAATTTATACCTGTAAAAATGTGTTTTAGTTAAGTTAGCGATCGCTAGTTAGTTAGTTGTAGTTAAATTTATACCGGTGTAAATATTATATATATATACACTTGATCAATCAATAAAGTGTGCAAGGTTGTACTCTTCTTTACAAAAGTAAATGGTTTATTTTTACATAATTTGATATTAGTGGTTGCTTGTAGGCGAATACGGGTTGGGTGGTGGATGTCCAATTGGGTAGTGGGTGTGGGGATGGATTTGACAATGTACCCAGTTGGGTGGGTGTGGATTTGAAAATTGTACCCGTCGTGGGTGGTGGGTAGGTGGTGGATATGAAAATTTTAAGTGGGTATGGGGATGGGGGAGGGGGTATCCGCACCCGCCTTGCCCATTTGCCATCCCTAGAAGCCACATGTGATGACATGGACTGATTTTTGATGACATGGAATCCACATGTCATTTTCCCCCTTTTTTATTTTATCATATTCCCCAAAGATGAAAGTTTTATAGTTTCACCCCTTTATCACACCAGCGTTGAAGTAGCCATTCTCCTTCGTCTTCTCCTACCACTGAAGACACCAAAAAAACTCACATCATCATCTCCTACCGCTCTATCAGTTTAGATTTTTCCCAATTTTACTTTAAAACTCGCAAAACTCAACCAAAAAACTAAAACGCGCAAACGCCAAACTACTCTGATCTACAATACCCACCATTCGATCAGCGTGGAATCAATATATATTGCTCACTTCCTCCTTCTCCACCTACCCATCATTGGGATTTGGAAGAAGTTGTCCATCGTTGAGAAATCAAAGGAAATCCAAAACTAGGGGTTTTTCACAAAAATATAAAGTTTTGGTGTTGTTTCATAATTTCTAAAAGATATATATCCAGTCATAACATCGTTAAATATTTAACAGCAAAGTGACTAAAATAAGAGCAAGTCAAAAGTTCAATGATTAAATTAAAAAATTTTAAACTTGAATGACTAAAATAGAAGTGAGAAGAAAGTTGAATGATGAAATTTGTAATTAACCAAACTTTAAATGGTAGGCAACAAATAGTGTCGTGTTGTAGTTGGTTAACACGTCAGTTTAACTTTAACACACGTCAGTTGAACTTAAAACGATAACTTACATGAAGTTTTGCTGCCGACATGACCAAGAAAAGCAGACTTCCTTCATATTCAGAAGCTTTTCCCCAGTGGTACCAAAACCATGAGGCTGATACTGAGCAGCAGCAGTGATGAAAGAATGATAATCCCAGAACCCAACCGCATGAGCCACGGGTGTGTTGCGCTTGGCAAAACGGTTCTCAAATTGGTAAGTCTGGAAATAATCAGAAACGGTATGGTTGCAACAGTACTTAGACCACCCTTTACACTCCCACCCTTTGTCACACAATTTCTTGCCCTTCACCACCTTCACCAATGGCTTCACAGATTCCTGGCAGGTCCCCAGTGCCAGCATTATCGCCATTGTCGAAAAAAGCACCCATTTGGACTCCATTGTTTGTGAGAGGGGAAATATGGTCGGTGTGGGAATAAGTTTTGGTTTTTGATGCTGTGGAGAAATGAGCACTTGACTGGGGGTTATATTAATTAAAATTGGTGGAGTGAAAGGTGTAGACAGTGAGTTTATAACTCGTCAGGGGAGGGGCGATTTTCAGGGTTGATGAATGATGGCTACGACTGATGCTCGGTTTTGCTTGCTTTGTATGCTTCGTAGAGTGCAAGCAATGGAAAGGTTGCAGCAAATGATTATCTTACATTTTTACTCTGCAGACTCAGCTAGTTAGATGGCAACTGGGTGGACGAGTGCGGATGCTAGCACCCATACACATATTCACCTAAAAAAATTTATATCCATCATCTACCCACCATTCACGGCGAGTATGATTTTAAAATCTACGACGGGTACATCTTCAAATCCACTATGCAGTTGGGTAAATTAATTCAGCCGAACAACTATTAATATCAAACATAATGAAAAATATCAATTTCAAGCTAAATTAATTCAGTACGGAATTTATACCCTAGGATTTGGGTAAATTAAAAGGCACTCCCCTTCGGAATCCTAAGCTTCATAGAATATCTTGTGAACTTATTCATGAATTCATAATGATCTAGAATTCATATGGTAACTAGATAGTGAGCGGACGGATGGAGGACGGGGTAAGCGGATGCGGGGCGGATGGATATTGTTAGAGAATTAGCATTAATCCAAGCATAAATAATAAAAAATAATTTAATATTGATTTGTTATTAAACGAACAGAACAAAATATAGAACGATACAACATATGTAAAATCAGCAAACCTATTTAACCTAAGTTCGAAACGTGTTGAGGCCTGCACGAATGCAGTTTCCTTAAGACAGATTTCGACCACTCTCTTGGTGCTTGAGTTCATTGTCCGTCAGTCTCCCAGGATACAACAACAAGATGATCTTCAACAGTAGCATGGCTGTACAGATCACGAACAGAACTTTGCCTATCTCCGAAAATACCAGCGAATTTTTGAAGAAGAGAAAGTTTTCGAGATGATTTAAAAACTGAAAATGGCTCGGTATTTATAGGGGAATGGAAGAGGAAAAATATGAAAAGCGAAATATTTCGTATTAATGGCCATTTACCCTAAATCCGATTTGATTCAGAAATAGTCAATTGCTGCCATTTTAAAAATGATATATTTTCATGAATTGAACATGATACCTTTTAATATTCGAATTTAAGGAAGCCAGAAATTATCCTTTTTAAATTCAGAATATTCAAAAGGATATTCCATTTGTAAAGAAAAAATATTCGAAGTGGTTAAAATATCCACAGGTCCACGTAGGGCCCGACCGGTCCAGATATTCGCATCGTCCACGTCGTGCGGGTGTGCCCCAATCTGAATGGGTTCGACGAGCTTCGATCCGCACCCCTTGTGCCTGCGCGCGAGGTACAGCTTTCATTCAAGTTAATCAATAACCACCAAGTGGGTAAGTGTATATAAACACTTACCGTTCAATTTATCCATCAATGTGGGATAGGGGGTTTTCACTTCCTTTCTCAATCCACAACTACCTTACTTTGAGCATCAATTTCTCATTCATTACTCAACCATTTTGAGCATATGAAATATCGTTGTAAAGGTCTCATGGAGTAGAATAGGATCCAATAAAATCCTTATTCGAATCTCCACCTTTACCTTCTTGAAGTATGGCTCAAAGTTTCCAATTCCTCACAATTTTCCAACAATCTCCCACATAAATAAAATTGATGATTTTATCAAAAACATTTTGACTCGATATGGTGATAAGTTCTACGATCGATAGCTGCATAAGATAGGTAGGTTTCCTCCTTTGAACCTTCCTTTGTGAAAGCATATTTAGTTTACTAGCTAAACAGTAGACGTGATGTCCTTGAACTGTTCATCCGTTTGTGTAAACGATGATATACTTTACACAGCTACCTCTCTGACAAGAGTATTTGTTCTCATGGTTATGTCCATGTGGACATCGCCTGATTCTGCAAGAGTTTGAAAGAACTATGCCCAGTAGTCTCCTTGAAGCTGCCCCTACTTCACTCTCACATAGGTGACTTATGTCGCTTGGCTCACCGAAGCACACAATGGTCATTAAAAGCTTTGCTTAGCCTATACCACTTTTGATCATTGTTTACATCATAGGAACGCACTTGAGAGAAGAACCCCCTATAGTGACCACACAGGTCTATGCAATTAGGTTGTCCCTTTGAACCTAGATCTTGGGATCTCCGATCAACTAGGTAGGGTTTTCCTTCACATAGCGCCTTAAATTTTTCTGGGGCTTTAATCATATTCCTTTTGATGTTTTCTCAACTTGATCTCAATTTAACCCTTTGGTTAGCGGATCAGCAACGTTATCCTTTGATAATTGCATTTGAGATAAGTTGTCTAAGGTATTATGTCGACGATGCATATTATCAACTTACCGTTGGACATAAAACTTTGTTCTCTACCAATTTTTGGTTTTTCAATATATAAATATTGTTGGCACATGCTTTGGCCATTCAGGAATATCTTCCAAGACATTTTTAAGTCATTTGACTTTTTCTCCAGACTTGTCTAGAGCTAAAACTCAGATTCCATTATGAATCTGGTTGTAACCGTTTGTCTTGAGAAATCCCATGACATAGCTCTGTAATCACTCATTTTTGTCCGGCTACGTATAATATTATTAGTATTATTAAAAGTGTTTAATATGTATTAAGTGAATATGTGTTAATGTATTGTATTTATGTTATTATTATTAATATGAGTATGTGTCATATAATTATGTATGAATATCGATTAATGTTTGTAGGTATTATGATATTGCATGTTTATTAATTATGCATGAATATGTATTATGTATGTTTGTATAAGTTTGTATAATGTGTGTATAATGTATGAATATGTATGTTTGTATATTATATATGTGTGTGATATGGTATGTATATATATATACCGTATGTTTGCATGTATATGTTAATTTGTATGTATGTGAGTATATACGTATGAATGGTATTAATAGTGTTGTTATTATTATTAGCATATAAGTATATGTATTAAAATTAAAACAGATGAAATTTATAAAAAAAACCAATTAAGTTTAAATGTCCAGTACAATTACAATATTAAATACCCATTACATAAATATAAGGCCCAACCGGCCAAAACCCAGACCCAACCTAATTAGCTAAAAACCCTAGAAATTAACCTAGTATCATCTTATTTTTGCGCAACCGCCCAATCTGAACCGTTGGATCACATTTTGATCCAACGACCCAGATCAAAGCAAGACCCTTTAGCTGGCGCGCGTGTGATACACTCCCTGGACCGTTCGACTTCCACACGCGTGTGTGCTGCAAGCGCAAGGCTCTTCAGATCCCATGTGCCATGTGTCATCATCTTGGCCGCCCGATCTTCAAGCGATCTCAACCGTTGGATCAAATCTAATTCAACGGCCGAGAACCAATCTGGTCAACTCCTCCACCGGCTCTCCAACCACCGAGTATGGGCAAGAAACAACAAAAAATAATAGAATGTCAGAATCATCATCCATAGTATACACATTTAAAGTTTACTTATTTGTGTAAACAAAGCAAAAAAATCAAAAAAGGTTTTGGGGTTTGTAAAATTAGGTTTTTTTTAAAATGGTTTTAGGGTTCGGTTTTTCCTAAATCTAAGAAAATGGGTATTTTTTCAAAAATATAAAAGCGGTGGCCGATAGTTAGTTATGGTGGTCGAGGGCTGAGGGCGGTGGCCAGAGTAGCCGGACCACTGCCGGTTTCTGGAAAGAGGGGTTTATGGGTTGGTGTTCATCCATGTTCTTCAAGAACAGGGATAAATACCATCATGTTCATGCAAAAACAAGGTTTTTGATCTGAAATGGGAGGTTTTCTAGGTTTAAGTTGTTTATAAGAGAGAAAACAGAGGCTTTTAGGGGATAATTATAAACAGTTTAAAAAAATGGGAAAATGGTTCAAATCTTGGCTGGTGGGTGTGATTTATAGGATTTCAAAATTTTTAAAATGGTTTAATAACGTAAGAAACCCTTCCGCCCCAATTTAATTACACAGCAAGGGCTTCTGCATGGTTAAATTGCATCCTCAGTCCTCTTTTGTTTTTAAAAATTTCCATTATCGTCCCCAAATTGAATAAAATCTAATTTTAAAGGGGAAATTTACTCCTCAAGTCCATCCGCCTTATTTGTGTTTTTAAAAATGGCCTGCCACATGGTTTATTTACCCGATCAGTCCCTATAAGTTTAGGTCATTTTTTAATTTCACCCTTAATACCAATTTTCATTCTTTCAAAGGAAAAATTACATGTTTAGTCCCATTTCTTTCACTATTTTTCAAATAGGCCCCTTTCTTTTAATTTTAACTCTTTATGTATGGTAAAATTGCATTTCTGGCCCCTAACCTTTTTATTTCAGTTAATTCCAGCCCTTTATTTCGTATATTTTGTTTAAATATTTTATTTCGTATATTTTGTTTAAATATTTTATATTCGAATATTATCCATGTTTATTGATGTTAGTTTGTTCGATACATATATTTTTATTTAATTTACTATTTTGTTGCCATGTATATATATGTGGTATATATATTATATTGTGTTACATTTATATGTATATATGTTTATATATGAATATATATATATATATATAAATGTAGATTTAGTACTTTTGTATATATATTATATTATACATATATTTATATTATGTATTATATATACTAAGTCATGTGAGCTTATTTTTAGTAATGTATTTTTATTTAATGTACATTTTATAAATGTATATTATATTATAATGTCTATGTTAGTTTTTTTTTTGCATAATATGTATATTATATATTAGTTATATATATATATATATTTATATTATGGTGTTTTTATATACATACGTATATGTATATAGTGTATTATTTCTATTCTATGTTATATTCTATGTATCATTTTAGTTTTGTTGTATTTTATTTTAATTATGTTATTATTTGTTCATAATAATATATTTATTTCATGTATTTATTTTGTTTTACCTTGTTTGATTAAGTTGCATATTCGACATTTAATTGCTAATTCGGTGCTCCTTTTTTCGACGGTAAACTTGGCTACTAGTCGAAGAAGTAAATGGTAGTTTTCGTTTATCCTTCGAACACTGGAGCCCTTAAAATTTACTCGCACATAAAACCAAATTTTAATTTAATCGTCACTTTAACCCGTAAAACTTGATATTAATAAATCGGTAATTATTTGGTACCAATTTTGGGCGGTATGGGGGTACTAATCCTTTCCTATCCGTAATCAACTGCCGGACCCAAGTTTTTTTAAAAAAAGGAATCTCTGGTTTTTGTTTTAATAGTGTTCGGTCTACCAAAGTGCCTGGTGGCTACTCCAAGTTTTTAAAAAATACGAGTTTTCCAAAAATTCCCATTTTAAATAAATTTTTTAAATAAAAGCGGAATCCCTTTTAATATAATTTATTATTTTCGTAGCGGCCGTAGAGAAAAAAATAGTCGTTACAGAATGGCGACTTCGCCGGGGACTCGTTTTAGTTTTTAAAACAAAAAAGAGTTTAGCCAAAAAAAATTTACCGCTTTACTAATATTAAAAGTTACGGGTTAAAGTAACAATTAAGCTAATATTTGTTTATAAATGCGAGTTTATTTTAACACATTTAAAATTGGACATATAAACCCGTTTGTCTAAGTGAGGGGAAAATGCTATTGCTTTCGAGGAGATCTTGTTCCCCCGTATGGGCCTAGCAAGTACCTTCGGGGCTCTACTACTATACATTTTTGTGTGAATATCGTTTCCCCATATGGATATAGAGGAATGGGCCCCCTTGAATTAAACCCGGTTGAGAGGAGCCTATAATAGGTGATGACTGGGGCCTTGCTACCCTTAGTAGGGGACAACGAGGACAACTCGGGTACCTTCTAGCACCAAAATTGCATGTAGAGAACATAAAGAGCCCACCCCATTAGAGCCATATGGATACCTTAGGTGTTTCAGATTTTAAATAGGGTTGTTTTATTTGATGATTTAATTTTCTGTTTTATTTATTTACATATTTTTATTCAGCACTAATTTGTTTCTTTTTATGTCTTGTTTTTGTTTCCTTTTTGCATTTTTGCATCCTTATACAGTCATGGGGTATTGATTTGCAAGTGGTTGCCCAAAAATTAGAATTCGTTCACAATAGACAAAGGGTTGTCTGATCAGATAGTAAAGGATACGAATATGAGGTTTGGTCAGAAGCTAGATCCGAGATGATAAAAGAGGAATCAATTGAAGACTCTTGGTCAAATAGGGTAGACGATACCGGTGCTAATAACGAACGAGATGAAGTACAAGAATTGAAGAAACAAATGACCGAGATGATGAATATGATGACTATTATGGCTAAAAGCAAGGGGTCTGTCGATCCAGAATGAGAGTCAATCAAGAATCAGAATAAAGGTATCGATGGTCAGAATCCCACTTCCAAGCTAGATAACATCGGTAAATACGACAAGTCAAACCTTTTTGTGATTCAAATCAACAAATCAGTGGGAGGTACATCTGAGTCAAGCTCCCAAAAAATAGAGGTATGTTTAGAAAAGACCAGTAATGTGAAGAAGCACATCTTGAGGCCAGCGAGGTACATCGAGCTGCTCCCGATGCTCATTGAGAGGAACCTTATCACCCCAATTTAGGTTGTTTTGAAGGAACCACCCTACCTGAAAGGTTACAACAGCCGAGCCAGGTGCGGTTACCATTTAAAAAGTTCTAGGCATACTACATAGAATTGTGGGGCTTTGAAAAACCGAGTTAAAAATCTTGTCAATATGGTAATATTGAGTTTTAAAGATGTACAACCCAGATTCTACAGTGAGCCAGTGATCACACGAGGAGCAAAGTTAAAGAAGAGCCAAGACCCGGGGCAAGGATTGAATGAAAGCGAGTCAAATTTAGAGACCGAAGATAGTGGAATCCCAAAAGAAGAGCACTCATTCCAGTACCACCAGCTCAGACAAGAAAGAGATGATTTAATCGAGAAACTGAAGAGTCTACAAGATGAGCATTGTGAGCTTCACTGTATGTTCTGAAATGCTGGCTTATGTAATACTTTTGTAGAGTGGAATAATGGCATCCTACAACTGAAGAACGATTTGGGGCATTGGAAGCAAAAAGGCCAGGATAGTGAAAATAGAGATGGATTGTTGTCACAAAAGTTGAAGAAAGTCGAGAGCCAGCGCGACATCCTCAAGAATGAGTTGGAAGGCAGTCCAGATATGAACGAGATTCTGAAATCAAGTCTGCAGCAGAGTGAGAATGAATCCCACACCTTTCAAACAAAGAACGCAACGCTCAGGGAACAAACAGAAAAGCTTAGGGCTTCTTTGTGTACAAGCAAGATTTGTGATGAAGCTTACAAGCAGACTGGTTATGAAAGTATCAAAAAGGTAACTTTCAAGTTACAAAAGGCCGAGCGAGAAATACAAGAAAAGAAAAAAGACATGAAGATTGTCATGACCCAAATGTGTAGGGTGGCTCAGCAGGTAGCAGATTTGGCCGACGCGGCTATGCCATTGAGTCAGAATATGAGTCTCGCACTAGACCATAAAGGTAAGCTGACTCGTTTGTTAGATGAAGTTAAAAAGTTAGGGGTTAGGGCTCACCAGTATTTGTAAATATCTAGTATCTGATGTATTTGGTCTTAATAAAAGATGTTATATGGGGATCACTTTTGGAATCAATACCTTATTGCATTCATATTTACATTTTAGCATCGCATTGCATTGTTCCTCTTTTGGAATCTAAATTTTTTTGGGGTTGATGGCAGAACCAGTTAAAAAAGAATGGAACGAGTTAAGAAATTGAGACCTGGCCAATTAAAAGATAGAGTTAAGAAGGAGTTCAAGAAGAAAGAAAAAAATAAATATTTTTAATACAATAGAGCTTTGCCTAGCCCCTGATTTGGTTATTCCTCTAAATTTCAAGATTCCCAGATTTGTACAATATGACTGTACAAGTTGTCCGAGGGTTCACTTGACCATGTTCTGTAGAAAGATGAAGGGCTACATTAAGAAGGAAAAGTTGCTGATCCACGACAGTCTGACAGGACCCGCCGCAATATGGTACAATTGGTTAAGCAGAAACCAAGTTCGGTCATGGGATGTCCTAGCCAATGCCTTTTTAAGCCAATATAAGTATAACTTAGACTTAGTGCCAAGTCGACAAATTTTTCAAAACACGAAGATGAGACCAAACAAGGGTTTCAAGGAGTATACGTTAAGATGGCGGGGTTTGGCGAACCAAGTTCTGCCTCCCATAATCAAAGAAGAAATGACTCCTTTATTTCATGCAACTCTCCCCATCCCCTTCTTTGATGCAATGCTAGAGAAATCGAGAATCGGATTTGAAGACTTCATGACGATAGGGGAAAGAATAGACTACGCAATCTGAGAAAGAAAATTAGGGTCTAAGTTTAAAGATCAAACTAATGAGGAAATAGAAGAAGAAGACAAAGAGATAAATGAGTGTCATCTCCAAGACACTCGTAATCGCAAGAGAAGAAGAAATGTCGATCCTTTTGAGTCATCAAGGAAAATCCCTCGAACGAGCGCAGACTTGGAGATATTTGGGGTACCCATTTTGAACATATTTCCTTATTTAGTTAAAGGTTTCTATCTCACTCCCCGGCCGATGAAAATCATACTCGACCCCTCTGCTCACAATCTTAACCCGAATAGCACCTGCGATTTCCATATGGGGGCACCGAGGCATCCTACCAGGAAGTGTAGACTGTTGCTGAAAGAAATTAAGAAGCTGGTCAACAAAGGAATCCTAACACAAGATTTAATCCAACAGTGGAAAACTAAAGAATTGGGGCAAGTCTGCATTACGTCAAGAAGGCTAGAATGAGATGGTCCTTATGCTTGAATGTCTCACCTTTTGCAAAAGTGGTAGTTTGATTCCCCATTTTGGTCTTTTCCTTTTGAACTGTATATAGAAAAAGCCTACGACTTAGGCCCAAAAGCAGTAGGAATATTTTATAAAGACATGTTTGTTATTTTTGTCAAAATGAAAATCATATTTTCGTTATTATTTAGAAAACATTTTTCTTTTGCATTCTTTGATTCTTTATATTTTTCATTCATTGTTATGGGGTAGTTTTTGTTCTCCCATACACACATATATACATATTTATAAAAAAGTATACATATGTACATACTATTTTATTAGGTTATTGAATTTCCAATATAAGCATACCCTTTTAATTTAGATTCATAGATCAATTCTAAACCGTCTATATTTTGGAAAAAATTGAATATCGTGGGGATATTGTTAATGTGAGTATCCGCTAGTCCACTTAGTCCATCAGAGGAACAAAATAAGTGTTTAGATAATGGGAAATTCCCATTTTAGGAAAATTCGCCTCTCAGGCACTTGTAGTTTAAGATCCTTGAATCGAGTGTTGACCCTAAACTTCTATCCCCTGAAGACTTTCTCTTGATGTCTATGAATGAGACGATGAATGACATTATTCCACCTTCCAAGTAAGAAGAAATAAGACCAGGTATATTGGATGCGAAGGCCATAGAATCACTAGAGGGAAGCGATCGGAGATAATATTAGGTTCAACGAGCAAACAAAACAAAGAAAGAAATGCCATGCAGAGAACTGAAACAATAAAGAGTGAGAGCAGTAAATTTAACAGTGCAATAAAAGAAGACACATGAAGAATTCCCTAGCCAATAAGCAGAATCATGGAGAATCGATTGTTTCCAAGCAAAAATAAACGTTAAGGTCAACATATATAAAATAAAGAAAACAAATTTGCGACTGAAAATCCAAAATAGTCAGTCTAAAAAAGAGAGAAAGAAAAGGAAAGAAAAGAAAAGAAAAGAAAAGAAAATAAAATAAAATAAGAGAAAGAAAAAAAGAAAAAGAAATGAAGAAAAGAAATGAAGAAAAGAAAAAAAAGGAAAGAATGAAAAAAAGGAAAGAATAAAAAAAGAAAATAATAAAAGAAAAACATGAGTACACCTAGATCCAGCAGTGCAAGAATGAAGCTGTGACTAAAAAATGAGTAAGAGATTTTGATGTAATCCTCCCTTCAATAAATCTCAATTTTGGAAGAACCTTGAAAGACCGGTCATCTTTGGACAGAAAGTAAGCATTAATGCCGACCAGAATACAAGTCGGTCAGAAGATACAGGAAATGACCTCTAGGGTGAAAACCCAAAAAATGGCAGTCTAGAGTGATCCCGAAAATAAAGAAAAAAATGATCTTCTTGAGCATGTTAGCATCAACATTTAGCCAGTGCGCCGATCAAAAGATACTAGAAATAACCTCTAGGGTGAAAACTCAAAAAATGGCAGTCTAGAGCGATCCCAAAAATAAAGAGAAAAAAGTATCTTGTCTGAGCAAGTTGACCACAGAATGAAGGCTTTGATCAGAAGAAAAATCCCAAAGAATTTATAAGAACTCTTCTATTCAAGTAATATCAGTTTTGAGGAGTTATAGATGATCAATTACCTTGAATAGAAAGTGAGCATCATAGCCGACCAGAATACAAGTCGGTCTGAAGTTACGAAAGAAAGGAAATGAACTATAGGGTGAAAACCCAAAAACGGACAGTCTAGAGTGATCCGACGAATGGAAGAGAAGATAATACTTCATATAAGCATATACTGATTAAACGAGTTCAGAAGCATGATTTTCGACACATGGTCTACAGTATAAGTCTTCAAAGACCATTTTGATCATTCGTAGATATCAAAGTTGAATGAGATTATCTTTAAATTAAGAGAGCCACCTTAAATGGGTTAGAAATTAAGTATGGTGAGTGTTCCTCTCAAAAGCCTAAATGGACTAGGAGACCATACATATGTGTACATAGCCAAAATAGGCAAGATTTTCTAAACATACAAATTCACTAATGCATTTGATATTTTAGGATCAAACATTAGTTTTCAAAAATGTTTGGACTTTTTTCCCAAATTTCAACTCTTTTACATATTGATCATTTTCTACATACATTAGTTTTCAAAAAATGTTTGGACTTTTTTCAAAATTTCAATTCTTTTACACATTGATTATTTCCTCCAAGCATTAGTTTTCAAAAAATGTTTGGACTTTTTTCAGATTTCAATTCTTATGCATATTTGTCATTTCCTTCAAGCAATGGTTTCAAAAATGTTTAGGCATTTACTCTCAATTTCGATATACTACAAACTTTAATTTTCAAAAATGTTTGGCATTTTTCTTCGAATTTCGATACTTGTTATTTTCTCCAAACATCAGTTTTCAAAATGTTTGGCATTTTTCTCCGAATTTTGATTCTTTTAATACTTACCATTTCTTCTAAACATCAGTTTTCAAAAGATGTTTGACTTTTTTTTTTCTAAACCTTGGTTTTTTTAGGTTTTTCTCCCAAACAATAGTTTTTAAAATGTTTGGTATTTTCTCTCAGTTTTATTTTCAAAATGACTGATGTTTTATTAAAGCATATGGGTCGAGAGTTGGTTCACGTCGAGATGTTGCAAGAAGATTGGATTCAATGATGAGTTCAAGGAGTGAAGGCATTTTGGCTTACCTTGATATTAAGATAAGATGAAGACTCTAGATGTTGGATCAAGAACTTGGTAGTATTTGAGCCCAGAGATTGATTGGGGCAGTGTTGAGTGAGAAGAATAATGAAAGTCCCTACCTAAGAGAAGAATAGGGACTAGAAGAAGGATTTGTAAAATGGGTAGAGACCCCGAAGAAGAAGAAGAAGAGAGGTACTCGCGCAAGAGAGATAAGAGCGTGGGTATTCAATTAATGAAATAAAGATTGATGAAATGAAGATTAAAGAGCATACTGCAAAAGAAACGAAATGGAGAAATTCGAAGAATAACCTTTCAGGGAATAGAATTTTAAAACAAATTGAAAATAATAAGAAAGAAAAAAAGAGAAGAAAAAATGAAAGAAATGAAGAAAGAGAAAGAGAAAAGAGAATAAGAAAAAAATAAGAGAATAAGAAAAAAAGAATAAGAAAAAGAGAAAAGAAGAAAATGTGTTACATTGCATACATCATATAGATAGGGGCATGCTAATTTAAAAAAGTATTTTGCTTGTTTAGATAGATGTTTGAATATTACCAAAGAATTTGATCTGCGACTTCATGTTGAAGAAGTAGATTTTATTGAAGATTTATACCGGTAGCCATGTTGGCGTGAATCTAGATTTAAGAGAGATTGGTAGCCATGTTGGTGTGAATCCAGATCTTAAGTCTTTTGGGCTATCAGTAAGTCCTTCAGGCATGATGATAAGTCATTCGGGCCACTGGTAAGTCCTTCAATCATAGTGATAAGTGCTTCAGGCCATCAGTAAGTCTTTTGGGCATGATGCTAACCTTATTGTAATGTCAAGACTGGTAGAAATCGGGGCATCATTTTAAGGGATATTGGTAGCAATGTTGGAGTGAATTCATATTTTAAGGGAGATTGGTAGCCATATTGGCGTGAATCCAAATCTTAAGTCCTCTAAGACATCAGTAAGTCCTTCGGGCATGATGATAAGTCTCACGCCATTGATAAGTCCTTCGGGCATGGTGATAAGACCTTCGGGACATCAATAAGACCCTCGGGCATGATGTCAAGCTTTCCTTTTGAATGTCGAGACGAGTACAAATCGGGGCATTGAAAAGATCGAAGCTTGTAGATTTAGCCGAGGAAGAGTGGAAGGTTCCAGAAGAGCTCGTGATTCTAAGGACAAGGACATGAAAATAGGACAAAAATGAGTGCTTTTGGTCTTTGCTTTGTTCTCGTTTCACAAGAACAAGCAAAAAGGGGCAGTTGTAATCATTCATGTTTGTCCGGCTATGTATAATATTATTAGTATTACTATAAGTGTTTAATATGTATTAAGTGAATATGTGTTAATGTATTGTATTTATGTTATTATTATTAATATGAGTATGTGTCATATAATTATGTATGAATATTTATTAATGTTTGTAGGTATTATGATATTGCATGTTTATTAATTATGCGTGAATATATATTATGTATGTTTGTATAAGTTTGTATAATGTGTGTAAAATGTATGAATATGTATGTTTGTACATTATATATATGTGTGATATGGTATGTATATATATACATGTATACTGTATGTTTGCATGTATATGTTAATTTGTATGTATGTGAGCATATATGTATGAATGGTATTAATAGTGTTATTATTATTAATATTATTAGCATATAAATATATGTATTAAAATTAAAATAGATGAAATTTAAAAAAAAACCCAATTAAATTTAAATGTCTAGTTCAATTACAATATTAAATACCCATTACATAAATATAAGACCCAAACGGCCAAAACCCAGACCCAACCTAATTAGCTAAAAACCCTAGAAGTTAACCTAATATCATCTTATTTTTGTACAACTGCCCAATCTGAACTGTTGAATCACATTTTGATCCATCGACCCAGATCAAAGGAAGACCCTTCAGCTGGCGCATGTGTGATACACTCCTCGGGCCGTTTGACTTCCACGCGTGCGTGTGATGCACGCGCAAGGCTCTTCAGATCCCATGTGCCATGTATCATCATCTCGGCCCAATCTTTAAGCGATCTCAGCCATTGGATCAGATCTGATCCAACGGCCGAGAACCAATCTGGCCAATTCCTCCACCGGCTCTCCAACCACCGAGTATGGGCAAGAAAAAAATAATAGAATGTCAGAATCATCAGCCACAGTATACACATTTAAAGTTTACTTATTTGTGTAAACAAAGCAAAAAAATCAAAAAGGATATATATATATATATATATATATGTAAGATCTATTATGTACTCAGTTTTCATATCGAAATTGAATAAAATATTCCAGAAAGGTATCAAGCTTTTCTTTCTTCTTATTCGCATGCAAATAATAATAACATAAAAAAGTAAAGGGGTTAGAGTTTACCTTGGGGGAACCCTTTTTCACCGGTGATAAGCCCTCCTAGGGTAAATCGGTTGAGAAAGGGAAGGCTAGGTTTGTAAAAATGGGTCGTTTTTAAAATGGTTTTGGGGTTCAGTTTTTCCTAGATCTAAGAAAATGGGTGTTTTTTTCAAAAAATCTAAAATTAGATTTGGGTTTGGTTTGAAAAGATGAATGTTTTAAGTTAGGGTTGGAGGTTCGTCGGCACCAGCGAGCGGTGGCCGGCGGTTAGCTATGGTGATCAAGGGCTGAGAGCGGTTGCCGACGGTTAGCTATGGTGGTCGAGGGCTGAGGGCGGTGGCCAGAGTAGCCGGACCATCGCCTGTTTCTGGAAAGAGGGATTTCTGGGTTGGTGTTCATGCAAAAAGAAAGTTTTTGATCTGAAATAGGGGGTTTTCTAGGTTTAAGTTGTTTCTAAGAGAGAAAACAGAGGCTTTGGGGGGATAATTATAAATGGTTTAAAAAATGGGAAAATGGTTCAAATCTTGGCCGATGGGTGTGATTTATAGGATTTCAAAATTTTTAAAATGGTTTAATAACGTAAGAAACCTTTTCGCCCCAATTTAATTACACAACAAGGGCTTCCGCATGGTTAAATTGCATCCCCAGTTCTCCATTGTTTTTAAAAATTTCCATTCTCGTCCCCAAATTGAATGAAATCTGATTTTAAAGGGGAAATTTACTCCTCAAGTCCCTCCACCTTATTTTTGTTTTTAAAAATGGCATGTCGCATGATTTATTTATCCGATCAGACCCTATAAGTTTAGTTCATTTTTTATTTTCACCCTTAATACCAGTTTTCATTCTTTCAAAGGGAAAATTACATGTTCGGTCCCTCTTTCTTTAACTATTTTTCAAATAGGCCCTTTTTCTTTTAATTTTAACTCTTATATATGGTAAAATTGCATTTCTGGCCCCTGACCTTTTCATTTCAGTTAATTCTAGCCCTTTATTTCGTATATTTTGTTTAAATATTTTATATTCAATATATTATCCATGTTTGTTGATGTTAGTTTGTTCGATACATATGTTTTTATTTAATTTACTAATTTGTTGCCATGTATTTATGTATATGAATATATGTATATATATGTGGTATATATTATACTGTGTTACATTTATATGTATATATGTTTATATATGAATATATGTAGATTTAGTACATTTGTATATATATATATATTATATTATACATATATTTATATTACGTATTATATATACTAAGTCATGTGAACTTATTTTTAGTAATGTATTTTTATTTAATGTACATTTTATATATGTATATAATATTATAATGTATATGTTAGTTTTTACCTAATATGTTTATTATATATTAGTTTTATATATATATTTATATGTTAGTTTTTTGTGAATTTGCTTAAATTGCTCACAGTGAAAGCAATATTTTGTCTAGTACAATTTACTATGACATTTGTATATTCCTTTTGAACAAGTGTTGGCTCATATTTATTTGAAGTTCTGGCTATGCCGAAATCATCCTTGCCAAACTTCTTTTGTCCACGTAGTGTGACTGTGTCAATATGAAACCTTCAAGTGATCGTTTGATTTGGATGCCTAGAATCAAATCTGTCAATCTCATATTTTCTATGTCAATCTTGAATTTGACAAGTCTTTGGTATATTTTCCATTTCATTGTATGTCATCAACATAGGATTATATATCCTAGTTTTGACATACATACACTTGTCACACTCTTATGACAATATCTTACTTTCAACCTTTTATTGAACGTAGTGTGACTGCGTCAATATGAGATCAGAATGTCGTTAGATTTGGATACCTAAGATCAAATATGTCATTCTCATATTTTTCATGCATTTAGTATGTTTACAATTTCATTGTTACTTATAACAACGAGTATGTCATCAACATAGGATCATGTATCCTAATGTTGGTAGGTTGACATACAATCATTTGTCACACTTATTTGTCATCATGACAATATCTTGGTTTCAACCTTTTATTGAACGTATAGGCTATTTTTCATTGATAGTCTCGAAAGTTTGCTTCATTGAACTTGGATCAACTTCCCTAATTATATAGGAAAAATATTTTCAAAGAACGAGTCATTCTTTGATTTCATTATCATATTTTTGTGAATTTTAGGGTACACGAGAAATTGATATCCGTTACTATAGTCAATAGAGTCCACTTATTTTCATTTACTTCGGTAATGGGGACATTACATTTGCAGAACACCCCCACATTTTATGTAGTTATAGGAAGGTCTTATTTCCTTCCATAACTCATATGGTGTCTTATTTCTTTTATTTTGAGATATCTTATTTAAAGGTAATTAGAACAGCTTCCCCCATATGTCAGACACATTTTGAATTATAAAAATTATTGTATCCTTGGATGTTGCAGCATTACTCACATAGAGTTTCTCCCCAAATTAATCAATTTATTAAGTTTGGGTTTCAACATCCTACTTATAGAGAATAATTTCTCTATAGCAAAACACTAGTTTGTTCTATCATGAAGGTAATAAATTTTCCTTCAAACAATTGTTTTGCCATATCAATTGTTATGATAAAATTTTATCACAACATTGATCTCGTTTGGAAGTCTATATTCTGAGGACTAGTTTCCTATCTTATGGCAATTGAAGTATTTTTCATGAAATTTAGCTTCTTGAACACACCGCCTTTTAACGGACTGAAATCCTTTTTGACTTCCATTACGTTTGCCCTAGTAATATTTGTCTTAGCAATGTTTGCCTTAGCAATATTTGAAGATGGTAACAACATTTACCTCACCCTCTCTAAAACTAGAAAGATCTTCCCTTGACCAAGTTTATCATGGTCAAATATGTTACATCTTTTGTTGCCACGTTTTGAAATTAATGAATTTCACTAATTTTCTGATTGTGTCACATAGTCACAAACCAGAAGATTATGAATATGTTAAACGACATGAATTTAGCTAAATGCTAAAACCAGAAACAGAAATATAATATCCAACTTTTGTTAGTCGTCAAGAATTTAGTAAACTAAAAACCTGAAATAAAAGTTTACACGATCTAATAGAAAGAACAATAATGACCAGTGCACTAGGGAGGTAACTTACGAAAATAGAGGTAGTGCACTAGGCACGCTTAAATATCAAGTCTTTCAAAGAACTAATCCTAGACATGCACTTTTAAATTGTCTTTCAATTACCGTTTATGGGTTTCATTCTCTTATGCTTAAGAGAAGTTCTTTTCTCCGCAATGTTAGAATCATACAAGATTCTCATGGAAATAAATTCAATAATTTATTTTCCCCGCAATGTTAGAATCATACAATATTCTCTTGAAAATAAATTCAATGATTTCTTTTCTTTTCCAAAATTAGAATCAACGCAAGATTCTAGTGAAGAAATAAATTTAGTAATTTATTTCCATTTTATCTTCTGTTAAACAACAAGATATCAATCCAACTTAATTCTGTTTAACAAACATAAATCAAAATGAATTAATCCTTTGATTTTAATTTCATTAATTCTTGTTTGGAAGATCAAGTAAACCCGTTAAAACGGCAGTAATTAATTCTCGAAAATGAATTATTTACGAGATCTTTGTTTCCAAACAAATCACGATTTCGCTTGAGTATCTTGTTCGTAACTATAAAATTTCTCAAAAGAAAATTATTAGTACGAAGGGAAATATTCATGTCATATTTAATATTTCATATTAAAGGCTAAAAATTAAGGAATATTTAAGAATTGCCTTAATAAAACCATGAAAATGGTAAACATTGTAAGGTCATAAAACGTTTCTAAAATTATAAAATGCATTGAAACATTTAACGTTAGAAATGGAAGAAATGTTAATTAAGGGTAAAAATTACCTTGTACCAAAACCTTTTTTCAAATGAAAAAAGATAACGTTTCTCGCCAACTAATTTGCCCTTTGTATCGCATGTTGCGTTTTAACCCTTAAGTCAACTTTTCACACTTTGTTGGCAGATGGAGAATGTACCCATCCCTTTAAGGTCTTGATAGCAAGCACCGCATACTCTTCAAATTTTTGTATCAGCATATATGTATATATATCACAAGGATCGATCATCTTAGACAGAAATAAGATGATCGGAGTTGTTGAAGCCCCATCGTGGTACCACTGCCTCACATACGATAGTATGTTCGTTTTAGATTAAAACTCGAAGAAATCTGTCTTAAAATTGTTAAAAAATTAGCGTTAATCCAAGAATAAATAATAAACAATAAATTAATTATTGATTTATTATTAAACGAACAGAAAAAAATATAAAAAGATACAATATATGTAAAATCAGCAAATCGATTTAACCAAAGTTGGAAACGTGTTGAGGCCTGCACGAACGCAATTTCCTTAAAACAGATTTCAACCACTCTCTTGGTGCTTGAGTTCATTGTCCGTCAGTCTCCCAGGATACAACAACAAGATGATCTTCAACAGTAGCACGTATGTAGAGATCACGAACAGAACCTTGCCTTTGCCTATCACCGAAAACACCAGAGAATTTTTGAAGAAGAGAAAGTTTTCGAGATGATTTGAAAACTGAAAAATGCCTCGGTATTTATAGGAGAATGGAGGAAAAATATAAAAAACAAAAAATATTTTGTATTAATAACCATTTACCCTCAATCCAATTTGATTTTAAAATAGTCAATTACCGCCATTTTAAAACGAATATATTTTCGTGAATTGAACTTGATACCTTTTTATATTCGAATTTAAGGAAGCCATAAATTATCCCTTTTAAATTTAAAATATTCAAAAAGATATTCCATTTGTAAGGAAAAAATTATTTAAAATGGGTAAACATTCACAAGTCCACATAGGACCCAACCAATCCAAACACTCACACCACCTATTATGCATACAAGTGCACACTAACCCAAATAGGATTTAACAAACTTCAAATTTGCACCCCTTTACACCTACACGCAAAGTACAATTTCTATTCAAATCATTCAATAGCCATCAAGTGGGTAAGTGTATATAAACACTTCCTATTCAATTTATACCATCAATGTGGGATAGGGGTTTTCACTTCCTTACTTAATTCACAACTACCTTACTTTGAGCATTAATTTCTCATTCATTATTCAACCATTTTGAGCATATAAGATATCGTTGTAAAGGTCTCATGGAGTAGAATAGGACCCAATAAAATCCTTATTCGAATCTCCACCTTTAACTTCTCGAATTATGGCTTAAAGTTTCCAATTCATCACAATTTTCCAACATATATGAACGGGTAAGGTCTTAAATCTATCACTTACTTACTACCCACGACAAGTATGATGTTTGATATCTACACTCACCTAATACTCATCAAATTTATACTCATACCCACCCTAACTGCAACGGATACGATGAGAAATCTGTGAAATTGTAGTCTATTGACCTTCATAGTTGGGGTGGTGATTAATAGTTCATTGCACTGAAGCTTTGGACCTTTGGGTCAAGGACTTTTCGATCGCTAAATCCAAGTCGTGGTTTGACTAAAGAAAAAGATGATTCTTTGTATATATCATTAGAAAGATACTACATTGTATGACATTTTTTATGGTAATTTTTCTTGAATAGTTTTAAGATGATTACAAGATAATATTTAAGACAAAAATTTTATTGTTTTTCGGGGTTTCTACATTAAAAAATTAAATTCTAAGTCTCAACTTTAAATTCTAAATACTAACACATAAACCTTAAAAATACACCTTATTCCTAATCTCCTAAACCCTAATATTAAACCTAAACTCTAAACCTAATTTTTTTAGTATATGATATAGAAAGGGACACCAAAAACCTTCAGATAATTTTTATTCGTAATATTTGTTCATATATTTTTAAATATTTTAATAAAACACTTTACATTCAAAACTGATTAAACTCGACGATAACCTTACACTTGAAACTAGCTAATGACCGGCGTTCTTGTAGACATTGATGGTTGTGTAGTGTTTATATTAATGTCGACGTGATATTCGAGAATAAAAAAAGCACCGCCCAGACTAAAAAATGTGGTGGACCAAACATGAAATGCAGAAAGTAAATGTGCGCCACTGCCATACTTGTACTAGGTTCTATTCACATTAGCGGAGGTCGGGACCGAGAGGGATGACCCTGGCCGACTTCGCTTCATTTCTAGGCTCTGGGCAAGATGCATGCATGTTAAACCAAATCTTATTGCATATTAGGCATATTGAATATTAATGATTATAATATTTTAAAATATGCCCTTGGATTTTATTTTTTTGATAATTTCATCTTGGTTTTGAGAAATGATCTTCACGTTTTTAATTTACGTGAAATTATTAAGACCTTGTTCGGTATTGTTTTGAAAAATAATTTTGAGATTAAAAGTATTTTTAGAGTTATAAACATCGTTAAACATATAACGTTCAGAGAAAATGTACGTTTGAAAACACTTTTTAACTCAGAGGTAAAAGTTAAAATGTTGAGTTTTTGCTTTTGAAATGTTCATTTGGAGCTAAAATTACTATTTCAATATTCAATGTTATACTATGATGTATTTATTTTATAATTTATAAATTTATAATTTTTTTTACGAAAATATAATTATACGATTAATAAATTATTCGTGGATTTGAAATTTTTTATTTCCCCGTGTCATTTTTTAAATAAACATTTCTTATATTTTTATCATAGTCTAAGATGATCGTATTATAATATTAATAAATATGAAGTATTATTTAAATATATATTTTTAAACTAAGAGGTTTAGGTGAGATTAGAGGCATGCAAAATAACCCGTAACTGTAATCGTTAAACGGTATAATTGTTATATTTTACAAGTTAATTAACCTAACTGTTAAGGCTAAATGGTTTTGATTAACTGAACTGCTAAAAATGATGGTTAATGGTTAACGGTTAACATATAAATACTTTTTTTAACTAAATGTGGAGTTTGTGTTTAAAATCTCTCTATTTAGTTTTTTTCTGGAAAAAGTTTAATATAATATTTATCGGATAGATAGTTTTATTAATCTCAAAAGAAGTAATAAACATGCGAAAAGTTTTTGTAATGGGTTATCTGTTAACATGTAATCCAACTGATAAAAAAATTAGCAAGTAACCGTTTTTAACGCGCTTAGGTTAGGTTACGATTAGCAAGATTTAATAATTGCTATAGCGGTTAATCAACTGTTCGGGCTAAATGATACGTTTAGCCGACCATGTACACCCCTAAGTAAGATGATAAGAGTCTCTCCTACCTTAACTAATAGTCAAGGATTCAATATTCGCCTTGAGTACGACACATCTTCAAAATTTGTGATCAACGTCTAACCTTAATTCCAACCGAATGCTTATGATTAATCATTAGAATCGTTCTGGTGAATACTTGAAAAAGCAAAAACAAAACCACAATATCATGTTTAAAATAATTATTTATCTTCTTAAAAATTTAATAATATTATTAAATATTTAAATTTTAAAATAAACTTCTTTTTAAAGAATATCATCCTAAATAATTTTTTTTATCAAACCCTAAATAAGTTTAGTTTGGTACTTTTCATAAGAGAAAGAAAATGAGAAGCCGGAAGATTGAAACCACTCGTTGTTAGGAGTGGGGTCAATTGTTTGACCAAACCAGACGATCATGTCAGGTCCTCCACAGAAATTTAAAAACCCACTTTCCTCTCTTAATTTAATTACCCTCTTCTTTTTCTTTTCTGCAATAAATAACTAATTAAATTAAAGTTTTAAATACACAAATAGTTATTAAATTATCTCTAAAAATACAAAATGGTCATTAAACGTTCAAAAATTACATAATAAGCATTAAATTTTAATTTTTTGTACAAAATAATCACTGAGCTATTAACTGTCGTTAAGTGGGTGACGTGACAGTTAGAGTAATTTAAATAATAGAATATTTAATCCTTTATTTTGACACATTTAATTAATTTATTCTTAATTTAACCCTCATTATTGATGTATAAATTGATTAAATATGTAATTATTGAGGATTGAATTAGTTATTGTACAAATTTTTGTAACTGATATGTCTTGCGAAGTTAATGGCTTAATGACCATTTTATAATAAAAACTAAATTTTAATGCTCATTACGTATCTTTTAAAAGTTTGATTGTCATTTTATATTTTTAAAGATAATTTAATGACCATTTGTATACTTTACCCTAAATTAAATTAAATGATTGATTGACTGATTAAACCTCCACCATTATTTATTTCTTTATTTTAACACCAAAATTGAAAAAAAAAAGTCTATTCCATTTTCCCTTTCCCTTTTTCCAAGCTCGCTTTGAAAAAGGTTTTCTTAGGTTCTAAGGCTAATCTGTTTCTCAATTAAATCCAAATTTCTCTCCGATTCGTGTTTCGGCAATGGATGGTGGCGGTTCTGGGCGACTCGCCGGCACCGAGATTCATGGATTCCATACGTTGGAAGGTACCGTACAGAGGAATCTATCTTCTCTTTTATCTCATTATGTTTCAGTAATTTCCTGATGTTATTCTTCTCACTCCTGGAATTGTTTTGTAAAATATGTTAGAACTCTTCATTATTAGCTTTTTTTGTAAGTAATTTCTTACTTTTTGGTTCTTAGTTATTGAAGAATTGAGTTCTGTAGGAGCATTTTTTTGCTCTACGAGGGCTAGATGTGTAGTTGATTTTGTTTCAAGAAAAATACGAAATTCACATAAAATAATTTGCACAAACTGTTTTGTGAAGTTAGTTTTAGCTTGATGAAGTGTTATTTTTGTTCAGGTAATTAGGATATTATCATGCTTCATGTATATGGAACTTATGTGTATGTGTCTCTCTTTTGCTAATTTTAATATCTACTGGACAGATTTGGATGTTCAAACTATGTTTGAAGAAGCAAAGTCAAGATGGTTGCGTCCAAATGAAATTCATGCTATACTTTCCAACCACAAATACTTCACTATCCATGTGAAGCCGGTGAACTTGCCCAAAAGTACTGCCCGTTATACTTAGTTCCTTTTCTTTCCCCTATTTTTCTTGTTTTCCTAGATTTTCATGAAGCAAGAGCCTATTCCCATTTTCAATATTGAAAATGGATGTTTGAGATAAAATTTGGGCTCAGTTTGATTGATGTTTTTGTTTTCTATTCATGTTTTATTTTATTTTCCATTTGGCTTTCTATACCTTTTGTTTGGGTGCAAAAAAGTTGCATAAAAATATCAAAATGTAAAAGGCATCAATCAAATGAATGCTTATTTGTTTAACTTGATGCAGTATTTCATTTTGATTTCCAGAGTTCACCGTGTTGCAAGAGAATGTCTAAGTTTCATTACTTATGGCTTGAGGAAATTATAACTTTGCTTTCAAATGACCTTTATGCCTTTTATAGTTAAAAGTAACGAATAAGAAAAAATCTGCCTAAACAATCATTAATTGCATCTTTGATTTTGTAGGTGGTACTATAGTATTGTTTGACCGAAGGATGCTCAGAAACTTCAGAAAAGACGGTCATAACTGGAAAAAGAAAAAGGATGGAAAGACTGTTAAAGAAGCTCATGAACACTTAAAAGTGAGAGTTTCATGCTTTATAAGATCCTACAAATGGCACAACCTGTTATCTATACTGCTTATTATAGATTTTTCTGGTTTTTTAAGATTCGAATTCTTGGTTTCTGTAATTGTCCTATTTTTACATACATCATTTGATTGTATTATATATATTTGTACATATGCATAACATGTTATGGCAAATATTGTAAGATTCCACTTTTTCCATACACTTTACTCGTGCATACGGTGTTCTCTTTGCGCGCTAAGATTATCTTATGTTTTAAATTGTCCTATCTCACATTTACGTGGTTTAGAGAATTAGTTTCACTTGTATAGAATCCTCGGGTTGCTGCATCGTGTGTTGACTTGCTCCTTCCTTTTGTTCTTTTCATTTTAAATTTAAATTTAAATATATTCTTCTCTCTTTAAATGCTTGCATTTTATCTCCCATGATTTTGAATGGTCAACTTGTAATTATTTTGAGAAAGCATGAATCATTGATATTTCATTTTATTTTCCTTTCTAGGTTGGTAATGAAGAAAGGATTCATGTATATTATGCACATGGGCACGATAATCCAACTTTTGTTCGCAGGTGTTACTGGCTGCTTGATAAGTATGTAATTTATAACCTCGCCTATCTAGTCCCCACATTATTAGATCGGAAATAACAATCGTGAAGTATCTCAAGTTGCTGTGTGTGTTAATGTTGATCATCATTGGCCTGATCTAGTATATTTTCTTTTGCTTCAGGACTCTGGAAAACATAGTTCTTGTTCACTATCGTGAAACAAAGGAGGTTGGTATTGAAAATGAAAATTTGGAGACACTGTCTCCAAATATTAGCAGTTTGTTGTGTTCTTTATGCCTCGGAATCAGATAACGACCTGACTGACCATTGCTGATTTACATTGAAGTTGCAGGGTTCTCCAGCCACACCTGTGAATTCAAATTCCTGTTTAACTGATCAGTCTACTCCTTTGCTTCTTACCGAGGAGTTTGATTCTGGAGCTACTAATGCATATTATGAAGGTGAGAGTTGAATTTTCTAGAAATTAAATTTTGTAAACCAATAAAAGAATTGTATTCGACAAGCAAAAAAAAAATTCAGTAACAGCATATCTTTGTTGTAATGTTTTTTCTGCTTATAAATACATCATCTTCTCATCTATTGCTGTTCTGGAAAGTGAACAGATCCCAGTGATAGCATTAAGGCAAATCATGAAATGACTCTTCATGAGATTAATACGCTTGAATGGGATGAGCTTTTGGCGACAAATGATACTAACGGCTCAGCTGTATCTGTTGGAGGTAACAGTCTAGTTTATAGTTTAAGTAGGACACCTAGTTTAATTACTGAATTATTGACTTATTGTGCTGTGATGGCAGACAAGAATTCTACTTGCTTTGACCAATGGAACCAAACAACAGTTAATGCCCTCTCATATGATGTAAGAAAACCAGTTCAAAGCTTTTAAGTTCCTATTTCTATATTCCTCCTGAAGAAGATATCATTTTTATTTATTTTTGTCATTCTTCTTTGTTTAACCGATATGACAACTAGCTTTGATTGTCTTATTAGGCAAAATGAGCATATTGTATCTCATCATATCTTATTAAATAATTTTCTGCATGCATGTAATACACAAAAATATCATTTAAGTTGTGCAGAAGACAGAAAGTTAACAGATCAACTTTTGAACTGTTTCTTAGATCTCCATAATATTTAATATATGCTACACTTCTCTAGAGTCTAGACATATATGTGCTATCTTACATAGATATATAAGTTTTTAAGTGTGGAAGCATCTGATTGCGGCGTCTTCATATCCATATACTATCTTTGTATGTTTATTTTCATTTACATTTAAGTGATCTTTTCTGTTTATTGAGAAGATCAATTATATGTTCTCTTCTCTTTTTTTTCTGATCTTGTACTACTCTCTTAATGCTTGATAAATGATAACCACTCAAGTTGCTTCACTTTTGTAGGGTGGGCCCATCTCTGCCTATAATTCTTCAACAGATATTTCACTGCTTGACAATTTGGTTGAGCCAGTTGCTCAGAGTAAAATTGCTTACCTCAACAACACAGTGGCTGTTTGTTCTCAGATATCAGGTGCCCAAGTAAATTCTAAAGTGCAGAGTGAGGACTCTAGTGCCATAGGTAAAGGTGAACCATTGGACCTTTTGGTCAATGGTGGTTTACAAAGTCAGGACAGTTTTGGAAAGTGGATAAACAACACTTTGACCGAATCACCATGTACAATGGGTGATCCTGTGTTAGAATCTTTGAGTTCATCTGGTCACGATTCATTCACCTCGCCAGAGCAAATATTTAACGTAACTGAAGTATCACCTGCATGGGCCTATTCAACCGAAAAGACAAAGGTTTTTCTTTTTTCTCTGAAGCAGTTCTCTCTCAGTTTTCTGGTTGTTAGGAATCACCCTTGCCATTGCTGCTGCAACGACTAGTACCTTTTTCGTGGAATAGATGCTAGAGAACTATTCACCTTAATAACATGCATAGATTTTGGTTGCGTTAATGTGTTTTGATATTTATTTATCTATTATTTTTGCAGATTGTAGTCACTGGAGTCTTTCATCAAGCTTATCAACATCTCGCTGAGTCCAATTTGTTTTGTGTATGCGGTGACATATGTTACCCGGCGGAAACTATTCAAGTTGGGGTTTATCGCTGTTTGTTATCACAACATGCCCCAGGATTTGTGAAACTGTACATGAGTCTTGATGGACGTAAAACCATCAGCCAAGTTCTTAATTTCGAGTACCGTGCTCCTTTCTTGCATGACCCAGTAGTTCCTCTAGAAGATGAGTCCGGGTGGGAGGTGTTCCGGTTGCAGATGAGGCTTGCTTATTTGCTCTTCTCAACTTCCAAGAGCCTTAATGTTCTTTCTGGTAAAGTGTCACCAAATTCTTTGAAGGAGGCTAGGAAGTTTGATCAAAGGACTAGCAACATATCTAATAGCTGGACATATTTGATAAAGTCGATTGAAGAAAATAGAGCTTCATTTACACAAGCTAAAGATAGTTTATTCGAAATTGCTTTAAAGAACAGGCTAAAGGACTGGCTGTTGGAAAGAATAATTTCTGGCAGTAAAACAACCAAATATGATACTCAAGGTCAAGGGGTGATTCATTTGTGTGCCATTCTTGGCTATACTTGGGCTATTTATCTATTTTCCTGGTCTGGCTTGTCACTTGATTTTCGTGATAAACATGGATGGACAGCTCTTCATTGGGCAGCATATCGTGGCCAGTATGTGTTTTCTTTTTTTTTTGCTATTGTTGATAATTTATGTTGTCATGAAATCTTGTTGGCACATGATCTTATTTATCTCTGTAATTTGTTTCAAGCAGCTTTGAGCTATTCATCTGATTTCAAAAACCTTCCATTGCAGGGAAAAAATGGTTGCTGTTCTTTTATCTGCAGGGGCAAAGCCAAATTTGGTGACAGACCCCACCACCCAAAATCCGAGTGGTTGCACTGCTGCTGATCTTGCATCTTTGAATGGATATGATGGACTAGCTGCTTATCTTTCAGAAGAGGCTCTTGTGGCACAGTACAATGACATGGCACTAGCTGGAAACGCTAGCGGCTCTCTCCAAACCAGTAGAATAGAGGCAGCAAACCTTGTTAACCTTAACGAAGATGAACTATATTTGAGGGAAACTTTAGCAGCTTATAGGACAGCAGCTGATGCGGCTGCACGCATACACAATGCTTTCAGAGTGCACTCCTTCAATGTACGAACTAAAGCAGTTGAGGCTCACAATGCAGAGGAGGAAGCAAGAAGTATAATTGCTGCTATGAAGATTCAACATGCCTTTCGCAACTATGAGGCCAAAAGAAAAATGGCTGCTGCTGCCCGCATCCAGTATAGGTTCCGTACTTGGAAAATGCGTAAAGATTTCCTTAATATGCGTCGCCAGGCTATCAAAATCCAAGTAAATGCTCTCCCCTTTCTTCTTACTGATTTTGTGTTTCTGAGTGTTATATATAATTTTTATGGTTGGTGCTGTAAATCGGTGCGATTTCTCTTCAATTGGACCAACTAAACTAGCATTTATAAATTTTCAAAGTTTCTCATATTGGCAAAAGTTCAGAAATTGTTTTTTTTTTATTTCTTTTTCTTAAACAAAATTCAGTCTTATGACTTTTGTCCGACTTCACTATTATTTCTCTGGTTCTTCCGTTTGCCGAAGTGAGGATTGCTTAGAATGGGAAAAAGATTCTTCCACAATTGATATTGCATGAAAATTTAAATGCAGGCTGCTTTCCGGGGCTTCCAAGCAAGGAGGCAGTACCATAAGATTGTATGGTCAGTTGGTGTAATTGAGAAAGCAATCCTGCGATGGCGACTAAGGAGAAAAGGTTTCCGTGGACTACAAATAAACACAGACGAAGCAGTTGAAGAGCAAACGCAGGAATGTTTCACAGAAGAGGCATACTACAAAAACAGCCGAAAACAAGCTGAAGAACGTGTCGAGAAAGCTGTCATACGAGTTCAATCTATGTTCCGTTCAAAGCAAGCACAGAAAGAATACTTGAGAATGAAGTTGGCTCATGACCTAGCAACGGTATGTGTAATTGTCCGAAAGAATAGGTCTCTATCTTGTTCATCAATTTACCAACAACATTCTGTTTTATGTTGCAGTTGGAATACGAAAGCCTTCTCGGCCCTCTTTCCGATATGGAGCTCAAAGACGGTGGAAAGTAGAGGATCGAAGAAAAGTCAAGCCTCGCAACATGGCAGTTCCATATGTATATTAGAACATTAAGATTAATCTACCTCTTAAGTATGGTAACTCTCTGTAAAACCAGAGCATGTATCTAGTTTGTTGCAAATATATCATACTCTAGAATTAGGTTAACATTTGGTAAACACGTGAGTTAGCTAACCTCTGTATGTATGTGAATATATATATATATATATATATATATATATATATATATATATATATATATATATATATAACCATTTTGCGAACAATGCTGCACGTGAAAACCTCAAGGGGTCGAACACTGGAGTTCGTAAGATAGCCCTTGCCCTTGCCGGTTGTGAAATTTGTGAGCCCGAGATGATAGCGAAGCTCATCCTCTGAAGCTGCATACGGAATGTCGATCTTGTTGCCTAGAATTAGAAATGTAACATTGGCCAGTGACTCATACGAAAGTAGGGCATCTAATTCCCTCTTTGACTCTGCAAACCTTTCCTTGTCGTAGGCATCCACCAAGTATACCACTGCATCGACCTGCTCGCTACATAAAAAGTACAATTTTCCAGCATCGTCGTTTCACATATAATGCCTGCTTGGACTCGGTTCGACCCATGGACAGATCTAGTCCAATGTATGTAATTACAATCTTTCTAAAATTTTCAAAACATTTTGAGGGTCCGAATTTGAGCTAAACATGAGTAGTTCAAAGCAAAACAAAGAGTTGTCGAACAAGGGAAAGGAATTTGCAAAACAAGATGATTATAAGCTGTTAGATTATCATTAGGAGTTATCAAACAATTAGTAAAATTAAGGATAATTTCTTTCCATTGGAATAAAGAAATGGAAATCAGCTTATCATTAACTCACCCATGAATCAGAAGAACACCTTGAATGAAACTTTTATTTGGTATTATAAAGGCAGAATTAGCCACAAAATATAACCAAATAGATTACTTGGAAAATGATTCAAGCAGATCACAAAAACCATAGGAAAAAGCAGAAATCCTTGTAAATTCAGGGATCAGAAGAGCCAAAACTGAAAAAGAAAGGAATCAAATCTAAATATATAATTCATCAGCTTTGAATCCAAACCATTGTTCTTTCCAATAAAAAAAGATCCAACAATGCAGAAGAAAATCAGAAATCCTTGTAAATTCAGGCATCAACGACAAGATTCAATCCCATAAATTATATAAATAAACATGAAGGAAATGAAGATCTAACAAAATCAAATACCATTTGTAATACTCATTTTTTATCCGGGCCAGACCCAAATATACCCATTTATTCCTTTTATTATTCAAACTATACCCATTACAAACAAACCAACCCATTAACCCATTACCCAGACCCAAATACAATTAAAACATAATCCCAACCCAACAACCAAATAACTCAAGCCCAAACCCAATATGATAACCCAATATTACAAATTACCCAAAAACCCTAATTAAAAAACCCTTTAAAAAGCCCTAACCCTAGTCTGCCAGCCGCCACTCCTCTACCTTTCACCGCGCGTGGCCGCTGCGCCACCCACCGGCCACTTGACTAGCACCACAGCCCAAGCCGCCGCCCTCGTCAGAGCCTGCAAAAGAAGAACAAAGTATTATTTTTTCATGCTTAAATCAAATCAAAAATATCAAGTTGTATTCACTTTTTTCGGGTATTTAAAACCCAGAAATCACATGTAAAAGGGACCTTTTTTTGAGTTCGAATAATAAAAATACGATTTAAAAAACTAACTTCATTCTACTTCAAAAACCAACCAATAGACAAAAAAGAGAGGATTTGAACCAAAGAAATAATAAAAAATAAGATCAAAAAATATAAAAAATTTGATTTTCTCAGATCTACTCACCTAGGGTCGTTGTTAGCGAAATCGGAGGTCAGATCCGAGTTCAGCGCGTCGAACGGAGTCAAAAAAGTGCGACATTTGAAATTTTTGACCGCCAGAGGCAGTCGAAAATATAAAAAAATTAATTTTCTCAGATCCGATGAACGACGGCCCATGGCGGCATTCGCTGCGGAAGCTTGGACCGGCCGAGGCAGATGGAAGAGAGAGTTGAGAGAATTTTATGATTTTTTCTATATCAGATGATAAAATGAAGTTTTTGGGCAAAAAGGGCATTTAAAGCCCAATAAAAACAACGTCGTTTCGAGCATCGACTCGAAGCGGTGACTCGACTTGGGGAGCATTCGCGTGTTTTTAGAAAAAAGGGAAATTACTTTTTGGTCCCTCCACATGAGATAATTACTTTCGCAGTCCCTGAATGTTTTAAAAATTTTGCAATTTAGTCACTAAATTAGATTTAATCAGATTTTCAATGGTCAAGTTACACGGTTAGTCCCTCCACCCTAAAAATATTTTCAAAATGGGTCTTCCACATGATAAAATTCTCTCCGCAATCCCTAAAAGTTTTGAGTGTTTTGCAATTTAGCCCCAAAATCGAATTTAATTGGTTTTTAATGGGTTATTTACCATTTTGTTCCTTCAAACCTTCTTTGGCTTTTAATTTTGTCATAATGCAAGGGTATAATTACGGATTTAGTCTCCGAACCTTGTAAATATTTTAATTTTAATTCAGAATTTAATTTTGATTTAATTTATGCCCTGTTTTTTTGTTTTCTTTAATTTTAGTCCTTAATTTGTGTATTTATGTCATATTCGATATGTTTTATTATTATTTTTACTTGTTTATTTATTATAATTAATATATATATATACTATGTAAATAATATAATATGTATAATATATTTTTAGCATATTTATATATGTATATATAATGTTAGTATAATATATTTATATGTATTTATAATATATTATTATAATGTGAAATGTATATGTTTATATAATATATAATATATAGTATATTATTATGTATATAATTTTGAGTGTCATCCCTGTTTAGGGTCTCCTTTGAAGTGTAAACAAATTTTGATTTTTCAAGTTGTATTTTTATATTGTTTATTTATTTTTTTGCATTTTTATTGTTCATGTAATATCCCAACAAGTGATTTTTTTCAAAGTTTAAGTGTAAACTTTGAAAAGTTGAAATATGAATTTCCTTGATTTTAGTCGGTTTAGTAAATCGAATTAGAATACGAATTAGAATACGGATCAATTTGAATCGAAAGAAATGATTAAGCGTGCTCAGGCCAGGGAAATACAAGGATGGATGACCTTCTGGGAAGTATCACATATTAGTATTTTGATCAGTAAAAAGGACTCTGAAGAAGTGGGAAATATTTGTATAAATGTTTGATGAAGAATTTTCAAGAAAGATGTTACCCGATAAAGATTTTGGGCAATTATCGATATTTTTGGATCGAGTCAAAATTTTAAAGTTGACTTTATCAAATGAAGGATTTTGTATTAAGTTATGAAATTATTTATGGAATTTTGGAAATAAGAAATTTCCAAAGTAGAATTGATAATTCGATAGAGGAAATGTATCCGATAAGAATTTTTTATAATTATCGATATATCGGATCAAACTGAAATTTTAAAGATGGTTCAAAAAAATTATGGAAAAGTGAGAACGTATTATTTTATGAATATTTTATTACATTTGGTTGGATTCTAACTAAATATAGTTAGAATATGATGGAATGGTTGTAAAGGTTTAAAAGAAGAAAATTTGGAAATCGTATTGAATAAAATTCGAATTTTTGGATCGAATAAAATAAATTTGATGAAGGCCGGTTGGATTGGAACCAAATTGGTCTAATTTTAATGGGATGGCATGATGGAAGAAAATATGTAAAATGAGATTTAGTTGGAGGTTAAAGTTGTAAAAGGCTAGAAAATGAATTTAAAATTCATTTTAAGGTATACATGTGGCATTATTATAATAAAGATAATGTACATGTGTATTAACTAAAATAAAAGATGAAATAAATCATCTTCTTCACCCAAAGGAAGCTGCCGAAGGCCATTGTTGAGTGGGAGAAAGAATTTTTGCAAGCTTTAAGTCAAATTTTGAAGGTTTTGAGTTTGAATCAAGGTATGTCACTTTAGAATAATTTGTTCTACACTTCAAGCTCTTCATTTTGGTAGTAATTTTTCATGGAAAAGTTGACTATAGATTATGTCTTGAATGAAGATTAATGGTGAAAGTTGAAGTTTATGATGTAATTAGAATGGTAGATGTTAGAAATGATGGTTTTGATATGGAATTAAAGTTGAATTTAGATAAATTTCATGTTGGGAGACATAAACCCTAACCCTAAAATTTGGGGGTTTTGGTTAGAAAGTGAATTTTAGGATGATATTGATTTAATTATGTTATTGGAAGCTTAATTTTGATGTTAGATTGAATAATTTTCCAAGTTCGATTTTTTTAGGGAATGTTTCGAAAATTATGGAAATTAGGGGAAATTATTTGAAGTTTTATTTAAGCATTGGAAACATGGAATTATGATGAAAGAAGCTTGAAATTGTGATTAGGGATCAAAATGAAAATTTTGGAACTTTAGGGACCATTTCGGCAAATTGAAGAAAATATAGGGACTGGTTTTGAATTATTAGAAAATTTATATAATTGAAGATTTTAGCATTTTATGGAAGTTGGAGGACTTAAATGTCAAGAAAGGAAAGTTTAGGGACTATTTTGAAAATAAAGGAATATTGAAGGATCAAAGTGATTGAAGTTGAAAGTTTAAAGAAACTTTCTAAAAATATTAGAAATAAGTAAATGGTTTATTTGTACATGAATTTATGTACAAAAATGAAGTAGTGGCTAAAATATCACTTTTATAAAGTTTGAGGACTAAATTGAATAAAGTTTGAAGTTATTTATGGAAGTTGTGAAGAAAACTGAATTTGGGTAGTAAGTTTGAAAATTCACCATAAATTCTACAAAAATGGTTAGAAGGTGAATTTTATACCAATGTAAAGATGTGTTCGTCTAGTTTTGTTTCCAACAGAAGGAAAATGATTTCGAGTTCCGAGTTAAAAGATATGAATTTTTAAGTGGAGTAAGGTCAGAAAAACAGTTTAGCAGTCTGTTCCAAATTTAGTATTGCAAATTGATATCGAAAATTTGCCATAAATCGTACAAGTTGAATTTGAGCTATTAATTTATATGGTTGAAAAGCTTATTGAATCTAGTTTCATTTAGAACAAACAGAATCGAATTCCGAGTTATAGATTATTTTGTAGAAATATTTTTTCGAAGGTGGTACAAGCTACCAGAAAATGGAAAGTGAGATATCTCGTATCCAATGTTAGTTAGCAAGATTGGAAGAATTATTCGAAGTCCTAAAAGGGTTATTAAAGACCAAAGTGAGTTTTTGGACAATATAAGGACGGAAGGAAAAGTATAAATTTTATGTTGAATGATTCGATATTTCGATTAAAATATCGTTAGAAATGATCCTAATGAATGTTGTTTATATTCATGTGGGTAACGAAGCCGGATATGAATCAATGAGGATTCGAGATACTATAAAGGAAAAGATCGAGTAAAATTTAGTGAGGCATATCATTCATGGCCTAGGTGAGTGCATTTACATGTTTTAAGATGCAATTAGGAAGACTTGCAAAAAAAAGTCGACCTACAATCAAAATAGTATTGCTCCTTCTATATATATTGAGTTATTGTATGTTGCATTAAAGATAAATTAAATAGAATATGAATTATGTATGGCTTGTCTAAGAAATTGATGATGTTCCATGTTTACTATGAATATTTATGATAAAGCATGGAACAAGAATTGCCTATCTATATGTGATTATGATATGAATATATAAATGATGCCATGCATAACACAGAGTTGGCAAATACATGTGAATGAATATGATGAATCATGAGATGTGAAATTGCCTAATTATGAAAGAAATGAAATAATTGATTGATAATAAAAGAAATGTCCAAATATCGCGTGTGAGAATCCATGATATGTTTGACATTGCATTTCTCCACGATATGTTTAACATATGTTTGACATGGCAAATGTGATGGAATATCAGGTACGCATTATTGTTTGCATAAATAATGATGTATTATGCATACATGTTCATAAATGATGATGATGCATTATGCATAAATGAAATATGGAAAATGACAAGACTAAAATGAAACAAGATACACCATGGGGATCTAAGCTCATAGTGCAAATGGCACTAACGAGGTGTTTAATATAAGGCGCAAAGAGCGTCCTTATATGAGGAGCAAAGAGCGTCCTCCTGAGTACGTACTCCACAAGGCACTACGGTGAAGATAGGCTACAAGGTTTCCATGGGCCTCTAGCCAAACACGTTAATAGTAATACAAGATGGCTATATGACAAATCCTGAGCATGCAAATGACTGCATGATGTTACATGATACATGATACAAATGCTACATGTTACATGATACAGATGTTACATGATACAAATGATACATGATACAAGTGTCACATGATACATGAAAAAGAAGTTACATGCTACATGACCGAAAAACATATGACATACATGAAAGAATACATGTTATGCAAATGATGGCATAAAGAAAACATGATCATGATAAAGTATATGAACATACAAAAGACTGCATGATGATACATGAATCACATGATATTGATGATACATGATCCATATGATACATGAAATATATGAAAGATGTTACATGAATTGCATGAAATAATAATATACGGTATACATGATGTTGGTAATACTTGTTTTACATGATATAAACACGATCATGAGCTGATACATGATATTAAGAAAGTATGATATATGATAAAAATGGAGAAACTAATACGTGAAATTTATGGAATATGAGATACATGATAATCATAAACATTATGCTATGCTAATATGGAAATGTTTTAGAATTAAAACATGTCCATGATATTGATAGGGGATATGTTATAGAATGTTAACATGAATTATATGATAAGTTATGACACATGTCTATTGTGATATACTTGCTATGTACAGAGAAATATGAAATGCACTTGTATATATATATATATATATATATATATATATATATATATCATATTGCATTATATCTTTTCATGTTTAAATAAATATCCTTAATTGCCTCACTAAGTTCGTACTTAGCGTGTGTTTTATTCCACACGTAGGTTATGCTGAAAATACTTGAAGAAGAGTCGAGCATGTTGAGCAGGCTACAATCTATAAAACATCAGTAAGTCATTCTAATTTATGATGATTTCTAGTGGGCATGTAATTATTTATTTGTTAGCAGAACATGTTTAACCAGTTTTAAATTTTATTTATCGGGTATTGCACAACAATTTAAAAATCAAGAAAGGGCTTTTACAACTAAACAAGTTTTTTTTATCCTGAAATGTTTTAAAAAAATTGTAAGTTAAGCTTTTAAGTTAAGGTGTCTATAAAAGATTTCGTAACATCTTTAATGTATATTCGGTCTACGAGTGTACGTTAAGGGTGTTATAGTTCATATATATAATTGATGCATATAGTTTCAGGCCTTATTATTCCGGTGTTTCTATTAAGAGTGATATCCCGATCTTCGGGTGTCATCTCCTTTGAATGTCATGGTTACCAAGGCAGATTTTAAACTGTCATGCATTTCAAAAATTATATTTTAAATTAAATTGAATTTTTATTTTCCTTAATAAATATAATGTGAACCTTTAGGTACTAATTTTGGGTGTAATGGGGGTGCTAATCCTTCCCCACTCGTAACCAACTCCCAAACCTATCTCTGGTTGACTTTTCGGTGTCCAGTCTACCTTAACCAAGTGACCGATGACGACTCCATTTTTTCCATTTTTTATGATTCAAATACACGAGCTCTTACCCCAAAAAATGGGTTTCACGAGGAAGCCTCGGATTCGTAGCTCGCTACAGCTTGGCGACTCCGCTGGGGATAATTTTTGTTTTTGAAAACAAAAATGAGGAGTTAGGCCTTAGTTGGGTTCACATTGTAATTATTAAGGAAAATATAGATTCGATTTCATTTAATTTTTAATTTTTGAATTTTGTTTGTTTATAAACTGGCATCATATATTAGTTTAGGACCCTTAGGTGGGAGAGATTACTTTGCTTTGTGGGGTTTCACCTCCGTATAGTGTTGTAATGTGCTCCTGGAGTCCGGTCTTTATATTCTATTAGATTTTCACCCTCGTATGGTATAAGGGTCGTATTTCCCCGAATGATGTCCTCGCGACAGTTCGGGTACCCTTTACTTTAAATCCAACATACAGTGAACAGTAGGAGCCAACCTTTCAAGCCATGCGAAACTCTGCCTGTTTAGAGGTCCTTTTTAGGCTTTGATTGCCTTTATTTTCCATTTGTGTACAGTTTTTTTTACTTATTCTAATTTTTGCTTTTAATTTATTCATTCATTCGTTTTAATCTGGATTGGCCTTTTTATCTTTCTGATCACATCATATTAAACCCATTCATTTTGCATTAACTGCATGACATAGCATAGCATTTTAATTCTTAAATTTCACCAACATGAAGTACTAATTCACGACTGGTTCCCAATTTGAAAAAAGATTCATTATCGGGAGAAAATCTAGTACTCTAGATATCAATGCAACTTCAAAGTTTGCAAATGAGTCCCGTTAATTCAGAAGTTGAGCCGCGAGAACCATTTTTGAATCAGTACCTCCGCATCTAGGACATGCACCTTGCATTTACATGTAAACATTCACAAATTTAAAACTAGTCCTTGAGATGCCCCATGCCAGCTATACTAGATAAAGCAAAATCTAGCACCATGTTGAACCTATGCAAGAACCCGGTTTAAGGGCATTTTTGAGAATAACCTCTACGTTCATACAGACACCATACCTCTACAAGGCCCCAATCTGAGGGCATTCCCCAACGAGTTTAGGAAGTGAGCTGTTGATGACGAGTCAGACTTCTGCACCCTAGACGACTACATCAATTATCGTCTGTAGCATTTCGCCAGAGCCGAAAGTAATAAGTTGACATGAACCAACACAACAAATTCATAGACCCAACTGGGGGGCAACATGCATTCTTGAGAATAATGAAAGCCCTTCGAGAAAAGGCGAAAACATACTCCAAGCTTCGAATTTGCTTTAAGAGCATTCTTAGACCAAGATAACTGAACACAATTTTGGGGCATACACCCGGAAAGATAATTCTACAGAAAGATGATCGAAGCCAAGAAAGGTTGGGGGCATCTTCACAAAACAAGACCAAGGGGCAAAAAAATTATCATTCACGCGTTCATTGAGATCATTTTACATTAAGCACACGCATCATACATTCGCCCAAAGTCTATCATGCATTTAGACTTAGCACATATATTTAGGCATAAAGATGCATTCATTCATCATCCATTTATTTTTGGATTGAACATATAAACAGGTCTAAGGAAAAGACCAAAGGACCTCAACTGATGGGGTAACAATGTGATGATCAATCTTTGACCTTGAAGGAGGCTAAACACGCAAAAGGTTTAAACATCCAGATAACAACGGTAAAACTTTTTGAACAAATACTAACTAATGTTTTCTTTCATTTTTAGGTCGCGACTCCCGCCATGGAGGAACAGAACTATTTTTCTTGATTTTGCCTCCGTTAGTCGCAATCAAAATTTTCCTCTGGATTTCGTCTCTTCTCCAGTAATGTAGCGGATCTCCCTTTTTTTCCAATATCATTTCTCCGTCAGTGGTGTTGCAAGATTAAATTTTCCTCTAGATCTCGTCTCTTCGCCAGTGACGTAGTAGATCCCACTTTTTCCCAATCTCGCTTCTCCGTCAGTGGCGTTACAAGATCAAATTTTCCTCCGAATCTTGTCTTTTCACCAGTGATATAGTGGATCCCACTTTTTCCCAATCTCGTTTCTCCGTCAGTGGTGTTGCAAGATCAAATTTTCCTCCGGATCTCATCTCTTCATCAGTGGTGTAGTGGATCCCATATTTTCTAGATTTTGCTTCCCTATTGATGGTGTAGCAGATCAAATTTTGTCCAAATCTCGTTTTGCCATTAATGGTGCAGTAGATCAAAATTTTTTCTAAGTCTTATTTTTTCGTTGATGGTACGACTAGACTGAACATTTCCTCTTTAGAATTATAATTAGGCAAAACAATCAAAAAGTCAAAAAAGAAGAAGTCAAAAAAATAAAAAAAAAGAAAAAATAAAAAAAATAAAAAGAAAAAATCAAGGGAAAAAATTAAAAAAAACAATCAAAGCTTCACCATCTGATCCTGTCCTTCCGTTGATGGGGTGGTTGGGTCCAAGTTATTGTTATCCGATCTGGTTCCTCCGTTGATGGTGTAGCTGGGTCCAAGTTGCTCTCATCCTATCTTGTCCCTCCGTTGATGGTATAGATGGGTCCAAGTTGCTGCTGTTCAATCCTGCTCTGCCATTGATGGTGTGGTAAGGTTTGAGCTGTTATTTTTTTATTTTGCTTATCTGTTGATGGTATGGTAGAATTCAAGTTGCTGTTATCTAATCTTGTCCATCCATTGATGGTGTGACTGGGTCCAAGTTGATGTTCAATCCTTCTCTACCGTTGATGGTTTAGTAAGGTTTGAGTTGTTGTTATTCGATTCTTTTTCTCCATTGATGGTGCAGTAGAATCCAAGTTGCTGTTATCCGATCTCGTCCCTCCGTTAATGGTGTGGCTGGGTTAAAGTTGCTGCTATCCTATCTTGCTCTACCGTTGATGGTGTAGTAAGGTTTGAGTTGCTGTTATTCAATTTTGCTTCTGTGTTGATGGTGCGGTAGAATCCAAGTTGTTGTTATCTGATCCTGTCCATCCGTTAATGGTGTGGCTGGGTTCAAGTTGTGATCTTGCCTCTTCGTCGATGTTGTAGCTGGATCAGACCTTACTGACTTCAGGTCTTGCCTCTTTGTCGGTAATGTAGCTAGACCAAATCTTATTGTCCCTCTAGGGCCTCTTCGTCGATGTTGTAGCTGGGTTAAACCTTACTGTCCCTCTGGGGCCTCTTGTCAGGCCGAGACTGTCCACTGGACTTCAAAGGCCTTTGGGTAGCCTTAGTGGCAATGGCTTGATTAACAAGCTCTTGAAAATCCGTTATGCCTAGGGCAGTAAACAAATGACGTAAATCATCATTAAGTCCAGCAATGAACATTCTGCATTTTTCTCCTTCATTCTTAATATATTCAGCTCCATATTTGCAGTTCTTGCAAAAATCATAAATATACTATTCAACGGGCGTGTCTCCTTGCTTCAAATGCGGAAAGATGCTTCGTCTCTCTGCCAGATAGAATTCACCAATATACTTCCTACAAAATTCTCGGAGGAAGAAGTCCCGTGTCACCGCTTCTTCAGGGACTGTGAGAGTGGTAGTCTCCTACCAGTGATGTGCCTCGTCAGGAATCAAGGCTACAGCGCTCTCGAGTTTATGCTCATTAGAGCACTGAAGTTGCTTAGTAAAGATTTTCAAGGTGCTGTCAAGCTAATATTCAGCAACCTAGGGATCATCAGTATTCTTTCCTTAGAAGGTATAAGCCCGATGCTGGGCTAACTTGTTGATATGAGCTCTAGGTACTGGGGTAGCAGCCATAGAGGTCAGTGCAGTCTGCTCAGCCCTCATAGAGGTCATGAATTGCTTAAACATGTTAGTCATGGTTTTATAGCACTCAACCTGAGTAGCTTGGATCGGTGGGTCGGTGTTCAGATTGATAGGTTGAGGTTGTTGGGGATTCAAAGGATCTCCCCCTTGTTTCCTCGCCATAAATTGAGGATCCCATATCATAATTAAGATCAATACAGCTTCGTGTGAGTCTGACATTCTATACTATAGAAAGAAAGAAAAAAAAGATCGGGTCAATTGCAAGTCACAATATACAGTAACAACTCCTAAGTGGTATAATGCAATGCAATGGCAATGCAATAAACTCCATTTTAGTCCTACAATCGACTAAACTCTAGCTCTGATACCACAAATGTAACACGCCCTAACTGGTCTGGTAGAAAACCGGATCGGAAAGTGTTACCAGAACATGAACGATGACTAGTGTGACACTATGTTTAATCATTTAGAGAAATTTACAAGAAAACATATCGCATGATTTGGGTCAAATTAAAACTTTTTAATACCTAGGGGTAGCTAACAATGATTCTTAAGGGCTTTCTTGGAAGATTAATCAAATTTTAAGGCAGGTGTATCGATGCGCCTAAGAGCTGTATCGATACGCCATGCTTGACGTAACATCCAAATTTTTCAGTGGCAAGGGTCCATACCGATACACATAGAAATCATATCGGTACGCCCAGAGGTGACCGTTATTACCGTTAGGTTTGGTGTACTCGTACCGATACGTGATCAAGCCGTATCGATACATGATTAAATTCATTTTTAGATTCGATATGGTGTACCGATACGCACCCAAACAATATCGTTACAATGCTGAATCTAAAATTCCAATAGCAACTTTTTGTATCGATACACACTGTGCAGTATCGATACGCTCTTTGTCCTGTGTCCAAATATGCATAGTCGTACCAATACGCCATCACTCGTATCGGTACGGTAGGGTCTGTAAAGGCAGATTTTGTCTGGTTTAATAGCCTTTTTCCCTATCAAACGTGGTCCAAAGTCTATGAAAATTTACAAGCAACCTATAAATAGTGCATTTTCGATGCATGCAAATTTTCAAAGTATTCTAAATCCGTTTACCATGTTTTGCCTATAACATGCCAAAGATGCCATTTTAGTCACATTTTACAAGTACTTGTAAGTTCATTTTAGACTATGCCATGCATACCTAGATGCCAAACCATATTACATATCAAAAGGGCATTTAGGACTTATAGAGCACTATGCCACCAAGCTAGGAGTTTGAGGGCTATAAGTACATTACAAAAACGGCTTAGTGACTTGCAAATTCTTCACTTGTCCCGATCCTCGAACTTTACTCCGTACCACCTGAAATGCATGGGAAATGAGGTGCATTAGGCACGAATTGCCTAGTGAGGTAGTCAATAAACCATGAAATGAATAATATGGTCAAGTTAATAACAACAATGGCATACAAAACTCGTGATAAATGAATATGCATCTCAATCTCACAATATATATATATATATATTAATAACAACAATGGCATACAAAACTCATGATAAATGAATATGCATCTCAATCTCACAATATATATATATCCATGAAATGCTAGACGACATGTTTTATCCAATGGAGTTGCTGTGATCTGCCCGCCATTGCGGTATTTTAGTGACCTCATCCTTGATGATTGATTACTTGCAATGTTTTATGGCGTGTTTGGGTTAGGGTTGACCGAAACCCTCGAGTTCATATATTTGGTTTAGTTTTGCAAACGTTAGTATGATATAAAACATTATGTAATATTTCAGAGCAGATCAGGGTGAGTATGAGAAAAAATCGCTCCACCCTGTTGGGTTTGTAGTTCTCATTATTCATTATAATTTTACAGCCCTAGGTCTGGTGGACTTGTTGATGAGGATGAGGATGACGAAGACTACATACCACCTTCGAGGAAACAGACCGAGGATGAAGGAGGGGTCCCTTCCAATGAAAAGAAGCCCAGGCTGGCTAAGAAGCAGCGTCTTGGTAAAAACTCTAAACCTAGAGAGAGCGTATTTGTGGCTTTGTGTTCAACCTTAAGCCAGGCTGTGCTGCCTGGTAAGAAAACTGCAAACGCCATTCAATTATCTACTCGATCAGCCGAGGAGAATCATATAGAGAAGGAATCTGGCAGTCACAGATGTTGTGATGACAAAAGTTCAAATGAGGACAACCTTAGAGAGAAGGATCTGTGTTCATTGATAACGGCAAAACCATCACCTGAAATGGCTGTAAATGGATCATAGTTATACACAAGGTAACTTCTTTTCTTGCTTGTTTAATTCAAGGATGTGTTCTAAATAGACTTGGAAGAAAGAAATGGAGGAGCCTGATATTCCGAAATGTTCATGGGAGGAGAGGACTGCCTGATGCTCCGAGCCATGGCATCAAACCAAAACACAGTCTCTGTTTTTACCTTATTTAGCCCCCCACACCCCACCCCACCCCAAGAAAATAACAAAGATCTATTCTTGTTCTATTTATAAACCCATTTGTATGTTATTACGCAAACTTCACTTCTATAGGGGGAGGTCTCCATTATTCAGCAAAAAACTAACTTTATTCTAAAATTTTGCCCTCTGTTTTGCATTGTGATGAACCTCATTCTCTGGTTTAGTTTGTTCCTGTTGTAAGTAGTCTTTCTATTATTACTTTTTTTTTCCATTTTCAAAAGGAATGTGATGAATTGGGGCTTTACAACTTCTTATATTCGCCGCTTATTCGTGTTTTCAAGCTCATAAAAATGTGCATGGAACAAATAGGTTAATAGATAACGCAGACTCCAATATTTGTATGCGTTTGATTCGTTTTTCCTGGATTTGAATGTTGTGATTTGGATGATACTTGTATTCAGATATTTAAATATTATCTACCGTAGATATAGAGTGGTGGTGGATTATTTATTTTTCTAAATGTATAAATTTAATACTATGCATAAATCTTGGTCGAATGTATAATTTGAGGTATGAATTTTGATTTTGATTTGGTGTAATTGTATATATAAAATTTTAATTTTTATTTAATTGTATATATGGAACTTTGATTTGCATTCAATTGTGCACATTTAAAAAAAATAAAATTATATATTTATTTTCATATTTGATAGATATAATTATCTGTGTATACAATATTTAAAGGGTAATAATTATGTACAATGGCGGCTGAAATTAAATTTTTTACAAGGGCATTAGTTTTAGGGTCTAGGGGTCTAATTTAGGGTGTATGGTTTATGGGTTTAGGTGTAGGGGTTTATAATTTAGAGATAGTAGTTAGGATTTAAGGTTAGAATTTAGGGCTTAAAGGTTAAAAACCTAAATTCTCATCACGTTACCTTAAAAACTAAACCCTAAATTTTAACCTTAAATCTTAAATTTTAACCACTATCCTTAAATTCTAAATCTTTACGTCTAAACCTACACCCTAAAATAAATTCCTAAACTCTAAAACTAAAGCGCTTGTGAAAACTATTAGTTTCCACCGCCAATGTATTGAATATAAATCCATATTTAAATATAAAAAATGATAAATTTTCATACACTGACGATGGGAAGTTTCTACAAGTGTTTTAGTTTCATGGCTTAGATATTTAAATTAAGGTGTAGGATTTAGGACTTTAGGTTTACGAGTTTATATTAGATTTTATGGACTAGTGTTAGAATTTAGGGTTTATAGGTTAATACCTAAATTTTTTGTAATATTACACTAAAAACTAAACTCTAATATTTAAATCCTAAATTCTAACTCTAAACCCTAAATTTTAATTATTATCATTAGGTTTTAAATCCTTAACCCTACACCTTAAATTGAATCCTTAAACCCTAAAATTAAGACAATATTGAATATAAATCCTATAAAATAATATTACAACGATATTAGTTTTAATAATTTGTGAAAACTAAATGAAATTAAAAACTTTATGCAGAGAACTAGACAAAATCAAAATTCATGTATAATAGTGTATATTTGACTAAAGGTTATATGTAGTTCTGATATTTATTTTTTTAGAATTTGTTTTATTTTTGTGGATAGCGAATATCCATATTCATAGTTCAAATTCAATTTATTTTTGTGAATAATGGATTTAGATATTCAATTTTATTATCGGATTTACTTTTAAAATATTTTTATTTTTTTATTTCTAAAGATATTAATTGGAGTTGGTCTTGTTGCTAATTTTTTAGGTTCTGGTAATTCGTATAAGGATGGACTCCAAAAAATTCAATATGACCGGTTACTCGGAAACCAAGTCTTTGCTTGATGAATTGCGCTTCGACCTCCGACACCCGCTCCTCAATCGGATTGCTCAAACCTTTCTTCAAACCGCCGGTGTATGTCACCTTTTTCTCGCCTTCAGTAATCGGTATTCTTGTCTTCTATCTGTTCGATCTTATGTTTGAACGAATATTTTTTTCTAGCGGGTTTGCAGATTGGAGCTGTTCAAGCTGCGGCGAGGGAGGCTTGTGTAATAGCTTTAGAAGGCAATGCATTTTGTTTTGCTTTTCGTTTTTGAACTGGGATTTGTTGGGTGATGGGTTTTGTAATGTGTGGGGTTGTCGTTTTAATGCAGGAACCAGACCGACTGATATCACTGGTGTCAAGACTTAAAAGTATATTTTTTTATAAAAAAAATCGAATCTTAAAAGTATTAATAGAGTCCCTCAATTGTATAACTTTTTTCCAACTAGTCCTGAAATGAAAATTGAAATTGCTTTTTTGTTGATTGCACAGGGGAAACTAGTCGAAGATCTCTTGAAGCAACGGTGAGTCCAATTTTTCCCAGTACCTTAATTTTCAAATTAAGGTTAATACATTCAATAATGTATGGTGAATACTGGTTAAAATCTGCTACTCATGATCAGGGTGATTCAAAGATTTAAAGTATTGTACAATTTATTAAAATGGGTCCTTAATTTTATTTGTTGGCATGATATTTACACAACAGATTGACTTTTGAATAAAAATAGTTTAAAATTAACTCGATATCCATAAAATACTACCTTATTTTGCTTCCCTTGTACTTTATTACTAGTCCATAATTAATCTTTTGCTTCCGCTTACAAGCATTTAACCTGTACGGAACTACCCTTGCTCATAATAAAAGCTGCCAAACTTTGTTGGGTTTTCATATGATTTATGGCCGTACTCGAGGGTTCATATGGGTTAAACATATGTTGTATATGGATATTTGGTATTCAAGTTCCTGAAAGACAAAGAGCTACCTAATGCTACTGCAGGGGCCTTCAAGCAACTGCCTGAAGATCTACTTAAGAATTCGATTTCTGGATGTAGAAACACCTTTTCTTTTTTTAAGGGGCTTACATTATACAATGCAAAACAGGTGAAGAACACTGGAAAGGAATCTCTACAGTGGGGTAAGTTTAGTAATCGTATCTGATATCTTATTAGTTTCTTCTCCCGGAGTAACAATAACGAGTGAAATACTGATATTCAGAAATGAAAAAGATATGTTGGCTGTAAGCACCTAAATTTGTCCGGCGCTCATTTTTTATTTTTTTTAAAAAATTATTTTTGTTGAAAAAAACCCTGCCCGATTTTGGAGTTAAAATGTGAAGTCGCCACCGATCATTTTAAAAAACTAGACCGGACACCAAAATAAAACTAGGGATTCAAAAAAAAATTCGGGTCCGGGAGTCGGTTACGGATGGGGAAGGATTAGCACCCACACCGCCCAAAATTGGTACCTAGTCGATTATTTAATGTCTTGGAATTGGAAATTGCGAATTCGATAAAAATTTAAAATACGATTCTTGAATACATAAAATATCGAGAAAATCGCATCCATGTGGGCCTGGGACACTGTTCCTCGTTTTTTTAGAAAAAAAATTAAAAATATCACATCCCTATACGCCCGAGATATGATTCTGAGGTTTTAAAAAATATTAATTCAAAATTCAAAATTTATTTCTTTAAAAACATTTTTTTATGATTTTAAAAAACATATATGATGCAAAATTATGAGGTAACATGTAAATATATATATATATATATATATATACTTAAAATGTAATATTCAATGTAAAATATATTTAATAATTATATTTATAAAAAAAACTATATATATATTAGGTTAATAGTATACACATATATATATATATATTTACAAAAATAAGTATTTAATATTATTTATATACATTGTAATTAAATAAATATTATATATTATGTTAAAATACACAAAACCTTATATACACATATTTAAAATATATAAATATATATAAACATAAAATATGTATCAAAGGTAAAAACACCTATATATATACCTTATATGATATTAATATATATAAAAAACCACTCGGTATAATAATAAAAGTATATTATATACGCATAATAATAATAATAATAATAATAATAATAATAATGCATGATTAAATCATAAAACAACATGAAACTAAAGATTAAGGACTAGAATGCAACAAAATATAAAATGCATGGCTAGAATAACATAAAAAAGGACTAACATCAAATAAATGCGAAATGTAAGGAAATAAATGTAAACTAGCAGAAATAATATGCTGGAAATTAAAAGCTAAAATAAAGTGACCAAATTGAAATAAAGCGAAAATTAAATGCTGCAAAAAAACGAAAAAGGACGATATTAAACGCGTAAAAAACATAGAAGGACTGAAAGCAGAATTATCCCATAGATGTAAATGAAAATGGGAAAATAAAGGGAGGACCTGAAGTGTAATTTACCCATTACCCAAATGTGCGGGTCCTCCCCGGATATCCGGGTTATCGTGTGGATCGGGCCGTGAAACGACGTCGTTTCATTGATGACCGGTTTAAAAAATTAAAATAGGCTATATTTTTTTAACCACATTAAAACTAAAAAAAAAACTAAACCTAAACTCTTTCAACCCTAACCCTTTATCACTCTCACCCCTTTCAAGTTGACGGCACAGCTCTCAGTCCAAGCCGACGGCGGCCACACTTCCCGCTCCCGACGGACCGGTCATCGGCACGGTGGCCTCGCAACGGCAGAGCAACGAACGACATCGACTTCAAATGCAGGTAAATCTTTTGAAACTCTTTTTTTTCTTCTATATATATATATATAAAAGATTCAAAACAAGAAAAATAAATTTTGAAATAACACCCTTTTTTACTTTGATTCGGATTAAAAAAACAAACAAAAAGAACTTTGATCTAAAACTAAAAAGTAGTTCGACATATTTTTATTTCTTTTTTACCTTAAAAAACTTTTTATTGAATCTTCAACAAACTTCCTTACAATTTTTTGATTTTTTGAACCCCTTAGATTACAATTTTTTTGATCGAAAATGAACCTTCAAACTCTTTGTTTTTTTTCAAACCACCCCCATTTTACAACTTTTTGATTTTGGTTTTATAAACCCCATTCTAAAATAACAACTCTCTATTATTTTAACTTTGCAGATCTGATGGTAGCAGATTTTTGGGGATAGCCGAGTGGTTGAAGGTAAGGTATGGTAGATTGGGTAGGAGATTAGGGTATGGGTTGGTCTGGTATATTAGGTTTTAGGTTTATTTATTTATTATATATATTTTTGGTTGATTTGATTTAAGGGTTGATTTTGGGATTTAATTTGGGGTTTCGGGTGTTCGAGTGGTTGCCGGAGAGTGAGGACGGCGGCGGCGGCAGCAATGTAGGTTAGGGCTATTAGGGTTTTTTGTTATAGGGTTTTATTGATTCCGGGTCGGGTTTATTGGTTGTTGGGTTTTGGTTTGGGTATTTGGGTAAACGGGTCATTACAGCTGCCCCTCTTTGCTCATTGTTGTGTAACAACAATAGAGCAAAGACTAAAAATGACCCGTTTTGTCTTGTCCAGCTGAGCTTCCCCCTCTTGACGAATGACTTCTTTCTTCGGTAGATCTCTTTTCTCTTCAACTCGGGTCTTATTTCTTGTCTTGGTTGATCCACCTTGTCACTCTTGGGAAGCGAAATCTTCAAAATAGGGGGTTGTCTGCTGGGGAAGCAAAATGAGTTCAACTTGCTACATTATTGATGATGAGCTAATACCTAAAGAAAATTTGACCCAACTGCAACATCGACGAAGAGGCGGGTTCTACAAAATTTGATCCAGTTGCAATACTGACGAAGAGACAGGACCGATGGATGAAAAATTCTGATGACTGATCCATCTACAGCTCTGACGAAGAGGCATGATCAAAGGATTGAAAGCTCATTTTGATTTTCTTTTTTTCCCTTTTTCTCTATCATTTTTTCTTCTTTTTTTTTTCTTTTTTTCTTTTTCTTTTTCTTGTTTGTTTTGTTTTCTTTTTCTCTTTTTTTATATTTTTTCTTTTTCTTTTTTTGAAAGTTTTTCATCTTTTTCTTTTTTTCTTTACAACATTGATAAAACTTGAAAGTTAGTAAATTTTGACCAAGCTAAAACACTGACGAGGAGTCATGGTCTAAAGTTAGTAATGTTGATCCAGCTACGACACCGACGAAGAGGCAAGATCAAGAGTTAGTGAATTTGGTCTAGCTACAACACCGACGAAGAGGCAAGACCGAAAGTTAGTAAATTTGGTTCAACTACAACACCGACGAAGAGGCAGAACCGAAAATTAGATTTGACCAAGCTACAACACCGACGAAGAGCAAGGTCTGAAGATTTGATCCAGCTACGACTCTGATGAAGAAGCAGGATCGGAGGGTTGGTTTTTTTGCGATCAGGCTACGACTCTGACGAAGAGGCACGATCGAAATTTGGCAAATTTGGTTCATCTACAACACCGACGAAGAGGCAGAACCTAAAGTCTATAAAGTTGGATCTATCCACACCATCAACGGAGAGATAAGATCAAATTTCAGCACTTGGATCCTACTACGCCATCAACGGAGAAGCAATATTGAATTTAGCAACTTGGACCCCAGCCACACCATCAACGGAAGGACAAGATCGGATGATAATTTGGATTCCACTACACCATCAACGGAGAAGCAGAACACCAACTTGAACCATACTACACCATCAACAGAGAAGCATGATTGGATTTCAACAACTTAGACCCCAACCGCACCATCAACGGAGGGACATGATCAGATAACAATTTGTATTCCACTGCACCATTAACGGAGAAGCATAACACCAACTTGAACCATACTACACCATCAACGGAGAAACATGATTGGATTTCAGCAACTTGGACCCCAACCACACCATCAACGGAGGGACATGATCAGATACTTTGACAACTTGAAACTAGCCTTACCATCAATGGAAGGGCTAGATCGAATAACAACAACTTGGATCCTACTTCACTATCAACGGAGAAGCAAGATCAGCGAATGATAGCAACTTGGACCCATCTACACCATCAACGACGAGACAAGATTGTATAGCAGCAACTTGGACCCAGCCACACCATCATCGAAGGGACAAGATTAGATGATAATTTGGATTCTACCTCGCCATCAATGGAGAAGCGGAACATCAACTGGAACCCTACTACACCGTCAACGGAAGAGCAGGATCGGCGAATAATAACAACTTGATTTTTCTTTTTGATTTGATTTTTTGATTTTTTTAATTGATTTTTTTAAATTTTTTTGAATTCTTCTTTTTTTCTTCTTTTTGATTATTTTTTTTGAATTTTTTTTTAATTTTTGATTTTCTTTCTTTTTTGAATTTTTGAATTTTTTTTGAGTTTTTCTCTTCTCGTTTTTTGACTTTTTTTGCTACAACTATAATGAAAAGGTAAATTCTGAGGAAAAGTTCAGTCTAGCTGCAACACCGATGAAGAGGCGAGACCTGGATAAGATTTAATCTGCTACGCCTCTAACGGAGAGGCTAGATCAGCAAAATGTAGGATCCACTACACCACCGACGGAGAGACAAGATCTGGATGGAAATTTTGATCTGCAACCCCATCGACGAAGGCAAGATCTATACTAAGTTGACCTACCACCACTGACGGAGGCATGATTTGCAAGATGTGGAATTGTTGTGCCACTAACAGCGAGACAATGTCTGGAAAAATTTACTCTGCTTTTTCATTAATAGAGGGTGGAATCTAGAATGAGTTATTTCTGTTGGCATGAGTGAGAATCTGAAAAATGTTGGCGTCCGCCACACCATCGTTGAAGGAATGCAATCCTAAAAAGGAAAAAACACTGGTTGGTAAATGTTCACGAAATTTGTCACTGATACCTTTTATTTAGATGTTTCAGCATCCCTTTGTTTGGCCTCCTCCATAACTAAGGTTGGCCATCATGCCGTTACCCCTATGTTGAGGATGTTCGACCTCTTCTTTAAACCTGTTTGTATGTACAATCAAAAATGCATAAATGCATCTAATTTTATGCCTAAATGTATGTGTCTATCCTAAATGTATAGTGACTTTGGTGTATGCACTTAATCTAAATGTATGACGTATGCAAAAATGATTCAATGCAAGATGAATGCAACTAAATGCATGAATGTGACATGATTTCTCTGGTCCTCAAAGGGATGCCCCACTCCTCACTGGTCCTGTTAGGATCTTGGTCTTTTGTAAGTGGCGGTGCCCCAACCTCTTCTTGGGTTCAATCGGCCATCTGGTGCATGCTTCAACATTTTATTCGTTCTATGTCATCGTTTGAAACTGCTCTTGTAGCGAATTTGAAACTTTGAGTGTGGATTCTGTTGCCCCTTAAATTGGGTTCACAAATTTGCTTGATGGAGAATGCCCCCAAATTGGAGCCTTGTTGGAGGCATGATGTTTGCGGCAGACGCTTTCGGATATGCCCCAAGATCGAGCTCTTGTAGAGGTTCTGTAAAGTGCTAGATCGACCAACTTTGTTGTATCTCATAGGGTGCCCCGGGGACCGACTTTAAAATTTTCAAAATGTATGCATGTATATACGAGGTGCATGTCTTAGATGCGAAAGTACTGATTCAAAAAATGGTTCTCATGGCCTAACTTCCAAACTCACGGGATTCATTTGCAGCTTTGAATATTGCCTTGATATCTAGAGTACTATATTTTCTCACGATGATAATTTTTAAAATTAAGAACCAATCGTGAATCAGTATTTCATGCTGGTAAAATACAAAAATTAAAAAGTTATGATATGCCATGTAGTGAATGCCGAAATGAACAGATTTAATATGATGTGATCACAAAAAATGGGTCAGTTTGAATTTAAAATAATCAAATGAACAAATTAAATGGTAAAAAATAAAACAGATAAAAAAATTTGTACATAGAAAAAATGCATTAAAGCCTAAAAGGGTAACCGCTAAACGAGCATAGTTTCGTATGACTCTAAAAGGGTGGCTCCTACGGCTCACTATATGCGGGTTTTGGTTCTAGGGAGGGTCCCCGAATTGTCCTCGCTGTCCCTTACTAAAGGTAGCAAGGCCCTTGATCCTCACCCATTATAGGCTTCAAACGGACCAAGTTCAATTCAGGGGGATACATCCCTTATGCCTATACGGAGGTAACCCACACGAAAGCATAAGAAATATATCCCGAAGCGATTCACCAACCTATACGGTGGTAACCCACACGAAGACGGTATCACACTTCCACTTAAAAAGGAGGGAGCTCGGGTAGAAAGCTTATGGAATGCAGTAAAAATAAATCAGTAATATTTACAAAAAAAATAATATGCGTGTTTTTAAAAATAACAAAATCATATTTCAAATTAAAATCAAATTTGTAATTTCCAACGACCAAGACTAAAAGATAACCGACTTGTGGCTTGACTCTCTTTTTCAAAAATGTCCCCAGCGGAGTCACACCCAAATTCGTCTGGCGCTCATTTTTTATTTTCTTTTAAAATTTCTTTTTCGCGTTTGAAAAACCTTGCCCAGTTTTGAAATTAAAAACGTGGAATCGCCACCGATCATTTTAAAAAGGTAGACCGGACACCAAAATAAAACCAGAGATTCAAAAAAAAATTCGGGTCCGGGAGTCGGTTACGGATGGGGAAGGATTAGCACCCTCACGCTGCCCAAAATTGATACCCAGCCGATTATTTAATGTCTTGGGATTGGAAATTGCGAATTCGATAAAAATTTAAAATACGATTCTTGAATACATAAAATATCAAGAAAAGCGCATCCCTGTGCGCCCGAGACACTGTTCCTCGTTTTTTAGAAAAAATTTAAAAATATCACATCCCTATACGCCTGGGATATGATTCGAGGTTTTAAAAAATATTAATTTAAAATTCAAAATTTATTTCTTTAAAAACATTTTTTGATGATTTTAAAAAACATATATGATGCAAAATTATGAGGTAACATGTAAAAATATATATACTTAAAAATGTAATATTCAATGTAAACTATATTTAATAATTATACTTATAAAAAAAACCTATATATATATATTAGGTCAATAGTATACACATATATTTGTTTTTTTTTACAAAAATAAGTATTTAATATTATTTATATACATTGTAATTAAATAAATATTATATATTATGTTAAAATACACAAAACCTTATATACACATATTTAAAATATATAAATATATATAAAGATAAAATATGTACCAAAGGTAAAAACACCTATATATATATATACCTTATATGATATTACTATATATAAAAAAAACCACTCGTATAATAATAAAAGTATATTATATACGCAATAATAATAATAATAATAATAATAATAATAATAATAATAATAATAATAATAATAATAATAATGCATGATTAAATCATAAAACAACATGAACCTAAAGATTAAGGACTAGAATGCAACAAAATATAAAATGCATGGCTATAATAACATAAAAAAGACTAACATGAAACAAATGCGAAATGTAAGGAAATAAATGTAAACTAACAGAAATAATATGATGGAAATTAAAAGCTAAAATACATTGACCAAATTGAAATAAAACAAAAATTAAATGCTGCAAAAAAACAAAAAAAGACGATATTAAACGCGTAAAAAACATAGAAGGACTGAAAGCAAAATTATCCCATAGAAGGATCCACGCGGTGACCCGGATATCCTCCCGGTTTTCATTTACATCAATGACCGAAAACAAAAATAAAGGCCTGTAATTTACCCATTACCCAAATGCGTGGATCTTCCTCGAATATCCGGGTCACCGCGTGAATCGAGCCGTGAAACGACGTCGTTTCATTGATGACCGGTTTAAAACATTAAAATAGGCTATGTTTTTTTAACCAGATTAAAATTAAAAAAACAAAACCTAAACCTAAACTCTCTCAACCCTAACCCTTCATCACTCTCACCCCTTTCAAGTCGACGGCGCCGCTCTCAGTCCAGGCGACGGCGGCCATACTTCCCGCCCCCGACGGACCGGTCACCGGCACGGTGGCCTCGCGACGGCGGAGCAACGAACGGTAGCGACTTCAAACACATGTAAATCTTTCGAAACTCCTTTTTTCTTCTACATATATATATATATATATATATATATATATATATATATATATATATATATAATATATATAAAATATAATATATTATATATATATAAGATTCAAAACAAGAAAAATAAATTTTGAAATAACACCCTTTTTTACTTTGATTCGGATTAAAAAAACAAACAAAAAGAACTTTGATCTAAAACTAAAAAGTTGTTCGACATATTTTTTTTCTTTTTTACCTTAAAAAACTTTTTATTGAATCTTCAACAAATTTCCTTACAATTTTTTGATTTTTTGAACCCCAGATTACAATTTTTTTGATCGAAAATGAACCTTCAAACTCTTTGTTTTTTTTCGAACCACCCCCCTTTTACAGCTTTTTGATTCTGGTTTTATAAACCCCATTCTAAAATAACAACACTCCATTATTTTAACTTTGCAGATCTGATGGCAGCGGATTTTTGGGGATAGCCGAGTGATTGAAGGTAAGGCATGGCAGATTGGGTAGGAGATTAGGGTATGGGTTGGTCTGGTAGATTAGGTTTTAGGTTTCTATATTTATTATATATTTTTTTGGTTGATTTGATTTAGGGGTTTAATTTAGGGTTTCGAGTTGTGGGTGTTCGGGTGGTTGCCGGAGACGGTGGTCGGAGAGTGAGGACGGCGGCGGCTGCAGTTTAGGTTAGGGCTATTAGGGTTTTTTGTTTTAGGGTTTTATTGGTTCCGGGTCGGGTTTATTGGTAGTTGGGTTTTGGTTTGGGTATTTGGGTAAACGGGTCATTACATTGGCTTTGACCATGCTCCATGCAGGACTGGCTGCTGGATTATATTCGGGTCTCGCATACGGGATAAACGAGGCTCAAACACATCACTCATCCGAGTCATCGACTCTGATGCAAAGATTCAAGAGCTAACAAAAATGTACCCATTGCTGAATTTCGTGTGCATTGTTGTCGGGTGCAGCGGCGGGGGCGATAACAGGGATGGCGGTGGCACTGACATGCGATAATATTAGCCACAAGCAGGTTCTGAAATGTGCCATTACTGGAGCTGCTCTTTCTACTGCTGCAAATCTTTTAGATTTCTAAGACTCATCTGGGTTAGTGTGAGCGGTGTGTTTTGTTGGTGCTTTCGGTTATAAAGAATGTTCTTTCTTTTTTTAGTTGCCCTTCTGTATTCATGGCTTTATCCTGGTTAATCCGGACCGACTATTACTATTTTAGTTATCAGTAAGAATTTTTTTTATATACATCCTGTTGCGACGTTTATTTTGTCTGCAATTGTAAGACTACTTTTGTCTGTGTTATAATACGGTTATAGTTTGATTTTTTGTAGCGATCATTATAAATTTACAATATATATTTTTAATCAGAGAAGGTATAGATTTTTATGATATTTTGTGTATGTATTTAAAATTATTACATTCTACAAAATTAATTATGTCCATTACCCTGCTACATTACTACTTAAATCTCTCTCTGAATAGAAGAATATTATATTTAATTGAATATTAGTTGTCTCGTGTGATTTGAAAGGTGATGCAGCGTTCGTAGTCAACAAATAGCTTGGATTTCTTTCACCTCAGTTTGTCTCTAGATTATTAATTCTATTGTTCAAATTGATGTACTATCTCTGTGATTTCTTTTAATCCAGTATTCCATTTTCAAAAATAGAACTAGACACACGATATTAGGATTATTATATGTCTATTTCACTAGTCTATCAATTGTCTAATAGTAAAGTAATTTTGTCTTTAAAATTATCACATTCGTTGATTATCAGACTGATAGATTATAACATAGAGTATGGTAAATAGTTGAAGGGTGTGTCAGAATGGTAATGTGTCAAAACTTTTAAATGTGAAGGTAAAATCTATTAAATTTTTTAAAATTATAATAGAATACATAAGTTTTAGGATTAAAATTGTTATTATACCATATACCTGTTTCAATTTTAATGATATATTACCTTATTTGTTATAAGATTTTAGTTGAGTAATATTTTTGTTTCTAAACTTACAATTAAGTAGGGGTGTGTAAAAAACCCGAAAAAAAACTGAAATCAATTTCAAAACTCGAAAAAATTCAGTTTTGGTTCGGATTTTTATTTTTTAAAAGAAATCGATTCAGTTACGATTTTGGGACAATCAGGTAACCAATCCGATCGTTTATATAATATATATTATTATATTATATGCTATTTTAATATCTTATATTAAAAAATTATATTTTACCTTCTTTTCTCATTCCCCAAAAGTAAAAACATAATTTTATTTTATGAAGTTTAAGTGTTTAACTTGCTATTATGAAAAAAGATACTAATATTATATGTTGATTTTTAAAAGTATATATTTTTTAACATATTATTAAAATTTATATTTTTAATAAACAAAATAAAAAATCGTTATCCGAACCGAACATTTCGGTTAATGGAATAAATAATTAACCGGTTGAATAGTTACGGTTTAAAATCGAGAATTGGGTGACCCGAATATACCGATTAACCGAAATAATTTGCTAATAGTTAACCGAACATGATTTTATATACCACTACAATTAAGTGACTGAATTAGTACTTTTAAAAGATAAATGACTTGTTTAAAAAAAGAGTGGCATATTTGTTTATAACATATAATTAAATTACTAAATTATTATTTAAAAAATAACTTATTTAATTAAATGATCTCTAATGTATTTTATCCTTAAAAGAAAAGACACCCCCCGCCTTTAGATCGAGGTTTCACACAATTACCTTCGTTAAAGTGCAAATCGCATCGCTCTTTTAATTATAAGTTTTGAAAACTTTCCTCTTTGCCTTCACTTTTGATCTTCGGCCGCCAAGAAGTTCTGGTACGCTCTTCTCTCCTCTTAATTTTTAGGGTTTTCTAGCTTTGATGTCTAGATTCAGGTTCCTTTATCTTTCGATTGAGGTTTAACAGCAAAGAAACGAACTTTATTCAACTTTTTTCTTTGAAGTTAGGGTTTCGTAACTGCTTTTGAAGTTCTCTTTTTTCCTTTAATTTTTTCAGAAGTTAAATTCTTTGTATACAGTCCCATGATTAGATTATTTCTCTATAATTGAATACAGGGTGTTGAAGGATTTGGGTTGGATTGAATTTATTTTCTTGGAGATAGGGTAATCTGGTTTATTTTGTAGGCATTTAAAAAGATGTCGAGTAACAAAGAGGAAAAAACTCAGGCTGCTGCCGACAAAATCAAGGCTGCAGCACTGAGTGCTGCCAAAGGCCTCAGTCGGGCTCAGGCTGAAAGGGCAGCTGCTGCAGCTGCTCGAAACGTTAATGCTTACGGGCAGAAGGAAGAAGGGCCTAGCAGATGGCAGGAGAAAAGGGAAGCAAAGAGGCAGATGTATTTGATGAGTACGGAGAAGGCGGTGAGGTTAGGTGAAAGGAAAGACAAGGCGTCGACGTCTGCTAGTATGGGTGCATCACAGTGCCAAAAGTGTTTCCAAGCAGGGCATTGGACATATGAATGCAAGAATGAACGGGTTTACATGTCACGGCCCTCACGTACTCAGCAGCTTAAGAACCCGAAACTGAGGATGAAACTTTCGATCTCTTATGATTTGGACATCTCAGATGGAAAGGATAAGAAGGATGATGATAGGTCTAAGAAAAGCAAAAGGAAGTATCAGTCGGATTCCGGTACGGGTAGTGATAGTGAGGCTTCAGTTTTTGAGACCGACACTGATGCATCGTCTGTTACGGGGTCAGAATATTCATCGGAGGGTAGTAGTACGGATTACAGCTCATCATCCGAGTCAGAGGAAGAGAGGAGGAGTCGGAGGAGGAAGAAGAAACAAAAGCAGAAGCAGAAGAAGGGAAGGCGTAGAAGGTACAGCTCATCTTCGGAGTCTTCTGATTCAGACTCAGATTCCGATTCTGATGATCGGAGCAGTCGAAGGAAGAGCTCGAGGCATAGCAGAAAGCGCTGAATGAGAGATGGCAGTACACCTCACCGAAGCTTATGCGACTGAAGATCAAGCCCCCAAAATAAGTTTGCTGAAGGTTTAAATCCCTATTTTGTTTCTTTTCTGTTGCACTGTTTTGTTAATGACATGATTGACACTAGCTGCTTCTAGTTTATGTTAGTATTATCCATCTTCTTGAGAACATAGTTGTTTGTGTTGGACATAAATATGTTGAAAGGTTTTTCGTATGATTAGAGAGTTCTTTGTCCTTGCAGGTTACATATCCTTATGCTCGTTGTTGGATAGATAAATTTAGACCCGAACTAATGGTTAGCCAATTGCTATAAACCCGAATCAAAATCTTCATCACAAATAGCGGAAACATAGACTCTTGAATTAAATGCTCATTTTCAATTTATTATATATCAAACTGCTGATACACAGAGAGCCCCTTCAGCACAGCTTTTTCACTGAGCTTTTGGCTGCCAAACGGAGAAGCTGTGCCGAACAATCAAAGAGAGCACTTCAAATGGGCGTTTGGGCTCCTGATTTAGCTGCAAATGGGCATTTTGAAAAAGTCAGAATTTTCAACTTCTCCCTAAACGGCCGTTTTCGCCCAAACCCACAAACGAAACGTTGTACTAAACAAAGCCCTAAGCACTCCGATGAGTCGAGAGCCGTTAGTTGACGGGAATAATTGAGTCAGAAATCCCCTGCCCCCGAATTCCTTTTATTTTTTTTTTGCATCCGTTCCCTTAGACATTGTTTCGGCTTTAAGTCTTTTTTCCTTCAAATAATAATTAATAAATAAATGGGAAATACAATAGAAATTTATAACTTGGGGAAGAATAGTCAATAAATTTTCAAATAGACTAACAACCCTGGTATATTTCTCTTAAAACTATCAGAAAAAAAATTAATAATTGAATAAGGAATCATATAAGAAATGATTAAAAAATTTAACCACGCAGCTTTCAAAAAAATAAAAGATACAAACATTACATTTGATATTGGTGATGGAAGCTGAGCGCTATAAGAGTTAATAAAATTTGAAATTATTTGTGGAAAATAAATTTTCTTTTGTTGTAATTTAGTCTCTTAATTTTGTTTTATATTTAATTTAATTTTTTAATTGCAATTTTTTAGATAAAATATTAATTTAATTATTAAATTTTAGATAAAATATCAATTTAACCTTTCAATCTAAAAAATCTCCCACGTCATATTTTTTTGTCACCGCTAACCGCCATTGCAACCGTCCACGGTGATCGCTAGATTAAAAAAAAAATTGTTCACTCCTTTTTAACCTACTAGACATAAAAATGATATCCATTTCATCGAAAATTGTTCTAAATTCAATAAATTTCATGCCTTGCTCAATGATCAATGTATGTATAAACAAAAAAAACAAGTTAGAAATCTACCTTATGAATACGGTACTTTTAATGTTTATTTTTACTTTTTGGTATATATTTTCAGGTGGGATACTTTTAGCATTTGACATTTAATGGTTTTCAATATATATATATATATATATATATATTGATAAATATACACATTTTTAATATGATTAATTGACTTTTTAATACATATTATTGACACAAATTATCAAATTGTAATTGTTTTTTTTAATCTTTTATCTGCTAAAAATGATAGCAGATAATTTTTGTTATGACGAGAAAAGTTCAAAACCTTGCACAATTTTTGTTCATATCTAACCAACTAAAAGAATAAAGAATAAATAATTTGTCATATTTTATATTCATATAGGATTATTTTATGATACACTAACAATAGTTTTTTTTTATTTATTTCACTATATATAAATTGAATTGAACACATAAATAGTGGGATCTATTTGATTTACATTTGTTAATGTATTTGTGAAAACTTGAATAGTCATATTAATATATATATATATATATATTAGTCTCTTATTATATAATAGAATTGTGATATTTTTATTATTAATTTATTAATGTTATCAATGAATATTTTAAATTTTATAAGTTCTCAAAACTTTCATGATGCTATTCGACGATCTACATGGATAATCAATATACAGTAGAACCTCTATAAATTAATACTCGATAAATTAATAATTTTTTAGAATAACATTTTTTTGGTCCCGACTTGAACCTAAAGTCTAAATTAATAATTTTGATAAATTAATAAGATAATAATTTTCCGGAAAACCCTTATATAAATTTATGGTACATTTGATATTATAAATTAATAATTTTATAAAATTACAAATATAACTAGGACAACTTAGTAAAATATGATTCTATATTTCTATTGTTGTTTGTTTCTTCTTAAAATTTAAATCTACCTGTATTTCATCTCCAACTTTCCTTACTGCATCAAAAAGTTTCGGTGTTGCGTTTTCATACTGCAACAAAAAATTGTGAAGAGTAATGTAGGTTCGTTGTATTTGGAAAAATCTCCTTAAATTAATAAATTATTAATTTATCGATTAATTAATACCTCTTTAATAAACCTATAATTGATTTTGATACAACAAGGACTAATTTGTAAAATAAAATAAAATTTTAAAGTGTTAATTTAGTCACTAAATTTACAGGCAAATCGAACTTAAATTTTTCCTAAGTCAAAATTTTAAACCCCAAATATTTTCTAAGTGTTTTGGTACTCAAAATAGCCAATTTGGTACATGAGTACCGATACGGCCTATGGCGTATCGATACGGTTTTTTGTTACTGGAAAACCAGTTTATACTTAATGGCTATAGGGTACCGATACGGCTGGTCGTGTATCAGTATGCCCTTTTTCATATTTTAATCCAAATTGAGCTTGAGTATCGGTACGGCTCATAGCGTACCGATACGGGGTTAAAGATTTTCCAAATCTTTACATTTAATTTTTTGACCGTTGTCTTGTCAGTTATCGGAAACCTAATATTTGAAAAACGGTTACCCATACCGACACGACCTATAGGCATATCGATACGAGTTTTTAATCCAAACTTTCCAGGATTCCAGTGACCAAAATCAGTACTGGTACGATACTGCCCGTACTGATACCCTTTGTAAAATTCACTCAGTACCAATACGCTTTCTCACGTGCCGGTATCCCTTTGTTGCAACGGCTACTTCTTCTTATGGCAAGTACCAATATGATCCTTCGTTTACCGATACCCAGTGTTGACAGACAACATTTATTGCAGGAAAAATACAACCCAATGACTCTATTCAATATCCTATCTACCCAAACGGTTAGAAATCAATGAGGGGTATAAAAACAAGTCTCCAAAGCTTCAAAAAAAAAACAATTGATCAAGCCTAAAGCATTCAAGCATACATCCAATGATTTTTTACCATTTATTGTCAAATCTTTGTAACCCACTTGAGAGCTCACCATTGTAATCTTTTTACTCAAGTTTTTGGGGTTGAGTGATCTTAGAATTGTGCAAACATTAGCCTTTGAGAGAATTTTTCAGTTTACTATCATTTGTAATTTTCTTTGTGAGTGTTCTTAAAACTTTGGGGTATAAATCTTAAGGGAGTTGTAAGGCTATCTCCTTCAGCCTCAAAAGGAAATCAAATCTAGTGGATTTGAGAAAATCCTTAGTGTGGATAGCTAAGGTAGTGGATGTAAACCTTGTTGAAAGGTTGAACCACTATAAATTCTGTGTCCCAATCTTTTTACATTTCCATTGCTTCCACCAAATTTTTTATTTGCCAATTCACCCCCTCTTGGTCATTTATCATTGATTGATCATCCCAACAATTGGTATCAGAGCCACACTCATTGGAAGGATTAACCTCTTGAGTCGATCATAACAGTGTTCAATTAATCTACCATCAAGCCATGGCCTCTACTTCTGGTAATAACCTCTACAAGTCTCAATCAATCACCAGACCTTCATATTTCAATGGGGATAACTATCCTTATTGAAAAAATAGAATGAAGCTCTTCATCAAATTCAACAAATATCTCCTTTAAGATGTAGTGGAATATGGGTCATTCATTCCGATGAAGGAAGAAGGTGATCGGCGCATCCCTAAGACAAAGCAAGAGTATACCGATAAAGATAAGAGGAAGATGCAAGTCAACAACAAGGCCATGCACATACTCTTTTGTGCTCTTGGACTGGACGAGTACGCCAAGATGTCTTCTTTCACAAGTGAAAATGAGATATGGTACAAGCTTGAAGTCACATATGAAGATACAAGTAAAGTAAAAGAGATCAATATTAGAATCTCAACTTGAGCTATGAGAACTTCAAAATAGAACCGGATGAAGACATCACCAACATGCTCGATAGATTCTCTGGTATTGTCATCGGGCTTAAAGGCCTTAGAGAAGTCATTTCGGAGGAAAAGCTTGTTCAAAAGCTAATATACTCTCTTCCCAAGTTATGAGACTCAAAAAAGATCATCATCATCGAAGCTAAGGATCTTAAGACCTTGAATTTCGATGCTCTTATGAGATTTCTTCTCACCCATGAGATAATGAAGAAGAAGAAAAAGAATATATAGAAGAAAGAAATGGATAAAAAGAAGATGGGAATTAATCTCAAAGCTTCATAATAGGAGAGCGATTCAAGTGAAGAAGAAGATGAAAAAATGGCAATGCTAGCCAAGAGATTCACTCAGTTCATGAAATCTAACTAGGAAAAAAAGTTCTAACAGAAAGAGGTTTCAAGAACAGGCAAAAGAAGAAAAAAATGATCAAATAGTTTGCTATGAGTGCAAGAAGTCATGACACATCAAGTTTGATTATCCCCAACTAAAGAAGAAGAGCTTCAGGAAGAAGAAGAAGAAGCTCAAGGCTCATGTTGCTACTTGGAGTGATGAGGACTCATCCAATGAGGAAGAGCAAGAAGTATCCAACCCTTGTCTCATGGCACTAGAAGAGGATCCTAAGGCAACCTCAAGCTCATTTAACTTTGATTTTACATTTGATGAACTTCAAGAAGCTTACGATGAGTTACAAGAAGTGTATGACGAGTTGGTGGAGAAGTATAAGGAATCATTTTTGAAAAATAAGAAAATGATTTCTAATTTGAAAAACCAAAATGATTCTTTATCCACAACCAACTTGGAACTTGGGAAGAAGGTTATAGATTTGCAAACTAAAAATGATTTTGAAAAGAAAAATCCATATTTGCATAACCTTCTCTCCAAAGTTCATGATGATCACCAAAAGAAAATGTGTGATCTCAAAGCTTCTTTGAACAAAGTCAGGAAACCAAGTTTTGAAAGAGGAACAACTTCAAAACCCAACTATGTGAGAAGAAACTTTGGTGGCTACAAACATAGAGGCTACCCAATGGTAAGACAATTAGAAGTGTTTGGGTTCCTAAGGAACTAATTACTTATAATAATATTGATGGCATTGCTTCTTGGATTTCTAAGGGAACCAAGATTTTGGGAGCTAATACTCATAGACCTAAAAGAATTTGGGCACCAAAAATCAAGACGTGATTCTATGTTTATAAGGGGAGCATTGCTACAAGGCCAAAGCTTCAAGTGTAAATTTATGGTACCTTGACAGTGGATGCTCGAGAGACATGACTGGTGACAAGAGTCAATTCTTGGAGCTAAAACCAAAGAGTGGAGGAGTAGTGACTTTCGGTGATAACTCTAAAGACCACATTGAAAGAATTGGTTCCATTGGTAATCATTTTTCTATACTCATTGACAATGTTTTGTATGTCAATGGTCTTAAGCATAATCTTTTGAGAATAAGCCTATTATGTGATAAAGGTTTCAATGTCCTTTTTGGTTTAAATGGTTGTAAAATTATTGACATTGAATCCAACAAAATTGTGCTTATTAGTCATATAATAAGAAACATTTACATGGTGCATCTAGATGACATGCATATTTCAAATGCATGTTTTGTTGCAAAAGATAGAATGATTCATGGTCATGGAATAGAAAACTAAGGCATGCAAGCATGAGTATTTTGGAAAAATTGATTTTAAATGATCTAGTAAGAGGTTTGCCAAAAATCAAGTTTTCTCTTGAAAAAATTTGTGATGCATGTGCAAAAGGCAAACATAAAAGAGTTTCTTTTAAACCTATTAATAATGTTTCTACAAGTAAAATTTTACAATTGATCCATATAGATCTTTTTTGCCCTATTAGAACTATGAGCTTGGGTGGAAAATCATATGCATTTGTCTTAGTAGATGATTACTCTAGATTTACTTGGGTTCTATTTTTAAGTACCAAGGATGAGGCTATAGAAAAATTTATCACGTTTTCAAAAGCTAATAAAAAAGATGTTGGTTACTCTATTTCAAATGTTAGGAGTGACCATGGAATCAAATTTCAAAATATAGGTTTTGAAGAGTTTTGTAACTCAAATGGGTTTAACCATAATTTTTCTGCTCATCGTACACCTCAACAAAATGGGGTTGTTGAGAGGAAAAATTAAACTTTAGAAAAATGGCCATGACCATTCTTTGTGAAAATAATTTGACTAAGTATTTTTGGGTGGAAGCTACAAATACGACTTGTTATATTGTCAACCGAGTAATAATTAGGTCTATTTAAAAAAAACATCTTATGAGCCTTTTAAAAATAAAAAACCTAATATTAGCTATTTTCATCCTTTTGGATACAAATATTTTGTTTTAAACAATGGAAAAGACAATTTAGGCAAGTTTGATGCAAAAAGTGATGAAGCTATTTTTCTAGGTTACTCTTTAAATTCTAAAGTCTATAGTGTATTTAACAAAAGAACTTTAGCAGTTGAAGAGTCTATTCATGTGGTTTTTGATGATAACATCCTTTCGACGAAGGATACTTGTGATGATGATGATGTATGGATTTTTTATGCCAATGATGGTGGAGGACAATCATCAAAGGTAGATGAGGTTCTAACAAAAGAAGAACCACATGATCCACCTTTAGAAGCCTTGAAGGACATGTCTCTAGAGGAAAAAAAGATCACCTACCCAAGAGAGTTCAACTATGTCAAAGGTGGTGAGATTTTGGGTGATCCATCCAAAGGGGCAACCACTAGATCATCTCTTAGAAATACTTGTAATTTTGTTGCATTTATCTCATGCATTGAGCCTAAAAATATCAAAGAAGCATTAAATGATGATTAGTGGATATTGTCTATGCAAGAAGAGTTAAATCAATTTGAGAGGAGTAAAGTTTGGACATTAGTTGATAGGCCTTGTAATAAATCTACTATAGGCACTAAATGGGTTTTTAGAAATAAACTAGATGAGAGTAGTAGCATTGTGAGAAACAAGGCTAGACTTGTTGCTCAAGGTTACACTCAAGAAGAAGGAATTGATTTTGATGAAACCTATGCACTCGTAACTAGAATGGAAGCTATTAGGATTTTGCTTGGATTTACGTTTTATCATGAATTCAAGCTTTTTCAAATGGATGTTAAAAGTGCTTTTCTAAATGGTTTTATAAATAAAGAAGTGTATGTAGAACAACCACCCGGTTTTGAAGATCCAAAATATCCAAACCATGTTTTTAAACTTTTAAAAAGCTTTATATGGTTTGAAACAAGCTCCTAGAGCTTGGTATGAAAGATTGTCAAATTTTCTTATTGAAAAAGGTTTTAACAAAGGGGAGGTTGATACTACACTTTTTATAAAAAGAAAAGGCAAATACATTTTAGCAGTTCAAATTTATGTTGATGCTATCATTTTTGGTTCTACTAATGAATTGTTTTGCCAAGAATTTGCTAAGTTGATGCAAGGTGAATTTGAAATGAGCATGACGAGGAGAGCTCTCATTGTTTTTGGGAATCCAAATCAAGCAAAGGAAGGATGACATGTTCATCAATCAAGCAAAGTACATTAAGAATATGATCAAAAAGTTTGGCTTGGAGAACGTGAAACCTCAAGCCACACCGATGAGCTCTTCTACGAAGCTTGACAAAGATGAAAGATGTAAATGTGTCAATCTTAAACTCTATATATCTATGATAGGTTATTTGCTTTATCTTACTGCAAGTAGATCAGATATCATGTTTAGTGTTTGCTTGTGTGCTAGATTTCAAGCTAGTCTTAGAGAATCACATCTACAAGCCATTAAGAGAATATTTAGATACCTTAGAGATGCCCCTTGTTTAGGTCTTTGGTATCATAGAGACTATTCATTTAGTTTGCAAGCTTATTCGGATGTGGATTATAGAGGTTATAAGATAGATAAAAAGAGTACCTTCAGTACTTGTCATTGCTTAAGTAACATGCTTATCTCATGGTTTTCTAAGAAGAAAAATAGTGTAACACTATCTACTACCGAGGCAAAATATATTTTGGCCGGTAGTTGTTGTGCTCAAGTCCTTTGGATGAAGCAACAACTCTTAGATTACGAAATTGATGTAGGAACCATCCCCTTAAAGTGTGACAATACTGGTGCCATTTGTCTAGCTAAAAATCTCATCCAACATTTTAGAATCAAGCACATAGAAATAAGACATCATTTCATTAGAGATCATATCTTGAAAAATGATGTTGTTCTAGAGTATATAGACACCTTGAACCAATTAGAGGATATCTTTACCAAACCTTTAGACAAAGAGTGCTTTTGGTCTCTTAGGAGAGCATTAGGGCTTACTAGCTTTTCTTGAACCTTAGAGCCTTGTTTTGTGCTTAAAATTTGCTTGAATTTGCTTGATTTATATGTTTATGTGATTTTGCTCATATATGCATCTATTCATGTTGTTAGGGGGAGTATGTATCTATTTTTTCCCATTCATGATGATCTCATGTCATAATCATGCATATTGATTTGAGCAAAATTAAAATTTTGGGCCCCTTGCAGCCAAATCTGTCAAATTTAGTCAGGGGTATAACATATCGATACGAGTATTAGGGGTAGTGTTTTGGTATAGGTTTATCTTGTATTCGTACGGGTCAGGGATCAATACGAGCAAAACTCATTCTGGTATGCGATTTCAATATGCGTCTTTAGTGTATCAGTATACATAGCCGCTGGAGCCTTTAAATGACCTTAAATGAGGGTTTTCCTAATATAAACAAAACTCAAACTTTTATTTTAAAACCCTAGACAACAATACCATATAAAAATCCTTCAAATCTCTTATTTTTCATCAAAAATCATCAAATCTTTTGGGGGCTTTTGTTTTCTACAGCAAACCCAAGCTTTGATCATCAAGCTTTGTGCATATCATCTCTTCATTCACCCATCATCCATACTCAAGGTAAAAATTCTATTTTCTTTAAAATTTTGATTTATTTCTTATTTGTTTAGGTTTTATATTACAATATATATAGGATATAAATAACATTGTTTTCAAATTTCTTACAAAATCTTTTTCAAAACTGAATTTTTTTATTCAAATATAATATTATACTCATATATTTTATTTTACAGTTTTTTCAAATTTAAGTTATCAAAATTTTTCTTTATACTTGTATATGTTTTTAACTATAAAATATAGATTTTATCTTACCTTGATCATTGGATTGATTTATTAGATTAAATGTGATGTTTATGTATACATGTATTTTTTGTGGTTTAAATTTTTCAGGTTTTCACCATGCCTCCTAAGAAGAGATTTAGAAAATAGTTGGGGTTTAGTTCTAGCAATCCTACCAATCCAAATCCCAATCCTGAAAATAATGGTACAAGACCTAACCTAAACCAACTTTTCATCCAATATTTTAATGAACCAGAAAATGCCAATGCCATGGAACGTTTTAAACATTTTCAATCTTTCAAAATCCGTCGTGAGCGTGTTGTTTCAATGACTTTTATGTTCTCCAAGTCTTTTAATTTTTGCTATCTTAATTTAACGAGGCGTTGGAAATTTATGACTTTTTTAAGCATACTAGGGGTTGTTTACAAAAACCTTGTTCTTATTTTCTACTCAAATCCCCAGTGTATTTTAAATCGAGATAAAACCGAAGTCATTGCTTTAGAGTCTTATCTTATGGGTAAAATATTTCATCTTGATTCTAAAATTATTTCTGATCTTTTGGGAATGGATGATACGGGTATAAATGATGAAAACTCTTTTGGTCAAGCTTATGGTGGTTCTATAATCGTACTTGATGCTCATGAATGTTTTCTTCACTTTCTTATCACTTGGTAGTTTCGACCATCCGGTGGTAAATAGTCTACCGTTCGCCAGGTCGATAACTTTTAGCTACATTGTTTTCATGGGGAAAAAAGCCTAAACCTAGCCCAAATTATGTTTGCCAAGTTAGTCTTCCTTGTTCAAAACCATTACACCTCTCTCGTGTCTTTCTTCACCTATGGGGTCACTCTTAGCTACATGTTCCACAAGCTAAAGATAGATTGTTCGCTTGACCTTGGAGTGCCTCTTACCGAACCCATTGATGATAGATCTCTTCAAAAGGAAAAGTTTACATTCTACAATGGCCAATGGATTCGTAATGTCGATATTCCAATTGATGCTCATCCCGATCCAGTAGAAAATGCTCTGGTTGCTCTGGCTCCACCTTCCCTTGATGATCTCATGACCTATCTTGATGGGAAGTTTGTTACTTTGGATGCGAGATTGGATTCTAGCTTTGCTACTTTGAATACTCGTTTGATTTCATTGGACATAACCTTTACCGCGTTTCATACCGAATGACGTGATCATTCTCTTGGTGATGATCACGAGGAAGTTGAAGACGAGAATAATGAAGATGAAGACGCTCCTTAGGCATTTGCATCTCTTTCATATCATACTATCATATTAAGATTTGAGTTTTATGCACCTTTGTTTTTATTTGATTTCCTATGACTCTCTGCTTTATTGTTTTCGTTTATGTTTTTAGGTTTAAGTTAGATTATTATGTTGCTTTGAATATTGCTTTAAATTTTAATGATATTTATGTTGTTTAGGTATCCTTGGAGCTATATTGCTTTTATTGCTTTGATTGCCCTATTAATTTTGATCCAACAAAAGGGGGAGAAGTAAGATATATAATTTTTTCAAAGGATTTTTGAAATAAACTATCTTTTAGCCTTAAAGGAGGGGGAATGAATACTTAAAATTTATTTTGGTTTTGTTATATCAAAAAGGGGGAGATTGATAAACCTATAATTGATTTTGATATAACAAGACTGAATTGTAAAATGATATAAAATTTTAAAGTGTTAATTTAGTCACTAAAATTTGCAGGCAAATCGAACTTAAAATTTTCCTAAGTGAAAACTTTAAACCCCAAAAATTTTCTAAGTGTTTTGGTACTTAAAATAACCAATTTGGTACAAGAGTACCGATACGAACTATGACGTATCGGTACGATTTTTCGTTATTGGAAAACCAGTTTATACTTAATGGCTATAGGGTACCGATACGGCTGGTCGCGTATCGGTACGCCCTTTTCATATTTTAATCCAAATTGAGCTTGAGTATCGGTATGTCTCATAGCGTAACAATACGGGTTAAAGATTTCCTAAATCTTTATATTTATTTTTTTTGATCGTTTCCTTGTCAGTTATTGGAAACCTAATCTTTGAAAAACAGTTACTCGTATCGATACGGCCTATAGGCGTATCGATATGAGTTTTTAATCCAAACTTTCCAGAATTTCAATGACCAAAATCAGTACTTGTATGGTATGACCCTTATTGATACCCTTTGTAAAATTCACACTCCGTACCGGTACGCTTTCTCACGTACCGGTACCCCTTTGTTGCAATGGCTATTTCTTCTTATGGCAGATATCGATGCGAGCCTTCGTGTACCGATATCTAGTGTTGGCAGACAACATTTATTGCGAAAAAATGCAACCCAACGGCTCTGTTCGATATCCTATCTACCCAAATGGTTAGAAATCAATGAGCGGTATAAAAACAAGCCTCCAAAGCTTCAACAACAACAATTGATCAAGCCTAAAGCATTCAAGCACACATCCAATAATTTTTGAGCATTTATTGTCAAATCCTTGTAACCCACTTGAAAGTTCACCATTGTAATCTTTTTACTCAAGTTTTTGGGGTTGAGTGATCTTAGAATTGTGCAACCATTAGCCTTTGAGAGAATTTTTTCCAGTTTGCTATTGATAAGTGTTCAAAAGTACTATTTTTCTTACCCTTTTTACTCATATTATTGTTAGACTTAGGCTCATATTAGTTGCATAATTAGCCATTCATGCATTAATCCATGTTTCCTTCCATCGTTGAGCTTGATTACTTAACTTGGTAGTTTTTGTGGGAAAAGATGCTGCTTTGGTGTGTTTTGTGTATATGTTCAGGATCATTTGCCAAAGCAAGGCTAGAGCTAGTTGCCAGGGCAATACATGAAGGAGACGCCGAGCCAGTTGCTAGGGCAATTTTTGACAAAGAATAAGGTGATATGGTAGTCGAAATTGATGACTAGACAAGCCCAAGATGACGTGGAGCAAAGCCAAATCCCAAAGGAATTTGATTTCCATGAAGAGATTAAATAAGAATTAAATTCCAAAAAGATATGAGAAATTCTAGTAGGAATATAATTATAATAAAGAATTATATTCTTTAAAGATAATTTAATTCCAACTTAACTTCCTCCTCAAAGAAGGACTTTGACCTAGCCCTTAAATTAGAGGGGAATTTCGATAACTCCAAGAGAGCAAGAGGAGAGAATTTTCGACAAGAATCTAGGGCAAGGGGATTTCGACAAGCTTCAATTCTTCATCTTTTTCCTTCTTGTTCAATTAGGTTCATGCTAGGGATTATTTATCTTGTGTTTCTTTGGAACCTAGCCATGAACTAAATCTATTTGGCCATGGTTATTGTGTTTTGTGGTTGTGAGAAACTATTGGATTTTGTTTAGGTAATAAGAGTTTGCACTTTTCTATTCAAGGTTTATTCATTCTTGGTTCTTATTCTTGTTTGCGAGTGAATTGGGAGAGGATCTCGTAACTTCATCTATTTATCTAATATCGGGAGAGTTTGATTCAAGAAACGAATTAATATGATCTTTATTCAATCTATTGATGGTGAAGATTAATCCGGCTTAGGAATAAGTCAAGGATTTCAACGGCTAAGAGGAGCACAAGATTGGTTGTTGTTCACCCTTGATTCACGCAGGGATGTATTATCAAGGCATGCACAAGTAGCTAGAGTTTCGACTTAGGGATAAGAAGAAACCATTGAAGAACGCTCTGCCGAACCTTGAAGGTTGCTGCCTAGACGCCCAAGTAGTTGCCCAACTAGTCGCCCATGCAACCATTGATTAGTTGCCAAGGCAACCCCGTTGTGCAAGTTGCCACGGCAACTGAGTTGCCCGTGCACTCTTTTACCAAGACAATCCAATCGGCTATCACACCTCAACTCACGATAACCTAGCCTATCTCTCTCATTTGATCTCATTTATTCTTTTACTTTATTGCCTTCTAGTTTAATTATTAGTTAAACTCCTATAATCATTTATTTGTGTCTTTACTTTTTACAGTGCAAGAGACTAGATTCTTGAAGTGGCACCAATCCCTGTAGAGACGAAATCTTTTATACTATAACTTGCAACGTGTATACTTGCACAATTGCGTAGCACTTATTACGCGCAACAAGTTTTTGGCGCCGTTGCCGGGGATTGGCAATAGCGACTTTGTTTATTTTCTTGCACTTTCTTTTTACTTTTGTTGTTTAAGATTCAAAGGGCTAACAAACTTTGGTTTTGCATTGGTATATGACCAGGGCAAGACCGATTACACCAGAATATCCTTTTGATCCAGAAATCGAACGAACCTTACAAAGACTTAGACGAATGATAAGAATAGCAATGGCTAATCAAGACGGCAATATGAATCAAGATGTTCCAGCAGGAGGATGAGTGATTCTTGCACGAAACAGAACTATTCGAGACTATCTTGAAGAAGATCTTGATGGACTTAATCCAGGAGTTGTCGCACCTGAAGTTGAAGCCGACCACTTTGAGTTGAAACCGGTGATGTTTAATATGGTCAACATAATTGGTCAATTTGGCGGCTCAGCAATTGAAGATGCACGATAATATCTTAAATATTTTCTCGAGATTTGCAACTCGTTCAAAATACACGGAGTCACCCCCGATGTCTTACGATTAAGATTATTCCCCCATTCACTGAGGGATAGGGCGAAAGCATGGTTGAATAGCATTCCTGCCGGATCAATAGCATCTTTGACCGATCTTTGTCGTGATTTCCTTGCTCGGTTTAATCCTACAAATTTGACTGATAAGCTTCGTAACGACATTACTTCTTTTCGGCAGGCAGATGATGAATCCATGTACGAAGCTTGGGAGCGATATAGAGAACTTCTACACAAATGCCCCCTACACGGATTCCCGGTGTGGACTCAAGTAACAATGTTTTACAACGCCGTGAATACACCAACAAGGATGATGTTAGATGCCTCAGCAAACGACATACTTCTAGATAAGTCACCGGAGGAAGCAATGCAAATTCTAAACAGGCTGGCCAAGAATGATTATCAAGTCCCCTCTACTAGAAGAGGAGGAGTTAGACGCCAAGCCACAATACATGAACTAGGATCATTAGATTCAATTTCGGCACAATTGGCCACTTTAACCAAGATGGTCCAGAACATGCAAAAACCAAACAACACACATGAGGTCAAGGTAATGGATTCTTTTTGTGAGTTATGTGGTGATAACCATGATTCTTCTGAATGTATGCAGAATCTGAAATCTTGCTTCTATGTGGGGAATTACAATCGGAACAACAATGTGATGTCCAATACATACAATCCAGCTTGGAAGAAGCACCCGAATTTTTCATGGAGTAACCCAAACAATTCTCTAAACCAGAACAATCAGAATGCACAAGCATCGGGATTTCAGCAGAATATGCCACGGCAATAGTTACCGCAACAACAACCGACAACATCTAGTTCTTTGGAAAATTCTCTAAATGCTTTTAAGATGAAAACTGAATCTTATATGGCTGAGAATAGTAACTTCATAAAAAGAACTGATGCTTTTATTAAGAGGACCGAGATGAGATTGCAAAACCAAGAGGCGACAATCAAATCATTGAAAAATCAAGTCGGACAGTTTGCTCAAAATCTGAATACTAGACGCAATGAGGTTTACCTAGCGATACTGAAGTCGCAAGAGGAACTGGCCATGAGCAATGTAAGGCAATCACCACTAGAAGTGGCCAACAACTTAGAGAGGCTCAAACCCGCTCATCAAACAAAACTCCACAAAAAGATAAAGACGAACCTAGCGGCAAAGCCTCAGATGCTGAACCAGGAATTGCCTCGGTAACCGGCAATAAGCATGCCTCGGCAACCGACGATAAGGATGCTTCGGCAACTTGTGATAAGCATGCCTCGGCAACCCCAATTGATAATGCCTCGACAACTCCAGTTGTCCCGGCAATGTCGTCAATCAGGTTCCAAACCAATGAAAGGATCGAAGATATCCGACTTCCACCACCATTCCCACAAAGGTTGAAGCGACAAAAGCAAGAATACCAATTCAAGAAGTTTCTTGATATCCTAAAGCAAGTCCACATCAACTTGCTATTGGTGGAAGCAACTGAACAAATGCCAAACTATGCCAAGTTTCTTAAAGACATTGTGTCCAAGAGAACAAGGCTAGGAGAGTTTGAAACAGTTGCCGCAACAGAGGGGTGCATGGCAATGTTGCACAATCGTATGCCACCCAAGTTGAAGGATCCCAGAAGTTTCACAATACCATGTTCTATTGGAAATCACTACGTCGCGAAAGCATTATGCGACCTTGGGGCTAGCATAAATTTGATGCCTAAATCGGTCTTCCAAAAACTAGGAATCAGGAAGGCAAGACCTACAACAGTTATGCTACAGCTAGCCGACAGACCCTATGTGCATCCAGAGGGAAAAATCGAGGACATACTGGTAAAAGTTGAGAAATTTATTTTTCCCGCTGACTTTATTGTTTTGGATTGTGAAGCAGATGAGCATGCACCCATCATTCTCGGGAGACCATTCCTAGCAACAGGGAGAACCTTGATCGATGTTGAAAAAGGAGAACTCACAATGAGGGTGAATGACCAGCAAGTTAAACTAAATATGTTCCAAACACTAAGGCATGCCGATGATCCAGAATAATGCCAACTTCTTCATGCCACGACAGAGTTTAACTTCGACAAGGAATTTAGTTTCCTCGGCAACTACATTGCCGATCAAGAGGAACCTGAGGAGTATGAAGAACCAGTCGATGAAGAACAACAAGAAGAGGCAAATTGGCTAGTCAATCGACCAGGTACATACTTTGAACCACTGGATTACTCAGGTAAGGAAGGTAAACTCAAAAAACCCTCTATTAAACAACCACCAATTATTGAGTTGAAACAATTGCCAGAGCAACTAAAATATGCATACTTAGGAACTGATAATACATTTCCTGTAATTATTTCTTCTAAGTTACAGCCTGAGCAGGAAAAGAAGCTGATCAAGATGTTGAAGCTACACAAAAAGGCAATAGGGTGGACAATTGCCGACTTGAAGGGAATTAGCCCGGCAGTGTGCATGCACAAGATTTTGTTGGAAAATGATCACAAACCTTCAATTGAGGCCCAGAGGAGACTGAATCATGCCATGAAAGGGGTTGTAATGAAAGAAATCATCAAGTGGCTTAACGTCGGCATTATATACCCTATCTCTGATAGTACATGGGTAAGTCCGGTACAATGCGTACCGAAAAATGAAGGTATAACAGTGGTAAGTAATGAAAACAATGAACTCATTCCAACCAGGACTGTGACCGGTTGGAGGGTTTGTATGGATTATCGAAAGCTAAACAAAGCCACCAGGAAAGATCACTTCCCATTACCCTTTATTGATCAAATGCTTGACCGTCTTGCAGGTAAACCCTTTTATTGTTTTCTTGATGGTTATTCAGGTTACAATCAAATTGCCATAGCACCAGAAGATCAAGAAAAAACAACCTTCACATGCCCATACGGTACTTATGCCTTCTGAAGGATGCCGTTCGGATTGTGTAACGCCCCGGCAACCTTCCAAAGATGCATGATGGCACTCTTTTCAGTCATGGTCGAAGACTTCTTTGAGATCTTCATGGATGATTTATTTTTGGTAATGACTTCGACAACTGTCTCGACAATTTAGATAGGGTGTTGGTAAGATGTGAAGAAACTGATTTAGTCCTCAATTGGGAGAAATGCCATTTTATGGTAGATGAAGGAATAGTGCTCGACCACAAGATTTCATCCAAGGGAATTGAAGTAGACAAAGCCAAGGTGGACGTGATCGAGAGATTACCGCCACCAAGTTCGGTTAAAGGAATTCGAAGTTTTCTTGGACATGCAGGTTTTTACAGGAGGTTCATTCATAATTTTTCTAAAATCACTAAACCCTTGTGCAATTTGCTTGAACAGGATAAAGTCTTCGATTTTGATGATTCTTGCACCCCAAGCATTCGAAACCATAAAGAAAAAGCTTGCCTTGGCACCCATTGTCATTCCACCAGATTGGACGCTACCTTTTGAGCTCATGTGTGATGCAAGTGATTTCGCGGTAGGGCCAGTCCTAGGCCAACGCACAGGTAAGACCTTCCATGTGATATACTATGCTAGTAAAACTTTTAATAGTGCTCAAGTGAATTACACAACAACGGAGAAATAGTTACTAGCTGTAGTTTTCGCATTTGACAAGTTCTGATCCTATTTGATTGGTACAAAGGTAATTGTTCATACGAACCATTCAGCAATCAAATATCTATTTGCTAAAAAAGATGCCAAACCTCGTTTGATTCATTGGATATTACTTTTACAAGAATTTGATATTGAAATTAAGGACATGAAAGAAACAAGAAAATCAAGTGGCCGATCACTTACCACGTTTAGAATGCAATAGGGAGGAGGACGTGGATCTAGAGATATGCGATGCATTCCCGGATGAACAAATTTTAGTTGCCTCGGCAACCATGGACGCGCATTCCTCGGCAACCCTCGACGCCTCGGCAACCATGAATGCACACGCCTCGACAACTCTCGACGCTGCAGCAGCCCTTGACGTGCACTCCTCGGTAATTTTGGGAGCAGTCGCCACGGCAGCACATGCCTCGGCAATACCCTGGTACACGAATTTAGTTAATTTCCTTGTTTGTGGTATTTTATCTTATGGCATTACTCACCAAGGAAAGAAGCGGTTCCGCCATGATGTGAAGCATTACTTTTGGGACGAGCCTCTTTTGTTTAAACAATGTGCAGATCAGGTTATACGTCGATGTATCCCTGAAGAAGAGCAACAGAATGTACTCCGGCAATGCCATTCTTCACCCTATGGAGGACATTTTTGAGGAACTCGTACCGCGGCCAAAGTTTTGCAATCCGGTTTGTATTGGCCAACATTGTACAAAGATGCCTAAGACTTTTACAAGCAATGTGATCGTTGTCAGAGGACGGGCAATATCTCTAGACGACATGAGATGCCGCTCCAGAACATCATCGAGGTGGAATTGTTCGATGTATGGGGATCGATTTTATGGGACCTTTTCCATCTTCATTTGGCAACCTCTACAATCTACTTGCCGTCGACTATGTGTCTAAATGGGTTGAGGCAGCTACAATTCCCAACAACGATTCCAAGACCGTGCAACGATTCGTACAGAAAAACATATTTACACAGTTTGGGATGCCGAGAGCAATTATCAGTGACGAAGGCAAGCATTTTGACAACAGACTAATTGCCAAGATGTTGCAATGCTTCGGCATATCACCCACAAACCAACGGGCAAGCAGAAATTTCCAACCGGGAATTGAAGGGTATACTCGAGAAAGTTGTAAATCCCTCTAGGAAAGATTGGTCATTAAGACTAGATGACGCACTTTGGGCATATCGCACTGCATTCAAAACACCCTTAGGTATGTCCCCCTTCCGACTTGTCTATGGAAAAACATGCCATCTACAGGTGGAAATCGAACACAAGGCATACTGGGCAATCAAGACCGTGAATATGGATTGGGAAAGTGCCGGACAAAAGCATTTGTTGGACCTCAATAAGATAGAAGAATTCCGTGCACTCGCCTATAACAATGCACGAATCTACAAGGAGAAAACAAAGCAATGGCATGACAAGAAACTATTGCCGCGACAATTCATGCCAGGGCAACTAGTTCTCTTATTCAATTCTCGGCTAAAACTTTTCCCGGGAAAGCTGAAATCAAGATGGTCGGGACCATTTGAAGTTGTCAAACCATTCTCCCATGGTGCCGTGATAATCAAGTCCATCACTGACAAACATGAATTCAAAGTTAATGGACAAAGATTGAAACACTACAATGGTGCCCATGTGCAACGTAACAAAGAAGTGGCCACCTTAGGAGATGCATGAGCATGCTCTCATTTTGACATTTTATTTTATTTTTATTTTTATTTTTATTTTTAATTTTGTCGAATTATTTAATTTATATTTTTTTATTTATATTTTTATTTTTTTTATTACTTTCGATTATTTGCTTTTTTTTAGGATAGATTTATTTTTTTTTATCTTTTTTAAGTTTAAGAATCCCTTTACACATCTTTATTTATTTTCTTTTATTAGTCTACCTTTAATTTTAATCCTTATTTGATTTGTCTTTGAATTGTAGGAAAAGAGTTCAAGATAAAGAGGAATTTTAATCCAAGAAGGAAAACATCTTCAACAAGGAAATTAATGGGCTGAATCTAAGGCTTATATAAAGCCTCAAATTTACCCTAATCAAACCCCCTTGCCGTCACTCTTCCCCTAACCCAAAACCCTCTTTTTCGTCTTCCTCTAATCCCACCCACCATATTTACCACCTATCTTTTCTATAAAACCCATCACTCTTAACCTATTCCTATTTTTATCTTGCAACTTTTTAGTTTCTTTTCTTTTATTTGTTTTTACAAAACTCACAACCAAGATCATCTATGACATCCAAAATTAAACTTTTAGTTCATCCAAGTTCCTCCAAAGAACCAAGATACAAGAAGTTTGCTACACCGGTGGTTCAAGAAAGATTTCACTCCAAGTTTGAAAGCCGGAAGATTCATGAAGAACAAGGCTTGAATACTCCAACTCTCATCAAGATTTCGGCCTTGAACCATTCATCTTCGAGAGGATTGCACATCAAAAGTGGCAAATCTTTTGCCATCAACAGGAACCGGGCAACATCTCATGGGTAAGAAAATTCTATGCTCACTCACCTAACCCGGATAATCCTTATGTTTTTGTTCGTGACAAGGCCATACTCATAAGCCCCGAAAACGTCAACACCTTTTACGGGCTTTACATTGAGAAGGACGAGCATTAAGCCTTCGTTGATCAAATCACGCCCAAGCAACTCGACAAGGTGCTTCAAAAACTCACTCAACCGGGAACTCATTGGAACGACGGTAAATACAAGGGCACGGTAAATCGCCTTCGGCTTAAACCTGAGGCAAAACTATGGAATAAGTTTGTTAAAACTTCTTTAATGCCCACCATACACAATACTACCGTTGATATACCACGTCTTTTGCTCAAACATTCTATTTTGCATAATCGCATCATTAACATTGGAAAAATTATTTGTGATGAGATTTTTGTATGTAGCTCAAAAGATAAGGGTTCTCTTTTCTTCCCTTGCTTAATTTCTAATCTTTGCAAGGAGATGCATGTCCCAAGTGAGTCCACCGATGAAAAGGCCCTACCAAAGTCCGGTTAGATTCAAGCACAAATCCGAAAGCTAATGGGAGAGACACCGGGAAAATCTTCAGGGCCTCCAATTGCCGCGGCAACTCCTGCCGCCCCGGCAATCTCTAATGCCCAAGCACCTAACGCCCGGGCAACTCGGCCATCAACCCCAGGACACTTTGAAGCACTCTTGCAACCATTGGCAAGCCACATAAGGCAAATTGAAGACCGACAACTAATGTTCATGCTGTACATGAAGGAGCACAACAATGCCATCACCCAAGTCATCCTAGAAAAGTACCCGGACAGTCGCGTGCCGTTCCCAATCTTTCTTGCCGAGATCCTTGCCCCGACACCCAATAAAGTAGTCACCACGGCAACCGCAACAGATGATGCCGTGGCAACCTACATCGTGCCTGCACAAGCTGATGCCACGGCAACCAACCCTGAAGATGCCACAGCAACCAAAGCTAAAGACATCCCAGCAACCACTGCAAAAGCCAAAGGTAAAGCACCTATGCCCGAATCAACTCCTACGGAATCATTTTCTGATTTTTTAGATTCGGACGAGTCCTCCATTGCACCAACAAAGACCGCACCAATTGAATCCTCCAAGCGAAAAGCCAATGACACTAATGAAGAGGATGATGAGGACAACCCTGTACGAGGATTGATTCCACCACCGGCAACAAGAAAACAACCATCGCGTTTAAGCAAGAGAATCAAGACGCTGACCAAAAGGAAACTAATCATCTACGATGACGAACTCTCGGAGTAAGTCCTCGTATGCATTTTATTTTTTGTTATTTTTATTTTTCTTTAACGCATGCATTGAGGACAATGCCTCACTCGAGTTTGGGGGGGATTGTTATTAGTAGTTACCATGTTTAGTTACATTCATCTTAAATATTACATTTAGGATACATAAATTGCTTGCCATGCCTTTAGTTGGAACAAGAATTGCTTAGATTTGATGAATATCTGATGATGACTTTGCCAATGCACTTAATTGATAGAATTTTTATTCTAGGATAACCATGGAAAAACTTAGAATTTTACTATGATGCTAAATCTGATGAAACACTGTTGTGGTTTGATTGATTTAAGGAATTCTAGTGAACTTAGGTTAATAATTAACAAATTGGGGGATTAGAATAAAAATTGGATGAATGCTAGAGGTGCCCGAAATTGGCTCTAGCATGTGCTAAAAAAATTGATCACTACAGGTGCCCGAAACTGGCTCTAGTATGTGCTAAAAAAATTTCACTAGAGGTGCCCGAAACCGGCTCTAGTCGAATAAAACTAAAAACAAAACACTAGAGGTGCCCAAAACTGGCTCTAGTTAAAACATGTTAAAAAGAACCCAATGAAGTAATTTGAAAACCTCTTGTTTGCATAGAATCCTAAAAATCAACTTGCATACAACTCCGCACACACTCACAAGCATTATAGTTTGATTCCGAGTAACTTCTAAGTTTTCCGAAAAATGAAAAGCCAATCATACTTTGTGCCCCGGTTCTGAGAATTGAAATCAAGTTCAAAGCTAAGTTTGTGAAAATTGAAGTCTTGGCAGGTAATTGTTAGTTTGCATTGCTTGAGGACAAGCAATAGTTCGAGTTTGGGGGTGTGATAAGTGTTCAAAAGTACTATTTTTCTTACCCTTTTTACTCATATTATTGTTAGACTTAGGCTCATATTAGTTGCATAATTAGCTATTCATGCATTAATCCATGTTTCCTTCCATCGTTGAGCTTGATTACTTAACTTGGTAGTTTTTGTCGGAAAAGATGCTGCTTTGGTGTATTTTGTGTGTATGTGCAGGATCATTGGCCAAAGCAAGGCTAGAGCTAGTTGCCAGGGCAATACATGAAGGAGATGCCGAGCCAGTTGCCAGGGCAATTGTCGGCAAAGAACAAGGTGATATGGTAGTCGAAATTGATGACTAGACAAGCCCAAGATGACGTGGAGCAAAGCCAAATCCCAAAGGAATTTGATTTCCATGAAGAGATTAAAGAAGAATTAAATTCCAAGAAGATAGGAGAAGTTCTAGTAGGAATATAATTATAATAAAGAATTATATTCTTTAAAGATAATTTAATTCCAACTTAACTTCCTCCTCAAAGAAGGACTTTGACCTAGCCCTATAAATTAGAGGGGAATTTTGACAACTCCAAGAGAGCAAGATGAGAGAATTTTCGACAAGCATCTAGGGCAAGGGGATTTCGAAAAGCTTCAATTCTTCATCTTTTTCCTTCTTGTTCAATTAGGTTCATGCTAGGGATTATTTATCTTGTGTTTCTTTGGAACCTAGCCATGAACTAAATCTATTTGGCCGTGGTTATTGTGTTTTGTGGTTGTGAGAAACTATTGGATTTTGTTTAGGTAATAAAAGTTTGCACTTTTCTATTCAAGGTTTATTCATTCTTGGTTCTTATTCTTGTTTGCGAGTGAATTGGGAGAGGATCTCGTAACTTCATCTATTTATCTAATATCAGGAGAGTTAGATTCAAGAAACGAATGAATATGATCTTTATTCAATCTATTGATGGTGAAGATTAATTCGGCTTAGGAATAAGTCAAGGATTTCAATGGCTAAGAGGAGCGCAAGATTGGTAGTTGTTCACCCTTGATTCACGCAGGGATGTTTTATCAAGGCTTGCACAAGTAGCTAGAGTTTCGACTTAGGGATAAGAAGAAACCATTGAAGAACGCTCTGCCGAACCTTGAAGGTTGTTGCCTAGACGCCCAAGTAGTTGCCCAACTAGTCGCCCAAGCAACCATTGATTAGTTGCCAAGGCAACCCCGTTGTGCAAGTTGCCATGGCAACTGAGTTGCCCGTGCACTCTTTTACCAAGACGATCCAATCGGCTATCACACCTCAACTCACGATAACCTAGCCTATCTCTCTCATTTGATCTCATTTATTCTTTCACTTTATTGCCTTCTAGTTTAGTTATTAGTTAAACTCCTATAATCCTTTATTTGTGTCTTTACTTTTTACAGTGCAAGAGACTAGATGCTTGAAGTGGCATCAATCCCCGTGGAGACGGTATCTTTTATACTATAACTTACAACGTGTATACTTGCACAATTGCGTAGCACTTATTACGCGCAACAGCTATCATTTGTAATTTTCTTTGTGAGTATTCTTAAGACTTTGGGTATAAGTCTTAAAGGAGTTGTAAGGTTATCTCCTTGAGCCTCAAAAGGAAAGCAAATCTAGTGGATTTGAGCAAAATCTTTAGTGTGAATACCTAAGGTAGTAGATGTAAACCTTGTTGAAAGGTTGAACCACTGTAAATTCTTGTGTCCCAATCTTTTACATTTTCATTGCTTCCACCAAATTTTTTTTTGTCAATTCACCCCCTCTTGGCCATTTATCATTGATTGATCATCCCAACACTCTTTAAATTAATAAATTACGTGGTTCCAACATTATTAATTTATGGGATGTGATCTAATTACACTATGTAAAACTCAATTAGTTTTATATTAATCCTTGACATTGGATGAGTGAAATGGATGGATGATATTAGAAGTAGGATATGTGAAGATTATTTATATATATATAAACCGACGGTTTTGTTATTATTATTTTATATTTGGTGTTAACTAACAATATATAAAGATTATTCAAAACAAATATGATTATATAAATAAATTTCACGGTTGAATTATTAAGATTTTAATATGAGGAAACTTTTTATATTATTTTAGATTTGATATTAATTTCACAATATATATCTTTAATCATAATGGAATGAGTTTGAATGAGTTCAAACTTCTAATGTCTTAAATATACAGTAAAACCACTATAAATTAAGAGTTAAGATCCACTTACACTATATAAAACTCAACTAGTTTTACACTAATTCATGGCCAGTAGATGAGTGAAATGGATGGATAAGATTAACTTCTTACTCTTTTTCCCAAGTGATAATCTTTACATATTTTACTTCTAATCTCATCCATCCATTTTACTCATCAAATGATCAATGATTGGTGTAAAATAAGTATACATGAGATAGCTTTTTAAAATTGTTTGACTTTTTATTTTTGGATGTACATTTGACTGTCAAGTAAAACATTGAATTTATGGAGTTTGATGCATTTTTTCGATGAAATAAACATTGGATTCGCATTCAGGAAGCTAAAAAGGATTACACTGAAGATTTTGGGATCCAATGATCATTAGGAGAGACTATGGTGAGTGACAGCTAGTGGTTACCGAAGGTGGTGGTCAACGACCGATGGTAGGGGACTTCTGTTTGATTTAATGGTTAAATTGATATTTTATCTAAAATTTATGAATTAAATTAAAAAACAATCTATTTTTACTAATATGTAATATCATCAAACTTTTGACATTTAACGTTCTAATAATCAAAACGTTATAAACCGATAGTGTACCCAACCAAAATAATCTAAAACAAAAGCATAAATAATAAAAACACTATTTTTTAAAAAAATCGGTGAAAAAAATAAACTTTATAAAACGAAAATTAGCTTTGTAATAATTTATTTAAAACCTAATACAAATAACATAAGATTAGAAATAGAATATAAAAGTAGACCAGGGGCAGGTTAGGGCAGAGATTTCACTTCGTTTGATGGACTAATAATATTGCACAATTGGATTAGAAATGATCTTCCCACTTCTAGAAATATCGCTTCTCTTATTTCAATTTCCTGAGTAACTTTAAAACCGAATAAAGCAAAGAGCCAGAGCTAAGAGCTTGCCAAACTAGACATCCTCCCAAATTCTAATCGAACAAGATGAGTACCATGAAATTCTGTCGTGAATGGTCAGTTCTCAGTCCCCTTCACTCTTTACCGTATTGCATTCACTTTTTCCTGCAACTAAATTCTTCTATTTTGTTTTTGGTTTGAAATGAAGCAACAATATTCTCTATCCCAAAGAAGACAAGGAAAACAAAATTCTCCTTTACGCCTGCCGCAACTGCGATCACCAGGTTCTTCTTTTATTATACATTTAGCACTATGTTGCATTGGAATTCATAAAGAATTAGGAATATTATGAAATACAAATAGATGCTTCAATCTAAACGTTTCCACTAATATTTCTAGTACAGAAAAAAATGTTTAGTATTTGAGCAAGTTGTCAATTTTGGTTTTGAACACTAAGATTATGAGTATTATTGTCTATGCAGGAAGTGGCTGATAATTACTGCGTTTACAGAAATGAGGTGCATCATTCAGCCGGGGAGCGCACTCAAATAGTGCAGGATGTGGCGGCAGATCCGACTCTTCCTCGGACCAAATCCGTCGTTTGCGCAAATTGTAAACACGGAGAAGCCGTCTTCTTTCAGGTCTTTCTTCCTACATGCTTAAGTTTTTGTTATTAACTAAAAATGAGCATTTAAATAAGGGGTCTGTGCATTATATCTGATTTTATTATAATAATCATCTTTGATTAAGATTTTGCAATGTAATTTGTTGGCGAAGTTGATGCACAACTTGAGGAGGATCTGTGTCTTTTTCTTTTGTTTTTCGTTTCTGCGTTTTGGTTTTGTTTCTGCTAATGCAAGAACCTGTTCTCGTTTTCGGTCTCTGTTCAGGCAACTGCAAGAGGGGAGGAAGGTATGACTCTGTTCTTCGTCTGCTGTAATCCGAACTGCGGACATAGGTGGAGAGATTGAGATTGAGATTGAGATCGAGATACTCCCCATGCTCACAGCTGCTCAGTCTTGATGTTTGTTTTCACAAAACTACTTTGCTACACTCGTGTTACTGTTATACAAGTGAGCTATGAGATTGGCAGCCATGTAATTGATATGTATGTTGCCATTGTAATAAATTTCTATTGCATTTTCTGCTGAATCATCAACATGGGTTTTCTTTCAATGATGTTGGCTTAGCCTAGAATTAAAGACAGTTCTTTGAAACATTTATTTTCAAATCTTACTGGTCATTCCATCTCAGTCTAGTTGTGAATTTGTGGATCTCAACCTAGGGTTAATTTAGTATTGTTTCTAAAAAAGGATGGCAGAAAAGTAATTTTGAATTTAGTAGTGCTGTAAAAAATTACTTTTAAAAATATAAAATTTTTATTTTAGACATTATTTTTTAAAATATAATACTATGCATGGAGACAAATATGTATTGTTATTTTTTTTAACAGTTAAGCTGACTTTATTGAAGAGATCGGATCAAGGAAACCATACAAGGAATCACCAACCATCATGGTGGAGAGCACAGAAGACAAAGCATACAACCCTGCAAACTCAAAGCAACATTGTCAAGGGAAACATTACCCCAACAGGAACAAAACAAGGCTGAAACAAAAGAAGAAAAACAGCCAGCAAAGCCAAGGACTAAATACTGCATGTCATTTCCATAAGCAGGAAGGATGAGACAAATGGGTAATGCAGATAGCAAATCCACCAAAGCGAAGTGAATAATAAGGACAAATATGTATTTTTATTTAAAAGTGCTTTTGACCGATGTTAAAAGTTATAAATTTTAGTTTTTTGAAAAATACTTTTATCTAAGTTGAAAAACACTTCTAACATGAAAAATTATAAATTTAATTTTAGGGGTGTGTATTCGATTAAATTAGGTCGAGCAAAAAATTTTCAAAAGACCAACTGCAATAGTGGAAAGACATTGAAGATAGAGAGGAATTCAATAAAGGAAAATAGCCGCATTACAATGACGATTGGAGAAGTGTCAATTTAGGGTTTGAATAGAGAAGAAGAGTTTGTTCTCTTGAGGAAGAAGGAAATAAAACAAAAAGAAGATTTTATTTCGTGGGTTAAATTGATATTGTGTCGGATCCAATTTAAAATTAAGTCATTTTTGTTAACGTGTGTCACGTCATTAATGTGACGAGAGTTAACAACTCGATGATCAAAATGTAATAAGTTAATAATGTAAATGGTCAAAACGTTACTTTTCAAAGTTTAATGATCAAAGCAAAAAAACTCAAACAAAAGTAATATCTACTGTAATTTACTATTTTTAATCTAAACATAGGGTATTCTCAATCACGTCAAAATAAGAAAATAAAAATAAAAGATACAAAACAAACATTATATTTAACGGTGAAAAATAAATACTATCAATATGAACAGAGGACAACATATTATAATCGTTTTTAAAATTTAAGCTTAATAGTATCTAAGGCCTTCATTCTTTTTTAGATAAAATCAACGTGACCTTTAAACTTATTTTGTATCTAATGTGATTTTTAAATTGAGAAAGAAAACAATCAGACCCTTTAACTAACAGAATTTGTCAATCTGATACTCACTGTTACAATACTAATGTGATAGTTCATAGTGTTGACGTTTGGTCAACAATGATAACATGATAATTTACGGTAGATGAAGACATGACATATGAGTTAAGTTAATTTTTTAAAAAATTTAAGGGATTAATTGGTTTTCTTATAAAGTTTAAGGGCTTATTTATTTTTTAGAAAAAATAAATTATTTTAAATTTAAGAAATTATTAAAATATTTGAAAAAATATAAAATACTAAAAACAAAAATAAAATTACTAAAAAAATAAAAAACACTATTAATTTTTCTAAAAAAATTAAAATTTATCACAAGCTATAAAAATGATAAATTATAAAATATTATAAAAATAATATTTAAAAATTAAAAAATAACGTTTTGATCAAAAAACTTTTTAACTATCTTTTGTTAGTACGAGTCTACAACTATTTATTAATTTCAGTCGAAAATATAATAATATTTTTATGACCTTATAAAGCACAATTACTTTGCGTATGAGTTTATGAATTAATATAATAATATTTTCTCTTCTTTTTATTATTATTTAATTTTTTTTACCCCGAATTCTAATTCAACAAGTTGAGTACCATGAAATTCTATCGTGAATAGTTAGTTCTCAGTTTCCTTCACTTTTTCCTCTGTTCGATTCTCCGCATTGGCTTTTCTCTTCAACTACGTTTCTTTATTCTGTTTTTATTTTGAAATGAAGCAACAATCTTGTCTACCCCAACAAGACACAAAACCAAGATTTTCCTCTACACCTACCATACTTGTGATTATTATGTTCTTCCTTTTATTATATATTCAACCCTATCTTTCTATGAAGCACGTGTACTTTTATTTAAAGTTGTACTAAGTACCTAATAAGTTTCGATATTGAGGACATACTGAGTACGATTTGGGTACCGGTAAATTTCTTTTAAATTTTATTTTTTTTGTTTTATTCTTCCACTCTTTTTATATTATTTTTTTCTTTTCGGCTTTCTCTTACTCACATGATTCCACTATAAGTATATGAGTGTGTTATGCTATACTCATATTTTTTATGATTTTTTTTACATTTTTTAAATTTTAAAATTTATTTTATATTTATCGTATCTTTACCATACCTGTATCCTGTAATTTTAATTTTTTTTGGTTCTCGTCACTGTTTTCATCCCCATATTTGTACTAATATCAGTGCAACATAGCTATCTTGTAACGAAATTCATAAAGAATTATCATCATATACAAAACAACGTTGTGTATTTAAGGAAGTTGTTAATTTGAGGTTTTGAACACTAAGATTATGATTATTATTGTCTATCCAGGAAGTGACTGATAAGTATAACTACTGCATTTTCAATGTTGGAAGCGTAAGAGTGAGCACTCGATGTATTACTCGAACAATATTATTACGAACCGAACAAATGTACAACTTACTTGCTACTGTAAGTTTCTCACCAAAACCACTTTGTTTCACTTGCACGCACACACACTTTTCTTCTTGAACTTTGTTTTTACTTTTTCATAACTCACTCTCCCTTATTCAGTTACAACACTTAAAGCCTTTATATAGGCATTTTCCACTGACATTGAGAAGTCTCTAGAAATCACTAGTTTGTTTTCATCCTACAATCTTCTCCAGTATATTTTTAATTTGAGAAGTATCATTGCTATTATAATTTTCCTTAATTTCTAAGTATTTATAGATTTTCATGCCACGAAGCTTCCACGTATGCTCTATTTTTCTTGAATCTTTTAGCTTTTACTTTATCCATACCTATCAGGTTTGACTTTCAACACTCCCCTCAAACCTGATTTGTTATACCAAGCTTTTTTTTTTAGTATGTGAAAGGTACCAGTTTTTAATAGTTTCGTAAAAGTTTTTGCAAGTTGATCGTCTATTCTACAATAAACTAGCTCTATATTTTTGTTCTTCTCTTGCTCTCGTATGAAGTGATACTTCATATTGATATGCTTACTTCAGGTGTGGGAGATATTCTTTGTAAGAGATATGGTGAACTTGTTGTCAACATATATTGTAGATGGTCTTTCTTGTGTAAAATTTAGCTCGTCCAAAATATTCTTCAACCAAATTGCTTGACAGGTGCACGCTACAACGGTTATGTATTCTGCTACATATGTCGAGAGAGCTACCACTTGTTGCTTCTTTGTTGACCATGAAGATGTTATAGAGCTGATATGAAATAGATATATCATCTATGTCTCCCCCACAATCACTATCGGAGTAACCAACTTTGAATTTTGTGAATGTGTGTAAAATAAATCATGATCCAACATACATTTGACATATCTTAAAATTTTCTTAGCTGCAATCCAATGATCTAGTTTTGTCTTTTCCATGAATCTGTCTACAAATCTCACTGCACATGTTATGTCTGATCGTGTGATAGTCAGATATCTTAAACTTCTAAAGATGCTTTTAAACAACGTTAGATTTACCGATTTTTTTTTGAATTAACACTTAACTTCATGCTTGGTTTATGTTGTAGTGGCTACCGACTTGCAATTTTTCATTCTGAATTTGCTTAAGATTTTCTCTGCGTACTTTTTTGGGACAAAAAAATCTTTCTTCTATTTACTTTACCTCGAGTCCAAAAAAGTATGACATCTCACCAATATCTGTCTTTTTAAATTCTTTAGTCACAGCTTTCTAGAAATCATGAAATATACCTGGATTATTTTCGATGAAGTTCATGTCGTCCACATATAAGCATAGGATCATGATATCACCATCTTCATTTTTCTTTGTATATAAAACATGTTCATACTGACTCTTTATGAACTCATTCTCTTGAAAGTATACATCTATTATTATGTTCCATGCTTTTGGTGCTTGCTTCAATTCATATAAATGTTTTTTTAAGTGGTAGACCTTATTGTTAAGTGTTCAAAAGTACTATTTTTATTACCTTTTTTATTCTTATTATTGCTAGACTTAGGCTCATATTAGTTGCATTATTAGTCATTCATGCATGTTTGCATCGTTTCCTTGATGGACAAGCTTGATTTCATATTTTGCTTAATTTTGTGGAAAAAGGTACTGCTTTGGTGTGTTTTTGTGTGTGTGTGCATAATAACTTGCCAAAGCAAGGCTGGAACCAGTTGCCAGGGCAATGCATGAAGGAGATGCCGAGCTAGTTGCCAGGGCAATGCATGAAGGAGATGTCGAGCTAGTTGCCAAGGTAATTTTCGACAAGGAATAAGATGATATGGTAGTCGAAATTGATGACTAGATAAGCCCAAGATGACATGGAGCAAAGCTAAATCCCAAAGGAGTTTGATTTCCATGAAGAGGTTAAAGAGAAATTAAATCCCAAGAAGATAGGAGAAGTTCTAAAATGAATTTAAATATAATAAAGAATTATATTCTTTAAAGATAATTTAATTCCAACTCAACTTCCTCCTCAAAAAAAGACTGACTAGCCCTATAAATTAAGGATCAAGCCGTCAACTCCAAGGGAGAGGGAGAGAGGAGAGAAATTTCGACAAGATCAAAGGGGGAGATCTCGACAAAGAGGCTTCAACCATTCTTCATCTTTTTCTTCTTTGTTCAATTAGGTTTATGCTAGGAATTCTTTGTCTTGTGTTTTTTTGGAACCTAGCCATGAACTAAATCTACTTGGCTAAGGTTATTGTGTTTTGTGGTTGTGAGAAACAATTTGATTTTGTTTAGGAAATAAACGTTTGCACTTTCAATTCAAGGTTTACTCATTCTTGGTTCTTATTCTTGTTTGCGAGTGAATTGGGAGAGGATCTCGTAACTTCATCTATTTATCTAATATCGGGAGAGTTAGATTCAAGAAATGAATGAGTATGGTCTTTCTTCAATCTATTAATGGTGAAGATTAATCCTGCATAGGAATAAGTTAATGATTTCAACGGCTAAGAGGAGCGCAAGATTGGTTGTTGTTCACCCTTGATTCACGCATGGATGTATTATCTAGGCAAGCACAAATAGCTAGAGTTTTGACTTAGGGATAAGAAGAAACCATTGAAGAACGCTCCACCGAACCTTGAAGTTGCTGCCCAGCTAGTCACCCAGGCAACCATCAATTAGTTGTCAAGGCAACCCCGCTGTGCAAGTTGCCACGGCAACTGAGTTGCCCTTGTACTCTTTTACCAAGACGATCCAATCGGCTATCACACCTCAACTCACGATAACCTGGCCTATTCTCTCTCATTTGATTACATTTCCTTTTACTTTACTGCTTTCTAGTTTAGTTGTTAGTTAAACTCCTACAGTCTTCTACTTGTGTTTCTTTTACTTTTTACAGTGCAAGAGATTAGATTCTTGAAGTGGCACCAATCCCTGTGGAGACGATATCTTTTATAATATACCTTGCAACATGTACACTTGCACAATTGCTGAGCACTTATTACGAGCAACAAGTTTTTGGCGTCGTTGCCGGGGATTGGCAATAACAACTTTGTTTTTACTTTCTTGCACTTTTTATTTTTCTTGTTTATGATTCAAAGGGCTAACAAACTTTTGTTTTGCATTGGTATATGACCAGGACGAGACCGATTACACCAGAATATCCTTTTGATCCAGAAATCGAACGAACCTTGCAAAGGCTCAGACAAAGGTTAAAAGTAGCAATGGCTAATCAAGACGGCAATATGAATCATGATGTTCCAGTAGGAGGAGGAGTGATTCTTGCACGAAATAGAACTATTCGAGACTATCTTGAAGAAGATCTTGAAGGACTTAATCCAGGAGTTGTCACACCTGAAATTGAAGCCGACCACTTTGAGTTGAAACCGGTGATGTTTAATATGATCAACACAATTGGTCAATTTGGCGGCTCAACAACTGAAGATGCACGACAACATCTTAAATCTTTCCTCGAGATTTGCAATTCATTCAAAATACAAGGAGTCACCCCTGATGTTTTACGACTAAGATTATTCCCCTATTCACTGAGGGATAGGGCGAAAGCATGGTTGAATAGTATTCTTGCTAGATCAATATGATCTTAGACCGATCTTTGTCGTGATTTCCTTGCTCGATTTAATCTTACAAATTTGACTGATAAGATTCGTAACGAAATTACTTCTTTTTGGCAGGCAGATAATGAATCCATATACGAGGCTTGTGAGTGATATAGAGAACTTTTACACAAATGCCCCTACACGGATTCCCAGGACACAAGTAACAATGTTTTACAACGATGTGAATACACCAACAAGGATGATGCTAGGTGCATCGGCAAACGACATACTCCTAGATAAGTCGCCGGAGGAAGCAATACAAATTCTAAATAGGCTTGCCAAGAATGATTATCAATTCCCATATGCTAGAAGAGGAGGAGTTAGACGCCAAGCCACAATACATGAACTGGGATCATCAGACTCAATTTCGGCACAATTAGCCGCTCTAACCAAGATGGTCCAGAACATGCAGAAACCAAACAACACACAAGAGGTCAAGGTAATTGATTCCTTTTACGAGTTATGTGGTGGTAACCATGATTCTTCTGAATGTATGCAGAATCCAGAATCTAGCTTTTATGTGGGGAATTACAACCGGAACAACAATGTGATGTCCTGGGATTTCAGCTTGGAAGAAGCACCCAAATTTTTCATGGAGTAATTCCAACAATGCTCTAAACTAGAACAATCAGAATGTACAAGCATCGGGATTTCAGCAGAAAATGCCACGGCAACAGTTATCGCAGCAACAACCGACAACATCTAGTTCTTTGGAAAATTCTCTCAATGTTTTTATGTTGAAAACTGAATCTTATATGGTTGAGAATAGTAACTTCATAAAAGGAACTGATGCTTTTATTAACAGGACCGAGATGAGATTGCAAAAACATAAGGCGGCAATCAAATCATTGGAGAATCAAGTCAGGCAATTTGCTCAAAACCTGAATACTAGACCGCAAGGAGGTTTACCTAGCGATACTGAAGTCGCAAGAGGAACTGGCCATGAGCAATGTAAGGCGATCACCACTAGAAGTGGCCAACAACTTAAAGAGGCTCAAGCTCGCTCATCAAACAAAAATCCACAAAAAGATCAAGACGAACTCAACGGCAAAGCCTCAGATGCTGAACCAGGAATTACCGCGGCAACCAGCGATGAGTATGCCTCGGCAACCGACGATAAGGATGCCTCGACAACCGACGATAGGCACGCCACAGAAACCCCAATTGACAATGCCTCGGTAACTCCAGTTGCCCCAGCAATGCCATCAATCAGGTTTCAGACCAATGAAATAACTGAAGATATCCGACTTCCACCACCATTCTCACAAAGGTTGAAGCGACAAAAGCAAGAATATCAATTCAAGAAGTTTCTTGATAACCTCAAGCAAGTCCACATCAACATGCCATTGGTTGAAGCAATTGAACAAATACTGAACTATGCCAAGTTTCTTAAAGGCATTGTGTCCAAGAAAACAAGGCTAGGAGAGTTTGAAACAGTTGCCGCAATAGAGGGATGCATGACCATGTTGCACAATCGCATGCCACCCAAGTTGAAGGATCCCAGAAGTTTCACAATACCCTATTCCATCGGAAACCACTATGTCGGGAAAGCATTATGCGACCTTGGAGCAAGCATAAACTTGATGCCTAAATCGGTTTTCCAAAAACTAGGAATCGGGAAGACAAGACCTACTACAGTTATGCTACAGCTAGCCGACAGATCCTATGTGCATCCAGAGGGAAAAATCGAAGACATACTGGTAAAAGTTGATAAATTTATTTTCCCGCTAACTTTATTGTTTTGGATTGTGAAGCAGATGAACATGCACCTATCATTCTCGGGAGACCCTTTCTAGCAACAGGGAGAACCTTGATCGATGTTGAAAAGGGAGAACTCACAATGAGGGTGAATGACCAGCAAGTTAAACTAAATATGTTCCAAACACTAAGGCATACCGATGATCCAGAAGAATGACAACTTCTCCATGCCACGACAGAGTTTAACTTCGATGAGGAATTTAGTTGCCTCGGTAACTACATTGCCGATCAAGAGGAACCTGAGGAGTATGAAGAACCGATCGATGAGGAACAACAAGAAGAGGCAAATTGGTTAGTCAATCGACCAGGTACATACTTTGAACCGCTGGATTACTCAGGTAAGGAAGGTAAGCTCGAAAAGCCCTCTATTGAAAAACCACCGATTCTTGAGTTGAAACAGTTGTCAGAGCAACTAAAATATGCTTACTTGGGAACCGATAAAACATTACCTGTAATTATTTCCTCTAAGTTACAGGTTGAGCAGGAAAAGAAGCTGATCAAAATGTTGATGCTACACAAGAAGGCAATAGGGTAGGTAATTATCGACTTGAAGAGAATTAGCCCGGCAGTGTGCATGCACAAGATTTTATTGGAAGATGATCACAAACCTTCGATTGAGGCCCAAAAAAGACTGACTCATGACATGAAAGGGGTTGTAATGAAAGAAATCATCAAGTGGCTTGACGCCGACATCATATACCCTATTTATGATAGTACATAGGTAAGTTCGATACAATGTGTACCGAAAAAGGGAGGTATAACAGTGGTAAGTAATGAAAACAATGAACTCATTCCAACTAGGATTGTGACCGGTTTGAGGGTTTGTATGGATTATCAAAAACTAAACAAAGCCACTAGGAAAGATCACTTCCCATTACCCTTTATTGATCAAATGCTTGACCATCTTGCAGGTAAACCCTTTTTATTGTTTTCTTAATGGTTATTCAGGTTACAATCAAATTGCCATAGCACCAGAAGATCAAGAAAAGACAACCTTCACATGCCCATACGGTACTTATGCTTTCCGAAGGATACGGTTCGAATTGTGTAACGCCCTAGCAACCTTCTAAAGATGCATGATGGTACTCTTTTTAGACATGGTCGAAGACTTCCTTGAGATTTTCATGGATGATTTTTCCGTTTTTGATAATGACTTCGATAGCTGCCTCGGTAATTTAGAGAAGGTGTTGGCAAGATGTGAAGAAACCGATTTATTCCTTAATTGGAAGAAGTGCAATTTTATGGTAGATGAAAGAATAGTGCTCGGCCACAAAATTTCATCTAAGGGAATTGAAGTAGACAAAGCCAAGGTGGACGTGATTGAGAGATTACCTCCACCAAGTTCGGTTAAAGGAATCTGAAGCTTTCTTGGACATGCAGGTTTCTACATGAGGTTCATTCATAATTTTTCTAAAATCACTAAACCCTTGTGCAATTTTCTTGAACATGATAAAGTCTTCAATTTTGATGATTCTTGCACCCAAGCATTCGAAACCCTAAAGGCAAAGCTTACCTCGGCACCCATTGTCGTTCCACCAGATTGGACGCTACCTTTTGAGCTCATGTGTGATGCAAGTGATTTCGCGGTAGGAGCAGTCCTAGGCCAACGCACAGGTAAGACCTTCCATGTGATATACTACGCTAGTAAAACTCTTAATAGTGCTCAAGTGAATTACACAACAACGGAGAAAGAGTTACTAGCCGTAGTTTTCGCATTTGACAAGTTCTGATCCTATTTAATTGGTACAAAGGTAATTGTTCATACGGACCATTCGACAATTAAGTATCTATTTGCTAAAAAGGATGCCAAACCTCGTTTGATTCGTTGGATATTGCTTTTAGAAGAGTTTGACATTGAAATTAAGGACAGGAAAGGAACAGAAAATCAAGTGGCCGATCACTTATCACGCTTAGAATGCAATAGGGAGGAGGATGCGAATTTAGAGATATGCGATGCATTCTCGGATGAGCAACTGCTAGTTGCCTCAGCAACCATGGATGTGCACGCCTTGGCAACCCTCGACGTCTCGGCAACCATGGATGCGCATGCCTCGGCAACCCTCGAAGCCTTAGCAACTCTTGACGCGCACGCCTCGGCAACTCCATATATGTATGCCGCGACAACCACTAATTCGCACGCCTTGGCAACCCTTGACGCTCATGTCGCGACAACTCTAGATGCGCACGCCTTGGCAACCATGGAAGCAGTTGCCACGACAACACATGCCTCGCTAATACCCTGGCACGCAGATTTAGTTAATTTCCTTGTTTGTGGTATTTAAGCATTATTTTTGGGACGAGCCTCTTTTGTTTAAACAATGTACAGATCAGGTTAAACGTCGATGTGTCCCTGAAGAGGAGCAGCAAAATGTACTCCGACAATGCCATTCTTCACCCTATGGAGGACATTTTGGAAGAACACGTACTGCGGCCAAAGTTTTGCAATCCGGTTTGTATTGGCCAGCATTGTACAAAGATGTCCAAGAGTTTTACAAGGAATGTGATCGATGCCAGAGGACGGGCAATATCTCTAGACGACATGAGATGCCGCTCTAAAACATCATCGAGGTGGAATTGTTCGATATATGGGGGGTTGATTTTATGGGACCTTTCTCATCTTCATTCGGCAACCTCTACATTCTACTTACCGTTGACTATGTGTCTAAATGGGTTGAGGCAGCTGTAGCTCCCACCAACGATTCCAAGATCGTGCAACGATTCTTGTAGAAAAACATATTTACACGGTTTGGGATACCGAGAGTAATTATCAGTGATGAAGGCAAGCACTTCGACAACAAACTCATCGCCAAGATGTTACAACGCTTTGGTGTATCTCACAAGATTGCCACATCATATCACCCACAAACCAATGGGCAAGCAGAAATTTCCAACCGTGAATTGAAGGGTATACTCAAGAAAGTTATAAATCCCTCTAGGAAGGATTGGTCAGTAAGACCAGATGACGCACTTTGGGCATATCGCACTGCATTCAAAACACCCTTAGGTATGTCCCCTTTCCGACTTGTCTATGGCAAAACATGCCATCTACCGGTGGAAATCGAACATAAGGCATATTGGGCAATCAAGACCGTGAATATGGATTGGGAAAATACCAGACAAAAACATTTGTTGGACCTCAACGAGATAGAAGAATTTTGTGCAATCGACCATAACAATGCACGAATCTACAAGGAGAAAACAAAGCAATGGCATGACAAGAAACTATTGTCGCGACAATTTATGTCAGGGCAACTAGTTCTCTTATTCAATTCTCGGCTAAAACTTTTCCCGGGAAAACTGAAATCAAGATGGTCGGGACCGCTCGAAGTTGTCAAACCATTCTCCCATGGTGTCGTGATAATCAAGTCCATCACTGACGAACATGAATTTAAAGTTAATGGACAAAGATTGAAGCACTACAACGGTGCCCATGTGGAACGTAACAAAGAAGTGGTCACCTTAGGAGATGCATGAGCATGCTCTCCTTTCAATATTTTCTTTTTCTTTTTATTTTCATTTTTTTATTTTCAAACTATTTTATTATTATTATTATTATTATTTAATTTCAGTTATTTGTTTTTTTAGGACAGATTTATTTATTTTCTTTAAGATTAAAACTACATATTTATTTCATATTTATCTTTTTAAGTTTAAGAATTTCTTTGCACATCTTTATTTATTTTCTTTTATTAGTTTATCTTTAATTTTAATCCTTATTTTATTTGTTTTTGAATTGTAGGAAAAGAGTTCAAGATAAAGAGGAATTTTGATTCAAGAAGGAAACTTCTTCAACAAGGAAATTAATGGGCTGAATCTAAGGCTTATATTAAGCCTCCAATTTACCCTAAATAAACCCCCTAGCCGTCACCCTTCCTCTAAATCGAAACCCCTTTCTTCTTTATTCCAAAATTAATCCCACCCACCATATTTACTACCTATCTTTTCTATATAACCCATCACCCTTAACATCTAAGAAACCTATTCCTACTTTTCATCTTGCAACTCTTTAGTTTCTTTTGCTTTCTTTTCTTTGTTTTTACCAAACTCACAACCAAGATCATCCATGGCATCCAAAATTTAATTTTTGGTTCATCCAAGTTCCTATAAAGAACCAAGATACAAGAAGTTTGCTACACCGGTGGTTCAAGAAAGATTTCACTCCAAGTTTGAAAGCCGAAAGATTTGTGAATAACAAGGCTTTGAATACTCCAACTCTCATCAAGATTTCGGCCTTAAGCCATTCATCTTCGAAAGGATTGCACATCAAAAGTGGAAAATCTTTTGCCATCAATCAGAATCGGGTAACATCTCATGGGTAAGAGAATTCTATGCTCACTCACCTAACCTTGATAATCCTTATGTTTTTGTTCTTGACAAGGCTATACTCATAAGCCCCGAAAACATCAACACCTTTTACGGGCTCTACATTGAGAAGCACGAGCATCAAGCCTTTGTTGATCAACTCACGCCCAAGCAACTCGAGAAGGTGCTTCAAGAACTCACTCTACCGGGAACTCAATGGAACGACGGTAAATACAAGGGCACGGTAAATCGCCTTCGGCTTAAACCCGAGGTAAAATTATGGAATAAGTTTGTTAAAACTTATTTAATGCCCACCACACACAATACTACTGTTGATACACCTCGTCTTTTGCTTATACATTCTATCTTGCATAATCGCATAATTAACATTGGAAAAATTATTTGTGATGAGATTTTTGTATGTAGCACAAAAGACAAGGGTTTTTTTTCTTCCCTTGCTTAATTTCCAATCTTTGCAAGGAGATGCATGTCCCAAGTGAGTCCACTGATGAAAAGGCCCTACCAAAGTCCATTTGGAATCGAGCACAAATCCAAAAGCTAATGGGAGAGGCACCGGTAAAATCCCTAACGCCTTCAATTACCGCGGCAACTCATGTCGCCTCGACAACGCCTAATGCCTAATCAACTGATGTCCAGGCAACTAGGCCAGCAACCCCAGGACAACTTGAAGCACTCTTACAACTGTTGGCGAACCACCTTAGGCAAATTGAAGACCGACAACTAATGTTCATGCGGTACATAAGGGATCACAACAATGCCATCACCCAAGTCATCCTAGAAAAGTACCCAGACATCCACCTGTCGTTCCTAATCTTTCCTGCCGAAATCCTTGCCATGACAACCAATGAAGCAGTTGCCATGGCAACCACAACAGGTGATGTCGCGGCAACCTACACTGCGCCTGCCCAAGCAGTTGCCACGGAAACTAACACTGAAGATGTTGCGGCACCCAAAGCTAAAGACGCCCCGACAACCACTGTAAAAGCCAAAGGTAAAGCACATATGCCCGAATCAACTCGTACTGAATCATTGTCTGATTTTTCAAATTCGGACGAGTCCTCCATTGCACCAACAAAGACCGCACCAATTGAATCCTCCAAGCCTAAGCGAAACGCCAATGACATTGATGAAGAGGACGATGAGGACAACCCTGTACGAGGATCGATTCCACCATCGGCAACAAGAAAGCAACCACCGCGTTCAAGCAAAATAATCAAGACACCGACCAAAAGGAAACTAATCGTCCACGACGACGAACTCTTAGAGTAAGTCCTCGTTTGCATTTTACTTTTCTTTATTTTTATTTTTCTTTATTGCATGCATTGAGGACAATGCCTCACTCGAGTTTGGGGGGATTGTTATTAGTTAGTTACCATGTTTATTTGCATTCATCTTAAGTATTGCATTTAGGATACATAAATTGCTTGCCATGCCTTTAGTTGGAACAAGAATTGCCTAGATTTAATGAATATCCGATGATGACTTTGCCAATGTACTTAATTGATAGAACTTTTTATTCTAGGATAAACATGGAAACACTTAGAATCGTACTATGACGCTAAACTTGATGAAACATTGTGTGGCTTGATTGATTTAAGGAATTCTAACGAACTTAGGTTGATAGTTAAAAAGTTGGGAGATTAGAATAAAAATTGGATGAATACTAGAGGTGCCCAAAATTGGCTCTAGTATGCGCTAAAAATTGATCACTAGAGGTGCCCAAAATTGGCTCTAGTATGTGCTAAAAATTGATCGCTAGAGGTACCCGAAACTGGCTCTAGTCGAATAAATTAATTAACTTAAGAAAACTAAAAACAAAACACTAGAGGTGCCCAAAACCAGCTCTAGTTAAAACATGTTAAAAGAACCCAATGAAGTAATTTGAAAACCTCTTGTTTGCATAGAATCCGAAAAATCAACTTGCACACAACTCCGCACACACTTACAAGCATTATAGTTTGATTCCGAGTAACTCCTAAGTTGTCCGAAAAATGAAAAGCCAATCATATTTTGTGCCCCGGTTTTGAGAACTGAAATCAAGTTCAAAGCTAAGTTTGTGAAAATTAAAGTCTTGGCGGGTAATTATTAGTTTGCATTGCTTGAGGACAAGCAATAGTTCGAGTTTGGGGGCGTGTTAAGTGTTCAAAAGTACTATTTTTATCACCATTTTTATTCTTATTATTGCTAGACTTAGGCTCATATTAGTTGCATTATTAGTCATTCATGCATGTTTGTATTGTTTCCTTGGTGGACAAGCTTGATTTCATATTTTGCTTAATTTTGTGGAAAAAGGTATTGCTTTGGTGTGTTTTTTGTGTGTGTGTGTGCATAACCACTTACCAAAGCAAGGCTGGAACCAGTTGCCAGGGCAATGCCTGAAGGAGATGCCGAGCTAGTTGCCAGGGAAATACATGAAGGAGATGTCGAGCTAGTTGCCAAGGTAATTTTCGACAAGGATTAAGATGATATGGTAGTCGAAATTGATGACTAGATAAGCCCAAGATGACGTAGAGCAAAGCTAAATCCCAAAGGAGTTTGATTTCCATGAAGAGGTTAAAGAGAAATTAAATCCCAAGAAGATAGAGAAGTTCTAGAAGAAATTCAAATATAATAAAAAATTATATTCTTTAAAGATAATTTAATTCCAACTTAACTTCCTCCTCAAAAAAAGACTTTGACCTAGCCCTATAAATTAAGGATCAAGCCGTCAACTCCAAGGGAGAGAGGGAGATCTCGACAAAGAGGCTTCAATCATTCTTCATCTTTTTCTTCTTTGTTCAATTAGGTTTATGCTAGGAATTCTTTGTCTTGTGTTTCTTTGGAACCTAGCCATAAACTAAATCTACTTGGCTAAGGTTATTGTGTTTTGTGGTTGTGAGAAACAATTGGATTTTTTTTAGGTAATAAGAGTTTGTACTTTCAATTCAAGGTTTACTCATTCTTGGTTCTTATTCTTGTTTGCGAGTGAATTGGGAGAGGATCTCATAACTTCATCTATTTATCTAATATCGGGAAAGTTAAATTCAAGAAACGAATGAGTATGGTCTTTATTCAATCTATTGATGGTGAAGATTAATCCGGCTTAGGAATAAGTTAAGGATTTCAATGGCTAAGAGAAGCGCAAGATTGGTTGTTGTTCACCCTTGATTCACGCATGGATGTATTATCAAGGCATGTACAAATAGCTAGAGTTTCAACTTAGGGATAAGAAGAAACCATTGAAGAACACTCCGCCGAACCTTGAAGTTGCTGCCCAGCCACCCAAGTAGTTGCCCAGCTAGTCGCCCAAACAACCATCGATTAGTTGCCAAGGCAACCCCGCTGTGCAAGTTGCCACGGCAACTGAGTTGCCCTTGCACTCTTTTACCAAGACGATCCAATCGGCTATCACACCTCAACTCACGATAACCTGGCCTATTCTCTGTCATTTGATTACATCTCCTTTTATTTTATTACTTTCTAGTTTAGTTGTTTGTTAAACTCCTACAATCTTCTACTTGTGTTTCTTTTACTTTTTACAGTGCAAGAGATTAGATTCTTGAAGTGGCACCAATCCCTGTGGAGACGATATCTTTTATACTATAGCTTGCGACGTGTACACTTGCACAATTGCGGAGCACTTATTACGCGCAACACTTATCTTCATGTCCTTTGTTTAATGTATCTAGATGGTTACTCGATATAAACTTCTTCTTTTAGTTAGCCATTAAGTGATGCTGACATGACATCTATATGATAAATTTTTCATTTATTTTGTGTTGCAACTGTTGTGAAAAGTCTGATAGTATTGATTCTTGCTACTGGAGTAAATACTTCTTTATAGTCAATTCCTTGTCTTTGTTTGTAGCCTTTGGCAACTTGTCTTGCCTTATATTTCTCTAATTGTCCTTCTTTATTAGTCTTTGTCTTGTACACCCACTTGACTCCATTTGGATTATTTCCTTATGGTAAACTTGTTAACTATCATGTATCATTTCTTTCTATTAATGCATCAAATTTGTTTGAAGATTTTTGCAATGAGCACGATATCATTTCTCAGTTGACAATTAGATATGCGCCTCACCAAAATAAAGTTGCTAAAAAAAAAGAATCGCACAATTCTTTACATGGCAAAAAACATGGTAAAAGGTAAGCATCTATCAAAAATTTTCTGGGCCAATGCAATTCGAAATGTGAGTAACATGAAACCGAGCGAAGCATGAAGTGGTAAAAATAGAAATTGGCCACCTCAAGATCTTCGGATGCATTGCATATGCCCGCGTTCCTGAGCAGTCAACAAAATAAACTTGATGATAGAGGAGCGAAGTGTATCTTCATCTGCTATGATGAACCAAAAAAAAAGCTTATACACTCTATAATTCTCTCACTATGAAGGTGATTATCTTACAGATATTGAGTTCAATGAAGCAAAAAACTGACAATGGAGTTAAGAAGAAAAGAAAGTTGAAGGACTATTTTTTAACGAAAATAAAGATGATGATGACTTCATCAACTAAGATGAACAAGGTGATGATCAAGGTCATCAACAAAATTCGATTGAACCATCTTCATCAAGAAACAATAATAGTAAAACTAAAAATCCTAAAGAATATCAAACTAAAGTTCAAAGATCTACAAGAGAAAGAAGAGTAGCAGAAAGGAGCAAGAATTATGAAACTGAAAATATTTCACTTTTCTATTTACTTGCAAGTAGTGATCCAAAAACATATGAAGAAGCAATTAGAGACAACAAGTAGAAGAATTCTATGGATGAAGAAATTGTATACTCGCCTCCTCTATCTGATCTGAGTATCTTTAAGTATTGATTGCTTTACTTTTCCGCCATTGCGTTGAATTCTTTGAATTTATCCAATGATTCTGATTTTTCTTTAGGAATATATACCCAACATTTTCAACTGAAATCATCAATAAAGATGACATAGTACCTACTTCCACTGAGTGATGGTATGTTAAAAGGACCAGCTAAGTTAGTGTAGACTATCTCCCATGGTCTTTTAGCTCTCTACGATTTGTCAACTTCAAAGCTTTGTCTGTGTTGCTTTCTTTTGATGTAGTCCACGCACAATTGATTCTGATGGTTGATTTATGGCAATACATTCACCATAATTTCTTTTGACAACAGATTTAAGCAAGAAAATCCAAGATGCCTATACTTCAAAGGTCACAGTCACGGATCGTCTTTGATTGCAGTCTTCATGCACTTTACTTCTCATGGCTCGATGTCAATGGTGAAGAGAAGATTTCGCATCATATCAACTTAGGCAACTAATTCTCCATTATTATTTTTTATTGCAATTATAACCATGTACCTAAGTTTTATTTTCATGTTTATATCCGCCTCAGCCTCTACGTTCTCGTCTACGACTTGATTACTTGTAATTTTCACTTGTTTGGTTGCTGACATATGAACGACCGCAACATCCACATGTTCCTCATCCACCTTTGTATCTTTCACGATTCACACCACAATTTTCTCTGCCTTGTGCACAGTTGTTACTGGCTTTTCCTTTATTAACGTGCAACTTAATTTATAAAACTCGCTGTAGATTTTTAATCTCTTTGTTTAGTTTTTTTTCTGTTCATGGACTTAGAGTGATCCCACAAGCTCATCAATAGTAATTTGAGTAAAATCTTTTTATTCTCCAATCGCAACAACCACAAAATCAAATTTATGTGTCAGCGATCGTAAAATCTTTTCCAACACTCTGACATCGCCGAGTGTTTTGCCATTTAATTTCATTTGCTACAACTTTCACACGACTAACATAGTCACGATGTTTTTCGTGCTTTTCATTTTTAGCATCTCAATCTCGGCTCTGAGTGATTGTAGACACACTTTTTTTAACTACTTGAAGTGATCCCTGCATCTGCATAATCTCCCATGCTTGTTTTGCGGTTATTGCTTCTGAAATTTTTCAAAAGTAAATTTAGCTATTTCTTAAAAATAAAATATAACGCCTTTTTGTCTTTTATATGAGCTTCCTTTACTGTTCTTTTTCCTTCGTTGGTTGAAGCTGCTCTGCTACTGCATTTTCAGGGTTGACGTATCATTTTTTCATGATGTTCTAATTATTTTGTGAACCAAGTAATGCTTTCATTTGTATATTGCAGTTGCAATAATTTATCTTTGTCAATAATGAGATTTGTGACTAGATCATATTTTCTATCTTCTTATGATGTAAACTCGAACTTGACTCAGATACCACTTGCTTGAAGCGCAAGAGTGGGCACTTGATTTATTTTTGAACAATATTATTAAGAACCGAACAATTGTACAACTTACTTGCTATTGCAATTTTCTCACAAAAAACACTTTGTTTCACTTGCATGCACACACACGCACTTATCTTCTTGAACTTTGTTTTAGTTTTTTCACAACTCACTCGCACTTATTCAGTTACAACACTTGAAGCATTTATATAGACATTCTCCACCGACATAGAGAGATCTCTAGGAATCACTAGTTTGTTGTCATCCTAGAATCTCCTCCAAGTATCTCTTTAATTTGACAAGTATCATTGTTATTATAATTTTCCTTAATTTCCAAGTATTTCTAGATTTTTCCAACCATGCCATGAAGCTTCCACGTATGCTCCATTTTTCTTGAATCTTCTAGATTTTACTTTATCCATATCTATTAGGTTTGACTTTCAACATTCACAAACGAGGTGCATCACCCAGCCAAGGAGCTCCCTCAAATACTGCAGGATGTCTTTGCCGATCCGACTTACTACAAATTCCAAACTGTCAACACGGAGAAGCCGTCTTCTTCAGGATCATCTTCCTATATGCTTAAGTTTATGTTATTTCTGCCTCAATCATTGGCCATTTGTTTGACGGTGAGAAGACAAGTTTGGTATATTTATTAACTAAAACCGAGTATTTAAACGAAGTGAATGCGCATTATATCTGTTATTTTCGATTCTGTTTCTGTTAATGCAAGAACTTGTTCTCGATTCTGGTCTCTGTTCAGGTAATTGCATGATGGGCGGAAAGTTTGCCACTGTTGTACATCTGCTATAATCCGAGCTGCGGACATCGTTGGAGAGGTTGAGACCGAATTTCTCCCCATGCTCACAGAGCTGTCTTGGACATTTTCGAAATCTTAAGCGAAAATTAAAAAATAAATTTCATAGAAAAAATATATTTTATTACTTTTAACAGTTAATTTAATATTTTATTAATAAATTATAGAAACATTATTAAAATAAAAAAACACCATAAATACACCATAACACCATTATTAAATTAACTTTTAACAATTAATTTAATATCAAACATATTATTTTCATTGTTTTGTTAAGAAAGCAGCATAAATACAACTAAAAAAATAAGAAACAACTAATAACTTACTAGATTGTCGCTAGAAAACATGTGAAGTTATGAGTCTAAATGTAATTACAAGGTAATATATGTTATACATATTTTTAACCCTTTGACAATCCGCATATACCTTGTAGAAAAAAAGATTTAAACTTATGTCTCTGAGAATAAATACTATCCGCTTTTCTACTAGGAGAATTGTATTACTATTTTACAAGGGAATTTTGAGATTGGTAGCACTGTAATTGACATGTATCTTGCCACTGTGATCCATTTCCTTGCATTTTCTGCTGAATCATTAACATGGGTTTTTTTTTTCAATGATGTTGGCCAGCTCACTACTTTTATCCAAGAATTAAAGGCAATTCATTGAAACGTTTATTTTCCAATCTTACTGCTTAATTTGGTCATTCGATCTCAGTCTAGTTGTGAATTAGTGGACCTAAACTTAGGTTTAAATTAACATTGTTTTCATAAAATACATATGTTTTGATTATTATATTACTAATAATTTCCACTCTTTCTAATTATTATAATATCAATAATTTCAATTATTAATTAAATGTCATTTATTGAATTATTATATTATTAAAATCGTAATATAATCATATAATATTTATAAATAAATTGTCATAAAATAAATGATTTTGATTTTTTAATATTAGGGTAAAGTACACCAGTGGTCACCGAACTTTTAGGGCGTGTTCATTTTGGTCACTGAACTTTTAAAATTTTCATTGGAGTCATCCAACTTTTAATTCGCTTTCATTTTTGTCTTTCATCTTTCATTAGAAAATGTACGTGTCCATTAATTTTCTTTTTCCTCAATAAAATAATTACTTTGGATCCCACGACTGATTAAATCATCACGGCGTCATCATCTTCTTCTCCAAATATCTTTCTTTCTTTTTTTTAAGAATAAAACTGGTTGTTTTGGCCAAAAATCGATGGTAATGGCTGTTATGACGGAGTGCTAAAGAGATCCACCGCCATTACTTCCGCCATTGTCCGTCAAAAAATAAGAAAAAAAAATTTCGGAAAAAATTATTCGATCTCGCCTTGCATGCTTGATTTTACTATTCGACTGTCGTCTTAATCTTTTCATATCTTGTTGATTCTTCATTTCTAACCTTTTTTACCATAGTTTTAATCAAGATTTTTCTTACAGGTACATTCCGTCTATATGGTAATACTACTGATATTAAGTCCAGGTAATCAACTTTTATCGTTTAGTTTTTCCGATTTTCATGGTAAAAGAATATTAAATGGCTATTGTATTTTGTATTTAGTGACCTGATGTTATTGCTGGATTAGAGTGTACCTTACAAGTTTTTTGTTCATATATTTGCTGGACTGTTGAAGTTTTAAGCAATCTGCCAAAACTAGAAAGAAATGTCTCTACATCATCTAACATGAGTAGCATCTCTTTGACTTCAACTATCTCAAATCCAGGTTACCCTTCATATATCTTCTTTAGTTTTGTCAGGAAAGCTTAATGATATGTATGGTATTATCAATTATTACTGTCAAAAGGATAAAAATACTGATATTTTTTTATGGTCATTTTTGTTTGTTTAATCAGTGCACAAGCGCTCTAGCAGTTGGTGCTTTAATCAGAAAATTTTTTCTGCAGGCACTTTACAATGTATGCCACAAATAACGCTTGTGCACGTATGCATTTTTTAACATAAGATAACGAGAGTGATCGAAATAATTATTTTTATTGAGTAAAATGAAAATTAACGGGCCACGTATGCACTTTTTAACATAAGATAACGAGAGTGATCGAAATAAAAGCGGACTAAAAGTTGGGTGACTCTAATAAAAAAATTTAAAGTTCGGTGACCAAAATGAATAAGCACTAAAACTTTAGTGACCAATGGTGTACTTTACCCTTAATATTATTATCTGAGTATATTGATGAATATCCATTCAATTATAAATTCGTGCTTTTCGTATTTTGGTTCAGAGCAGTCAGTAGATTGATATTGGAATTAGAATGTTACAAGTTTGAGTTTTTTCGTACTCAAATTCTCACAAGTTAGAATATTCTAGACTCAATTTTTGTTGTAAAAGTGTTAATCTAAAACGAATTATAAATATTAATAAAATACACGAAAATACAGATTTATTGAAATTAAATAATTTTCGAATAAACCAAACAGAAAGAAAACATGTTGAGGCCTGCACGAACGCAGTTTTCTTAAGACGGATCTCGACCATTCCTTGGTGCTTGAGTTTTTTTTGTCGTCAGTCTCCCAGGATACAAAAACTAATGATCTTCAACAGTAACACGACTGTAGAGATCACGAACAGAACTTTGCCTTTGCCTATCACCGAAAATACCAAAGAGTTTTGAATAAGATAATTTTTTGAGATTGTGTAAAACTGAGAAAAATGTTCGTTATTTATAGGGGAATGGAGGGAAAAAAATATGACAAATATAATATTCCGAATTAATCTACTATGCCACTGCCATGTTGTGTGACTAATTTGGCAGAAATGGTGCAAATTTGGGCTTAATATGGTCATTCCAGGTACTGTCATTTTAGCATAGTTTTTCTACTCCCCGGTTCGTCTACACAACAAGGTATGGACCCTTAGTTTCTTTTGTATTGTTTGGTCATGTTGGTTATATAGAAATGAGATGCTATTCAAAGGTTTAAAGATGAATGTGGAGTATTTATTTGAGCTATGCATACATCGTCTAAGTCTTTGGTGCTCTGCTATATGGAATGATGTGGCCATATCTGTTCTTGATCCCCCCTCGATCCAGAAAAATTTAGCTTCTTTGGCTGCAGCAAATCCAAATCTGTCCCAACAATTTGGAATCCACCTCCCTCGGGAGCCCTCAAGTTTAATATTGATGGTGCTGTGATTGGCAGCCATGGCAAGGCGGGAATCGGGGGCTGCCTCCGAGATTTAAAGTCTAATCGCCTCATTATCTTCTCAAAGTCGATTGGGATCTCAGACGCGACCTCAGCCAAGATTTTGGCAGCTTGTGAAGCTTGCAAAGCTTTCAGATCATCTCCGTGGGCTCACAACAATAGGCTAATTTTAGAGAGTGATTGTTCCCTTGTAGTGGACTGGCTCCTGAACCCTCATCGATGCCCAACAGTGTTTAAAGACTTAATCATGTCGCGTCTGAAGGAATGTGAAATCATCAAATGGACCATACAACAAGCGCTGAGAGAAGGTAACACCTTAGCTGATACTTTAGCAAAAAAGGTATCTCACGCACTATTGATCCGTGTACTTTAGCTTTATGATTAAAGCTGTGTGTGTTGCTTAGTTATAAGGTCCTAATTCACTGTTTTAGAATTTCACCCTTTGATGGTACTGCTAGTATTGGCGTATGTTAGGTTTATGGTGTGTTGAGACTATTTTGTTTTTGTATTGCCATATCCCACTTAAGTTTAGAGTTTTTTTTTAATGTGGCACGGGTATGACACGTCCTCCTTTAATAAATTTCCACCATTTCTTTTAAAAAAATGGTCGATTAAATTAAAACGGTAACAAACTGTTAATACCATATTCAAAACAGAATATTCTCGAGAATTGCACTCATTACCTTTTAATATCCGAATTTAAAGGAAGCCGATATTTTATTTGTAAGGAAAAAAATTATTCAAAGTAGGGTAAAATATTAGGTGTGTGCCCCAACCCAAATAAGTTCAACAAGCTTTAATCCACACCCCTTAAAATTGTGTGTGAGGCACAATTTTCACTTAAGTCATTTAACAATCAATAAGAAGGTAAGTGTATATAAACACTTCCCATGCTATTTATCCCAACAATGTGAGATAAGGGGGTTTTTACTTCCTTACTCAATTTGTAACTATCATTCTTTGAGCATCAATTTCTCATTCATCACTCAACCAATTTGAGCATATGAGATACCGTCGTAAATGTCTCATGGAGTAGAATAAGACCCAATAAAATTATTATTCGAATCTCCACCTTTATCCCTTCATAATATGGCTCAAAGTTACTATTTCCTCACATATTTTCCAACAATTTTTTCATACATAATTTTCTTTTTAAATTCAGGTTTTCTTAAATTTGAATCATCTTAAACTTGAATTAGACATGCGATTTTCTTAAATTCATATTGGAATTAGAACGTTGCAAATTCAGGATTAAAATACATATTTTCTTAAATTCAAATCGTTTTTTTCTTCTTTAAACAATAGAGCCAGCTTGATTCACACAAACAAACACAAACAACTACAAAAGAGAAAGAAGTCCTACAACAACTTAAAAAATCATACAAAGTAAAGATAGAAAAAACGTCAAAACGAACGGACAAAGAAAGCACATGAAAATTTGCGGAACAAACAAAGACAAAATCGTACAAAAGCAAACAGAAACAAAGCTCCAAGGAACCAAAAAGGAGAACGGAAGCAAGAAAGAACCAGCCACTTCATTCTTCACCTGCATGACAAATCGGGGGACACCGAATCATATAACATGAGGAGAAATGCAGAGAGAAACCATCAAGTGTTCATCGCGTCAAAGATAAAAAATTTGTCAATGACTGATGAAAGCAAAGGAAGAATAGGAGTCGAAGATCCTAGCTAATGATCTCCCACCGGCGAAAAGCAAGAACTTTGTCCACCATTGATAGGGGTGTAAATGAACAGAGCGTTCAACGAAACCGTCCGTGAACTGTTCGTATAACTTTCGTTTATTAAGTTAAATAAACGAGTATGAACAAAATTTTTATGCTCATTTATAAATGAACGAACATGAACAGAGGTGTGTTCGGTTCGTTTATGTTCACGAACAAGCTCGTTCATAGGCTTATTTATAAGCTCATTTATAGGCTCGTTTATAAGCTCGTTTATAGGATGAAAATGCTTGTGGAAATATCTAAATACTACTTTTTGTTGTTGCTAAGGATGTCATATAAGTTAATTTTGAAATGTAAGTTTTATTTTATTGTTTTTGTTTTATTTATTTATTTATTGTTAATTTAGTTAACATTTCTGACCATATAAACGAACATGTTCGCGGACGAATAAACGAACATGTTCGTGAACGCTTAAACGAACATGTTCTCGAACACTTAAAAGAACGGTTCCCGAACACTTAAATGAACAAGTTTGTGAACACTTTAACGAACACGTTCGCGAACAATTAAACGTACACGTCCGTGAACACTTAAACGCACACGTTCATGAACACTTATATGAACACGTTCGTGAACACTAAACAAACGAACACGAATACCTTCAAAAATAAATAAACGAATACGAACACAATATTAAAAATTTAAACGAACACGAACCAAACATGTATACCTTTAAAAATAAACAAACGAACACAATCTTGTTCGCTCAAGCTCGGTTCATTTACACCCCTAACCGTTAAAGAAACCGAAAGTCCTGCAAAATCGAGATCCAACATGCAACGATCCAACAAACAACAAAAACCTAAAGAAGAAACTAAGGAGGAGGAGGAGTTTAAACTTTTCAACGCGCCTGTATCTACGCATCTTCTCACCACGTAAGTCGCTGGAGAAGAATATCAATGAGTAGACCAACAAAGTATACCGAAACACCATAAGAAGAAGAAGAAGAAGAAAAGGTTGAGATGAAGAAAAGAAAAAAATAGAAGTGAAGAGAAGAGAAACAAATAAAGCAAATGAAAACAAAAAAAAGGTGTGAGTGACCAGCCGTCAGCGGCAACAACGGTTGGACGTCGCTGAAATTTAGATGATTTGAAAAAAAGAAAAAAAAAAGTAAAATTTCGAGAGGAAGAGACTTAACCCTTGTCGTTTTGACACATGAACTTTCTAAATTCGAATTATCTTAAACTCGAATAACAAAGACGAACTTTTGGGCTTAGACATTTTTTTCAACTCTAATTTTAGCCGGCCTTATTCGTACTTACCAGCCTAAAGTTAATTTTGAATTTCAAAAAATAAAAAAAGTCGCCGAATACAATAGCCACAAAATGCTAATCCTACTATCCAATAACATGCTGCCACGTCATGAAACACGCATCACATGACGTGTCGAGTCAACAGCTCGGCTCCTCTCTCCCTCTTTCTCGCCACCGAATAAATATAGAATCTCTCTCCGTCTCAGATCATCCCCTCCCATTTCTAAACACTCGAAATATACTTATTTTATATACGAGCGAGGTTAGTCAGCTGATAGGAACGGAGGTGGTAGCGGCGGCGGTGGTTGTGCCTGTGGTGGTTTGATATTCGGTCAGATCCTGATCCAATGGCTGAAGACAAATACAACCTCAAGAATCCGGCGGTGAAGAGGATATTACAGGAGGTTAAGGAGATGCAATCCAATCCCTCTGATGATTTTATGAGCCTCCCTCTCGAGGTCTGTTCCCCCTTCAAATTTCAAAATTTTAAGGCTTTTTTTGAGTTTCGATCTGATGATTCAGATCATGGATGGAACGTTGAGTTATTTGATGATTTTGAGAATGTTTTGGTTCTTTGTCCCATTAAGAGGCAAATTTTTCTTTGATTTATGAGATTATTGTGGATTTTCGTTATAAATTGAGTTTTTCTTCTTCTTTTGGATCGGTTTTCAGGAGAATATATTTGAATGGCAATTTGCAATTAGGGGTCCCCGGGATTCTGAATTTGAAGGAGGGATTTATCATGGAAGGATCCAATTGCCTGCTGAGTACCCATTTAAGCCCCCTTCATTTATGTTGCTGACTGTAAGCGCTCGCTTTATAAATACATACAAACATGTACACATATATGCATCATTTTTGTGTTGTTAATTATGTAATTTGATGTGTTAACAAGTTTCTTTGCCTGTCTAATTTTCAGCCAAATGGGCGTTTCGAGACGCAAACTAAAATTTGCTTAAGTATATCGAATCACCACCCAGAGCATTGGCAGCCATCTTGGAGTGGTTAGTATTCATTTCTCTTGAATGCAAACGCATAATTTTGATATAAATTGTATATGAGATTGAGATCGGGATATTGAGTATAATGACAGTATTTGTATCTTGTAATTTTGATTCCACTGCTATTTGTTGAAGCTCTTCAAAAGCATTCACAGAAATCTTACTAGCAACTAGTGAATTGACATAGTTCTCATTTGCCACACAAAACAAGTTTAACAAACCTCCATGACCTTCTTAGTAAGCCTCTTCAGCGCTTGAAAATCAACTCTAATTGTCATCGACCACCAGTACCAAACCTCACCAGAAATATTACTGTGGAAGTGTTTCCAACTCCATTAGGCAATGCCACTAGAGCTGTCCAGTATCATTTCTTCTTGAAATGAATCTCATTTGCATTTACTTGTAAGTAAAAAAAAATCAAAGCAAAAATAGATACATTTCAGACTTCTAATTCTCCTAATCGTTCTGTGGTCTACTTTTATAGCTCCTCCCTACTTTGTTGAATGAGGTGATTGACTGACCTAGCCTAGAAGCAGACATTTCTCCGACTGTTCCAAAATTTTAACCCGATACGCTTACATTATTACCATTTCCTATCCCTTCATTCTGGCATGTGCTTCATTTTTCCTTTTTTTTCTGTATTTTGGATTGGAAACAAAAGGTTTTGTGTGATTATTTAGGAACTGATACCTTGTTAGAAAAGTTTAATTAGTGAAATTTGAGGAACTACACATTGCATCCAATTTTTATTGGATACTAGAGGCTTATTGAATGATGGAAATCTAATTTCAACTTTGATTATTCAATGAATATTGTACATTCTCTTCTCGCTTGAACAAAATTTAGATAAAACCTGGCTAATCTGGTTGTTGGTGTTGATAGTGAGGACTGCTTTAGTGGCACTGATTGCTTTCATGCCCACCAGCCCAAATGGTGCATTAGGTTCTCTAGATTATAAGAAGGAAGAGCGACATGCCCTTGCCATTAAATCTCGTGAAGCTCCACCCAAATTTGGGACTCCTGAGCGCCAAAAACTTATCGATGAGGTATGTTTTGCATAAATTGCATCTGAATTAGGTGATTTTGGTTCTATGTTTAAAAATATCTTTGGTGGCACAGATTCATGAATATATGTTGAGCAAGGCACCCCCTGTTCCTCAACTCAGCCCTTCACAGGACTCGGAAGAACACCCTACCAACAGCGATGGAGAAGTTCAGGCTAATCAGCAGGATTCCGTTAATATGGGTGCTGAGAATGTACCACTCAATCCAACAGAACATGACAGGGCCGTTGAAGAAGAGCCTCTGGCTCCAGCCAATGCTAATCCTGGCAACCCTGAAATGAGGGTGAGGGCAGCAGTGAGAGAGATTCCTGCCAGGGAACCAAGTCATCAGACGCTGGAAAGGCCAGAGACGAGGATTCAAAGATCTGCTGATGACCGCTTGTTTACGTTGGCTGCCGTTGGACTTACCATTGCAATCTTGGTTCTTTTGTTGAAGAAGTTCATGAAATCCAGCGGACATGGTGCTGTTTTCATGGGTGGGTCGTAGTTCTCGCTGTAAGGATCCTCAGTTGAGCTGTACTGGCTTTGCACGATTAGTTCAACAAGTAAGAAACCTATCAAAGACATTGTTTTGAATATATAGTGAATCAATCTGTAATATATGATACCAGGTTGATAAATTTCAGCTACTGTAATTAACAGTATATGTCAGCAATGGATTGTCAATTATATGGTGAATTTGAATTTCATCAATGATGTACAACAGTCCTTAACCCTATATTGAAATAAGAGAGAAATTTTAATATACAAGCACGTATAAACTAAAGTTTACGTATGTTTATCAAATTTAGGGGTTTGAAGTTTAGTTTAGGGTTTAGGTGTTTAAGGTGTTATAGTTGAGAATTTAAAATTTGAATTTTAATGAAGGGTTGTGTAATTTTTTATCAAATTTAGGGGTTTAAAATTTAGTTTAGGGTTTAAGTGTTTAAGGTGTTATAGTTGAGAATTTAAATTTTGAATTTTAGGTTGCGTAATTCTTTTACACAATTTGTTTGTGTATATAACGGGTAAAATAATAACAAATTGTGTATATAACGGGTAAAATAATAAATTTAATGATTAAGATCTTGTTAAATTTGATGCACACAATGAAACTCCAGTGTTGGTAAAGACTAATATAAATAAATAACTGTGTCATGATAAATTACTGTCTTAAAAGTAAATTCGGCCCGACGTATAATCGCTACAAATGGTTTAATGCCTTTTAAGGTTAGCACGGTCTCGAAAATTGAAGCGAACTAAGATAGTACTGCTCTTATTTTAAAAGCTGAGAAAGCTTAAGAAAGCTTTTGAATTAATCACTCGTGAAAGCAAAATATTTGCTCTCGAAATCAAAGGAAGCAATTGAATCTTCTTCCTTGAGATCATTGAAAATGAAAAATCGGCCGGTATTTATAGGCTAAAGATGAAGGGTAATTTAGTCCATATGCACAGCCAAAATCATGGCCAATTAAATCAAATAAATTTACTTAAAATCAGATTAAGAAACGGTTAAAATAATACCATTAAAACTGCTGCTGGAACGAACCTGGACATATCATGTCTAGATGCATAACGAAGCTGGACATATGATGTCTAAATTCATAACCGCGGGAAAACGTTTTGAATTCAAATGGACAGATGTATTAACAGGTTAAAAACAACATAATTAGCAGCTGTAATAAAGGGACAAAATCAACATAACTGGCAGCTGTAATAAAGGGATAAATACAATATTTATGGAAACGAAACTGCTTGAATTAGCCTATAAATACAGAGCAAAACTTTTTTTTCAGTGTTCGAAAATTTCAACAAAAAATTCTTTCGTATTTTCTCTAAAAAGATAATATGCGGGTGGTACGTGTCGAAGACACATATTAACACGAACACAAACTGAGCGAGCTGCTACGGCTATGCGCGCGTACGAGGGCCTTGTAATTTTTCTATTCAACAAGGAGGGCCAGAAAAGACTCCATATAAATTCAACTCAAGGTCCTTTCCCACCCAATATGGGATTACATGCTCTATCACACTTGAGCAGTACCAACATTTCCCCACAAATGCAAAAGATTTCTTTAAAAATTTAGAAATTTAGAAGTTTGAAAAACGTGAGAAGAGCAACAGCGAGATTAGGCACTTAAGAACTAGTGAATGTATCTAGAAATAGTACATAGTGAAAATGAGTAATTTTTCTCTTAACGAGTGAACGAATCTGAAACTTGTTAAGATAAGAGGGAACTCATAACGCACTACTAACCTTATTCATCCACCAAAGTCCTCGATAAATCAACAAATATATATGTGTGCGTGTGAAATATATATAGCCCTCAATACCTCAGGATTCTTATAAGTGTACTAGAAAGACGAACCAATGTCTTTCATAGAAGGTGGCTAATCCTTCTCACTTACATAGGCAATTTCATCAGGTTTATCTCAATATAAACCACCCGAATCAGGGCTATGAAATTATTAAGAGCTTTTCCAGCAAGCTCATCCTTTCAAAATAAAGTAGGTGAATTATTCAAGTTCATTTTAATATGAACCACCCAATCTCTGGGATAAGAATTCATTAAGAATAAAATACCCAACCTCTTTTATCGGTGAATTCAATATGTCATTCTCAAATAGGAACACCCAAACTCTTTGTGTAACATCCTTGACCCAGATGACACATTTGAGCCTTTAGCCCAAACCATAACCATAAATTTCCAACCTAGCTTAGCTCACACCACATTCATATCACAAAATCCATTAAGTTTAATAGTTCAAATAGGAATAATAGTTAAAACGTTACATGGGGAGCTCCATTTGAAATACATAATTAAAAGCATTCGACACATAAGTTAAAAGCCAAAATATGAGTTACAATACAATCATAGGGTCCTACTAATACATAGCCTAATTAATCTAAGTACTATAATCGGACAAGAGTCGATGCTGAAGTCCTACTCCGATAGTGCTCCAACGATGCATGTCAACCTACTAACCTGCGAACGGAAACAACAATTCTGAACGCTGAGCTAACGAAGCTCAGTGGATACACTTCCACTCAACCATGCTTCATGCAAATCATAAATAAGAGCATGTAGCTAAAGAATGATACATGGTAATGCAATCATATGGCGCTACCTCTATCCGCCTAAACACATAGCAACAATAAGAAGTAAACAGTCTCACATAGCAATCATATATATAATATCAACAAACCTGGAGTGAGGCTCGATTCCACTAAGCATCGGGTACATACACTATGAGTAAGGCCCGATTTCACTAAGCATCGGGTACACACACTATTGCTCGAAATCTCTCATCGAGCCTTCGAATGAGTCCGGTCCCACTATACCTCGGGTTCATACATTCAAAATCTTGACCATGGTGTTGCAACACTCTCTATCACACGAGTATCCAGAACCCTATCAAACAAGGTTTCACTTTGTTTCACTTGCATGCACACACACATACACTTTTCTTCTTGAACTTTGTTTCTCTTTCACGTGCTTCATACATTCAGAATATTGACCGTGGTGTTGTAACTTACTTGCTGCTGTAAGTTTCTCACCAAAACCACTTTGTTTCACTTGTACGCACACACATTTTTATTCTTGAACTTTATTTTTACTTTTTCATAACTCAATCTCCCTTATTCAGTTACAAGACTTAAAACCTTTAAGTTTAATAGTTCAAATAGGAATAATAGTTAAAACGTTACATGAGGAGCTTCATTTGAAATACATAATTAAAAGCATTCGACACATAAGTTAAAAGCCAAAATATGAGTTATAATACAATCGTAGGGTCCTACGAATATAATACAATCATAGGGTCCTACGAATGCATAGCCCAATTAATCTAAGTACTGTGCTCAGACAAGAGTCGATGCTGAAGTCCTACTCTAATAGTGCTCCAACAATGCACGTCAACCTACGAACGAAAACAAAAATTCTGAACGTTGAGCTAACGAAGCTTAGTGGATACATTTCCACTCAACCATGCTTCATGTAAATTATAAATAAGAGCATATAGATAAAGAATGATACATGGTAATGCAATCATAAGGTGCTACCTCTAGCCGCCTAAACACATAGCAACAATAAAAAATAAACAGTCTCACATAGCAATCATATGTATAATATCAACAAACATAGAGTGAGGCTCAATTCTAATAAGCATCGGGTACACACTCTTGCTCAAAATCTCTTATCAAGCCTTTGAATGAGTCCTGGTCCCACTAAGCCCTGGGTTTATATATTCAGAATCTTAACCATGGTGTTGCAACACTCTCTTTCACACAGGTATCTAGAACCCCATCAAACAAGGTGACTCAACCATGATAATGCCCTCATATGGCATACATTCGCCATTCGATCCACCAAGGATTCTTATTCATACAATACAACAAGTCACCCAAGGTTTTGATAAGTTATTACTCATTAAGCTTGCACATGGGGGTTTAATCTCAATTTCTCGATTTTACCATTTGTTTTACCAGTAACACCCTAAAATCGGGCCTAGTCAGAATTTAATTTCAGTAACCAAAAATTCTTACACCAGAAAGTCTAATTATAGAGTTGACATTTGACCAAATGGTCAATTAATGGTTTCTTGCACCCCAATTAAGTATTGATATAGATTAAGACCCCATTATAGGTCTTGAAAACTATCAAAGTGGCAAAATTGGCAAAATTAAAAGTTTGGGAGCAAAAGTGTAGAGGATGGAGAGTTGAGGGACTAACATTGCGATTAGCCCCTCTTCAATATTAGTCACTACATACGTGGTGTTATGGGATAAGCTTTCTTCGTCCAAAAGAAAGCCAAACAATTAAAATTGTAAAAGAAATTAGTTAGAAAGCTTACCCGGTAAATTTGGAAACCACCATTTCTATCATCTTCTTTCTTTAGCTTAAACAAGCAAGCACCTCCCCATTGGAGGATAAGTCGAGCTTTGATTTCCTTAAGTTTCTTAATTATATATTGTAGTTATCGATTGGGTAAGTACTTCCCCTCAATTAGTTTATCGATTCCATGGCAAAACCATGTTTAATTTCAAGTTTAAGAATTAAGAAAACCTAAAAATTCTCTAGGGATATCATAGCTTATTTGTTATCATTTTTCATAGCTATTAAGTTGCTATGAATTCACTACCGACATTGAAATCCTTGTAATTCCTATCTCTTTGTAGCTCAAGAAAATCAAGGTGAAGAATCACCAAATCCTTCCAATTCTACCAAGCTCAAGAACTAGAGCATTGTCATCCTAGAGCCTTGAAAACCTCGGAAGTAACAGTGAGTGTAGCCTGAGTCTAGAGATTTGCTAGGTGCCCTTCCCGAACCCACTAATATTGAATTATTGCATCATCATCATTGATCAAGGTATGAGCATAAGAGAACCTTGTTAGAGGTGTCATTGGTAAGCTTATAACATCGTTAAGTTAATTATTGAAGCATGGCATTGTTATTGACATTATTGAAACATAAAAATGATTATATTGATCATGCTGTATAGTATTGTCATTGCTACTGTTATTGATATCGTTATCGTTATTGCTATTGCTATTGTTATTGTTATTGTTAGTGACATTGGGAAGTATTTAATCCTCGGATACAAATGGACATGGGATACAATTGGCATGCCATAGAATTAATGAGCACATTGGTACGGAATAGACTACGGTCTCTGAGATAAGGCTCTAATTGGCGATGTTGGCGGGATGTGTTAATGTTAGTCTTATTGGCGATGATGGAGGATATTGACCATTTATTATTAGCGATATTGGTTGAGAATTCGCATAACCATATTACATGTTGATCCAAGGAAAATAAATAAGAATTCTAAGTATTGCCAAAACTAGACTTCAGATGCATTTATATTGCTATACATGCCATTGTTATCATTGATATTTATATTTTTGTTATTGGCTACCTCACTAGGCTAAGTAAGCCTAATACATTTTATTTCCATGCATTTTTAGGTTAAAGGTTAGTCGGATCGAGGATCGAAGCAATGACGTTTTTGAATCAAGTCACCAAGTTACATGCAATGTAAATTGTATCCTTAAACTCATAAAAAGGTGGCATAAGGTCTAAACCAGTTAGTTTATTCCCATTTTGTATGTATGTATGGTCCACTATGTTGAATGAGTTAAAGCATGAAGAATGATATGTTTATAGTTTATTAAATTTAGTAAAATGACCCTAATTGCACCAATAAGGGAAAATTAGGTAAATGGATTCGTTTTGAGGTAAAATTTGACATGCAAATAGATTTGATGATATTAAGATTGCTGCTAAAATTTGGTAAGTTTTAGACATGGTTAAAACCCTCAAATTGGAATAAAACCAGATAAATCTTGGCATTACAGGCACAAGCGTACCGGTACTCGTACCGATACTGCAAGACATTATAGGGGCCATAATGGTACAAGCGTACGATACGAGTGATGTCGTACCGGTACAATCATACAATATTTGTGTGAGACATAAAGGCGTACTGATACTGCTACAGGAGTAACGATACACCAATTCAACACTAGAATTTTACTGTAGCATGGGTACTGGTACAAGTAGTGGCGTACCGATACCCATTCACATTTTAATTTGGGATTTTAAGGATTGTGTACCGGTACGGTAATAGACCTGTACCGATATAGGGGCACCAAATCCTCGTATCGGTACTGTATGATAAGTACCGATATGAGATTTAGGTTTAAAAGAAAAATATTAAGGGGGCGTACCAGTACGACCACTTGAGTATCGGTACCGATACAGGTAAGTTAGTTAACTGGTTCTAGAAAATTGCAAAATGGTCACTGTTTTGAATGGAGGTTAATTATAAGTGTAAATGGACTTCAAATCGTATGAAATTTTATATACAAGGTAATTAGTAATAGGATTTCTTATGGGTAAACTTTATTTGGGTTAAGTCTTTAAAAATTGTAAGATTTGCAATTTAGCCCTTAAACTCGTACATGTTATTAATTAGACCCTCTTTTAAGGTAAATAAGATGCATTGAGTTTGGATAAGCATTACATTGGATGAATGGTAGTAAATCAACGTTTACAGTTTAAGACAATGAAATAAGACAACCGTTCACTGTATTGTTTACCGATAACGCTTTTTGACCTGAATTTCTACCATACCGAGAAAATGGTGTTACATTTGTGGTATCAGAGCTAGAGTTTAGTCGATTCTAAGACTAGACTGGAGTCTATTTTATTGTTATTGCATTGCATATGCCACCTAGGAGTTTATTTTGTCTATATTATGACTTGTTAATCTGATCATTTTTCTTTTTATAATATATGATGTCTGACTCCGATAAAGCTCACGAAGAAGTTGAGCATACCGTTGGCTCCTCGACTAATGGCGAGGAGAAAATGGGGAAGAACCCTCTGAATATGCAAATTCCTCCACAAGAATCAGTGAATTTTGAACCCGTGTTACAAACTGCTCAATTTGAATGTTACAAAAATATGACTGAGATGTTCAAGTAGTTTATGGCAACCCTTAAATCAAACCAGTCTGTGCAGTCTTCTGTGGCTGCCACTTATATAAGCCAAACCCTATCAATAAATTAGCTCAAAACTGAGCCACTACCTTTACAAGTGAGGCCGGTGAAGATCCTGAAGCAGCAGAATACTAGTTAGACAGCACGATAAGAATTCTGACCAAACAGCTACGGTGCTCAGATGAGCATAAGCTTGAGTGTGCCTTAGCCTTATTGGCAGACGAGGCTTTGCATTGGTGGGAAATCACAATACTTACCGTTCCCGAGAAAGTTATGACCTGGAAGTTTTTCCTGCGTGAGTACAGGAAGAAGTACATTAGTGAGTATTATCTAGCTAAAAGGTGAGATATTTTCTTACATCTTAAGCAAGGCGGGAGGCCGGTGGAGCAGTACATTCATGACTTTTGTAAGTATTGCAAGTATAGGGCTGAGTACATCAAGAAAGAAGAAGAAATGTGTAAAATGTTTATTGTCGGCTTGAGTGATGAGCTCCAGCCATTGTTCACCGCTTTAGGGATTAAAGACTTACAGGAGCTCGTGGATTACCCAATCTCTACTGAAGCTACACAAAAGTTGCAGAGGTTTAGTGGGCAGACCCAATTTAAAAAGAGGCCTCGAGATGATTCTTGCCCACCCTTGCCATATAAGAAATAAAAGCAACAAGGGTACAAGCAACCATACCACCAACAACCTTTTTCGGCCAGGTAATTTTACCAAGCCACAGGCTATGTCCCAATCTGCTGCATAATACCGAAGGTTCGGGTAGGGAGTCATAATACCCTATTTGTAATTTCTGTCAGAGAAGGCATCCTGAGGGGCAGTGCCGCAGACAATCTGGAGCATGTTTCTTCTGTGGCGAGCAAGGCCATTACATTAAGGATTATTCAATGAATACTTCCAAGTATTATGCACCAGTAATTTCAGCATCCCCTGCTCAGTCTTTCAAAGGCAAGGGTCAGAAACAAGTTGTATAGGGAGCTTCTGGGAGACCTGGTGGCTCTACAAGAACACCTAACTGACATGAATCTAAAGCTTCTTCCCAAGTTTATCACGTGAGGAGCTGAGAGGAGGATGAGGATTCAAACATCATAGCAGGTACTGTTGAACTGTATACCCATCTTGTTTATACATTGATTGATCCTGGATCTACTCATTCCTTTATAAGTATTGTGTTAATTAGAAGATTTAAGTTAACGTCCGAGCCTATAGCCTCCAAAATCACCTTAACTAATCCTTTAGGTGATAGTGTTATAATTGGACTAGTATGTAAGAATTGTCCTCTTGTGATACAAGAGATACTTTTCCTAGCCAATCTCATAGACCTCTCTATTCATGAGTTCGACGTAATATTGAGGCTTGACTGGCTCAGAGAGCATCAAGCCTGGGTGGATTGTTCGAAGAAGAAACTATACCTTAGAGGTCTTGGCAAAGAGAGTGTAACTCTTATGGACTCTAGGGGTAAAAGATCACTGTTGTGTGCTGCTGCAAGCAAGGAATAACCCCAACTGTAAGATATATATACTGTGCAAAAGTTTCATGATATTTTCCCTAATGAGCTTTTGGGTTTGCCACCCACCCGTAAAGTAGAATTTGAGATTGAGGTGCAACTTGGAACCACTCTAGTTTCCATTGCACCATAACGAATGGCACCAATAGAACTCGCCGAGCTTAAGTTACAAATCCAAGATTTGTTAGACAAGGGTTTTATTCAACCAAGTTCCTCACCTTGGGGAGCTCTGGTCCTTTTTGTCAAGAAGAAATACGGGTCAATACGTCTTTGTATTGACTACCGACAATTGCATAGGCTCACCTTCAAGAATAAATATCCTTTACCGAGGATAGATGATTTGTTTGATCAACTCCAAGATACAACCGTCTTTTCTAATATTGAACTAAGATCCGAGTACAATCAAATGAAAGTTAAAGAATGTGATGTGTCTAATACAGCTTTTCATACAAGGTATGGTCACTACGAATTTTTGGTTAAGCCCTTTAGGTTAACCAACGCACCAGCTGCTTTTATGGATCTCATAAATTGGGTTTTTAGACCCTACCTTGATATGTTTATAGTGGTGTTTATAGATGATATATTGATCTATTCCAAGAATCGAGCTAAACATTGCGACAATCTTCGTATTGTACTCCAAACCCTTCGGGAAAATCAACTTTATGACAAGTTCAATAAGTGTGAGTTTTGGCTCACTCAAGTTTCATTTCTGGGACATGTAATTTCTGCTAAAGATATCCAAGTAGATCCGAAAAAGATTCAAGCTATAGTAGAGTGGAGGCCACCGAAGAATATTGGTGAAGTTTGTAGTTTTCTTGATCTTGCTGGTTATTATAGAAGATTCGTTAAATGATTTTCTATATTAGCAGCACCGTTAACCAAACTTTTATAGAAGGATATCCCTTTTGAGTGGACCGAGAAACAACAATGTAGTTTTTATCAGCTCAAGCAAGTGTTGACTCATGCACCGGTTCTGACCCAACCTAGGTCTGGAAAAGACTACACCGTGTATAGTGATACATCGCATTAGGGGTTGAGATGTGTTTTGATGCAAGAGAGCAACGTTGTTGCGTATGCATCAAGACAACTTAAGCCACATGAAATGAACTACCCTGCTCATGATCTCGAGTTGGCTGCAGTTGTCTTTGCTTTAAAAATCTGGAGGCATTACCTCTACGGAGAAAATGCTACCTGTACACCAACCACAAGAGTCTCAAATACCTATTAACACATAGAGAGCTAAACCTTCGGCAAAGAATATGGATGGAACTTCTCAAAGATTACGATCTTGTGATTGATTATCACCCAAGTAAATATCAATATTGGATATTGAATCTCAAGCATTGACAAATGTAATTGAAATTATAATATCGTTATTGTATTGTAGCTCATTGAGCTATCAACACTCATTTCAAGTTACAGAAACACCGACCCTTAGTAGCCGAGCTTCAAGTTCAATATATTATTGTGTTGAGAATCAAGTCTTTACAAGATCAAGACCCTGAGTTACAAGCCATCATTTCTAAACTTCAAAATGATTTTGACCCTGATTTCAGAATTAATTCTAAAAGAATCATATGTTTTCGTGATAGAATTTGTGTACCAAATGATGAATCTCTTCGTGAAGATATTCTTAAGGAAGCTCATTGTAGCCTTTTTTAGTTCACCCATGATCGATGAAAATGTATAAGGACCTTTAGGAGTTATACTGGTGGCTGGTATGAAGAAGGTTACTACGAAGTTTGTATCGAGATGCCTTACGTGCCAACGAGTCAAGGCTGAGCATCGCGTTCCCACAGGGCTGTTGCAACCCATTGAACTTCCTCAATGGGCATGGGAAAGAATAACCATAGACTTTGTCAACAGTTTACCATTAACTCCAGCCAAACATGATGTTATTTGGGTCATTGTCGACCGTTTTACCAAGTTAACTCATTTTTTACCTATTAGAATGGATTACGGTCTTCCTAAATTAGCTGACTTGTATATAAAGGAAGTGATCAAACTCCACAGAGTACCCAAGACGATCAACTTTGATCGAGATCCACGTTTTACTTCACGATTCTAAAAGGTTTTGCAATGAGCTTTAGACACTCGAGTCAATCTTAGTAAAGCCTTTCACCCTCAGTCTGATGGCCAATCAGAAAGGGTAATTTAAATTTTGGAAGACATGTTTCGTGCATGCATTGTTGATTTCGAAAGGACTTGGGAAATGTCTCTTCTTCTCATCGAGTTCGCTTACAACAATAGCTATCAATCATCTATTGGCATGGCACCACATGAAGCATTGTATGGTAGAAAATTTAGAACACTATCGTGTTGGTCTGAACTCGTTAACGGTAAGATGTTGGGCCCTGACTTACTTTGGGAAACTAAAAAATGGGTTACCATTATTCATGATCGCTTGAAGGCTGCTTTGACCGGTAGAAAGCCTATGCTGACCTCAAGAAGAGAGATATACAATTTTATGTTGGTGAGAAAGCATTCTTGAAAGTCTCCTCATGGAAGAAAATTCTTCGTTTTGGCAAGAAGGAAAGCTAAGTCCCTGATTTATTGAACCTTGTGAAGTGATAGAAAGAGTTGGTCCTGTAGCTTATCGATTGGCTTTGCCTCAGAAGTTGAACAAGATTCATGACATATTTTATGTATCGATGCTCTGTAAGTATAGATCCGATCTATCTCATATTGTTGAGCCTGAGTTAGTAGAACTTCAACCCAATCTAACACATGATAAAGAACATGTGCAAGTATTGGCAAGGGAAGTCAAGAGACTTCGAAACAAAAATGTTCTTCTACTTAAAGTGGTTTGGAGAAGTCACAAGGTTGAAGAAGCTACATAAGAATAAAAAAAGACCATAAGGAGTCAATATCTACATCTCTTTGGTTCAGGTAAAATTTGAGGATAAATTTTTCTTAAAGGGGGAGTTGTAACACCCTAAAATCGGGCCTAGTCATAATTTAATTTTGGCAACCTAAAATTCTTGCACCGGGAAGTCCAATTATAGAGTTGGACTTTGACCAAATGGTCAATTAATGGTTTATTGCACCCCAATTAAGTATTGATATAGATTGAGAACCTCATTGTAGGTCTTGAAAACTATCTTAGCGACTAAATTGGCAAAATTGAAAGTTTAGGGGCAAAAGTGTAGAAGATAGATAGTTGAGGTACTAACCTTGCGATTAGCCCCTTCTCAATATTAGTCAATACATACGTGGTGTTATGGGATAAGCTTTCTTCATCCAAAGGAAAGACAAAACAAATAAAATTGTAAAAGAAAAGAGTTAGAAAGCTTACCCGGTAAATTTGGAAACCACCATTTCCATCATCTTCTTCCTTTAGCTTAAGCAAGCAAGCACCTCCATTGGAGGATAAGTCGAGCTTTGATTTCCTTAAGTTTCTTAATTCTAGATTATAGTTATCGATTGGGTAAGCACTTCCCCTCAATTAGTTTATCGATTCCATGGCAAAACCATGTTTAATTTTAAGTTTAAGAATCAAGAAAACCTAGAAATTCTCTAGGGATATCATAGCTTATTTGTTATCGTTTTTCATAGCTATTAAGTTTCTATGAATTCAATACCAACGTTGAAATCCTTATAATTCCTATATCTTTGTAGCTCAAGAAAATCAAGGCGAATAATCACTAAATCCTTCCAATTCTACCAAGCTCAAGAATAAGAAAATTGTCATCCGGGAGCCTTGAAAGCTTCAGAAGTAACGGTGAGTGTAGTCGGAGTCTAGGGATTGGCTAGGTGCCCTTCTCGAACCCATTGATATTGAATTATTGCATCATCATCATTAATCAAGGTATGAGCATAAGAGAACCTTGTTAGATGTGTCATTGGTAAGCTTTGGTAAGCTAATTACATCGTTAAGTTAATTATTGAAGCATTGCATCGTTATTAACATCATTGAAACATAAAAAATATTATATTGATCATGCTATATAGTATTGTCATTGTTATCGTTATGGATATCATTATCGTTATTGCTATTATTATCGTTATTGTTATTGTTATTGTTAGTGACATTGGTAAGTATTAAATCCTTGGATACGAATGGACATGGGATACAATTGGCATGCCATAGAATTCATGAGCTCATTGGTACAGAGTGGACTACGGTTATTGAGCTAAGACTCTATTTGGCAATGTTGGCGGGATGTGTTAGTGTTGGTCTTATTGGCGATGTTGGAGGATATTGACCATTTATTGTTGGCGAGTTGGTTGAGAATTCGTGTATCCAAATTACATATCAATCCACAGAAAATAAATAAGAATTGCAAGTATTGCCAAAACTAGACTTGAGATGCATTTACATTGCAGTACATGTCATTGTTATCATTGATATTTATATTGTTGCTATTGGCTACCTCACTAGGCTAAGTAAGCCTAATGCTTCTCATTTCCTTGCATTTCCAAGTTAAAGGTTAGTCGGATCGAGGATTGGAGCAATGACGTTTTTGAAGCAAGTCACCAAGTTACATGTAAAGTAAACTTTGTCCTTAAACTCCTAGAAAGGTGGCATATGGTCTAAACCAGTTAGTTTAGTCTCATTTTGTATGTATGTATGGTCCACTATGTTGAATGAGTTAAAGCATGAAGAATAGTAAGTTTATAGTTTGGTAAAATTTGGTAATATAGCCCTAATTGCACTAATAAGGGAAAATCAGGTAAATGGATTCGTTTTGAGGTAAAATTTGACATGCAAGTAGATTTGATATTGTTAAGATTGTTGCTAAAATTTGGTAAGTTTTAGACATGGTTAAAACCCTTAAATTAAAACCCTCAAATTGGAATAAAACTAGATAAATCCTGGCATTACAGGCACATGCGTAACGGTACGGGTGGTGTCGTACCGGTATTACAATATGTCATAGGGGCAATAATGGTACAAGCGTACTAGTATGGGTGATGTTGTACCGGTACACTCATGTAATATTTGTATAAGACATAAAGGCGTACCAATATTGCTATATGAGTATCGATACGCCAATTCAACACTGGAATTTTACTGTAGCATGGGTACCGGTACGGGTAGTGGCGTACTAATACCCATTCAAGTTTTAATTTGGGATTTTAGGGATTGCGTACCAGTACGATAATAGAACTGTATCAATACGGGGTACCGAATCCTCGTACATGTACTGTATGATGAGTACCGATATGGGATTTAGGTTCGAAAGAAAAATATTAAAGGGGCATACCGGTATCGATACAGGTAAGTTAGATAACTGGTTCTGGAAAATTACAAAATGGTCATTGTTTTGAATGGAGGTTAATTATAAGTGTAAATGGACTCCAAATCGTATGAAATTTTATATACAAGGTAATAAGTAATAGGATTTCTTATGGGTAAGCTTAATTTGGGTTAAGTCTTTAAAAATTGTAAGATTTGCAATTTAGCCCTTAAACTCGTACAAGTTATTAATTGGACCCTCTTTTAAGGTAAATAAGATGCATTGAGTTTGAATAAGCATTACATTGGATGAATGGTAATAAATCAACGTTTATAGTCTAAGTCAATGAAATAAGACGACCGTTCACCGTATTGTTCACCGGTAATGCTTTCTGATCTGAATTTCTACTAGACCGGAAAGGGGTGTTACGTTACCACTTTAGAAGCTCACTGAGCTTTAGTCCCCAATTATAGGCCCCTCAAACTCAAAAAGTATTTTTCGAGCATATTTCCCAAACGGTATCGATACCCTCATACGAGCATCGATACACCCCTTACAGTACTGATACACCTCAATAAGTATTGATACCAACCTTAAACACCTAGGGGTTTAACCTACAATATCGTACCGATAAACAGAGCTGTGTACCGATACGTCCTTTAGTACCGATACACCTCAATGCGTATCGATGCCTATTTTAGCTACTAGAATTTTGGTACAGTAGGGGGTATCAATACCCTCTTTAGGTGTATCGATACGCCCTTCAAGATTTGCATGTGTTCATCAAGTTTTACACAGGGTATCGATACACATTCAACTTGTATCGATACTCGAACCCAGAAATTATTTTTTAGAGCTCGTAATTTACCTCTTCTAACCCCAAAACCCAAAGTTAACACCCCAAAATGAACCTACAAGTTATGGAAAGTGATTTAAGTGGTTTCCTACCATTTTTAAGCCATTTTAACATCAATCTTAGCATTTTTCATTTAAGAGGTGTCACATTCAAACAACCAAAATATCAACCAAACCATAAAGCAATCAAATTGATGATTTCCAAGAATACAAGGGAGTTAGTAGTGTACTAACCTTGAATCCTTAGCAGAAAGAAAACCTCAACCCAAGCTCTCTAAGTCTTCTTCTTCCCTAGTTCCTTGGAAGAGCTTCCCACCTCTTTCGCTATAAGAAAATGTTGTAAGATAAGTTACAACATTGTTGGGAGATTAAAAAGACTAAAAGTATGCTTCTACAAGAAGAGTGAAGCTAAAACCCCCATTTCTCGTTCTTCAAGCTCTAAACCCTACCAAAACTCATCTTCTACCAAACTAGGTGATTTTTACCTCAAAATATAGATCCTTAGATGCTAAACAACTTACCTCAAACCTAAAATCCATGATTCGCACTCCAAAATACAAAGATCCAACCTTTCTCCTTGGGGTAGAAGCTAGAAGATGAGGGTGTATATGGATATAAGACAAAGGAGACAAGGGTGAGCTCATTCTCTTGCTTTTTTGTAGAGAATTAAAGAGCCACCCATCCTTCATTCTTCAAAAAAGGGAAATTACCATCCTACCCTCCCATCATCCTCCAAACCCAACACCCAACCAAGAACTCAAACCCAAAACCATATGTTAGCCTACTAAGGCTCTCAAAATGCCCAAACTCTCGGACAAAAAGTAAAGCCTAAGCTTTAAGTTAACCCAAACCTCGAATTTCAAAACTCAGGTCGTTACACTTTGAGATTGAATTCATTAAGAGTTAAGAAACTCATCATTTCTATGACCACACAAAAACTGGGCTATGAACTCATTAAGAGTAGTTATTCAACCAAAGCGGTAAATTCATCAAGTCTTTATCACTAAGACCACCCAAAACTGGGTTATGAATTTATTAAGAGTTATAAAACTTAACCTGTGTATGTACATTATTCATCATATGGATAGGTAAAAATATATACTATGAGTCTTTTCATGGTTTCGTTTCCACATTGAACTTAGACAAACTAAGTTGGGTTTCCACCATGAATACCTCAACCAATGGGCTTTGGGCTATCCCCCTCGACGAATCTATAACCAATTTTCGACTTAACCCTTTGGTAAGCGAATCAGCTAGGTTCCTTTCCAACTTTACATACTCTAAAGAGAGCACTTTTTTATTAAATGTTTCACTGATTCATGTCTTATATGAATATGTTTCTTCTTACCATTGTAAGCTTGGCTATAAGCCACACATATCGCAGCTTGTGAATCGCATAATAAAGATATTGGAGTCAATTTTCCCCCACAATGGAATTTCTACTAATAAATTCTTGAGCCACTTGGCTTTTTAACCTGCTACGTCTAGAGTGATAAATTTTGACTCCATTGTGGAGCGAACAATACAAGTCTGCTTAGCAGACTTCCACGAGATTGCTGTTCTACCTAGCGTGAAGATATACCAACTCGTAGAGATTACTTCATCACTATCGGTAACCCAATTAGCATCGCAGTAACACTCTAGGACTGCAGGATAGCCAACAAACTCAAGTTTCCAATCCATTGTACCTTTAAGGTATTTAAGTAAGCGTCTGAGTGCAATCTAATATTTACTACTAGGATTATGGGTATATCTACTCAACCTACTAACAATATAAGTAATATCTGAGCGAATATAGTTCATTAAGAACATAAGGCTACCAACTATTTTAGCATACTCATCTTGAGAAACACTACTTCCTTTATTCTTAAGGAGATGCATGCTAGAGTTATATGGAGTTTTCACAGGGATGATGTCATAACTGTCAAATTTCTTTAACACTTTCTTAATATAATGTGTTTGGCTTAAAGAAAATCTCTTTTCAGATTTGGTAACTTTGACTCCTAAGATTACATCAACCTCTCCCAAATCAGTCATCTCAAATTTGGTATACAAGAAATTTTTAGTTTTGTTAATAGCTTCAATGTTGGTACTGAAAATTAACATGTCATCAACATACAGACTTATAATGATACAATCAGAATCAAACATCTTTGAATACACTCATGCATCAGCCCCATTAAGAATAAACCCAAAGCTAAGAATAGTTTTATGAAATTTCTTATACCATTGCTTTGGAGCTTGTTTAAGGTTGTACAAAGACTTTTTGAGTCTGCATACTTTGCCTTCCAAACCAAGAGCCTCAAATCTTGGCGGCTGCTCCATATAGATCTCCTTATCAAGATCATCATTCAAGAGTGCAGTCTTTACATTCATATGATGTACTTGTAATCTGTGAATGAAAGCTAGTGCAAACAAAGCACGAATCGTTGAGATCTTAGTAACGAGAGAGTATGTATCAAAAAATCAATACTATACTTTTAAGTAAACTCTTTAACTACTACCCTTTCCTTATACCTCTGGATTGACCCTTCTGGTCTAAGTTTTTCCTAAAAGCCCATTTATTACTAATAGGTCTAAACCCTCTAGGCAAGTCTACCAACTCCCAAGTATGATTAGACATTATTGATTTTAGTTCATCATTTGTGGTATTTCTCCAAAAACTAGCATCAATAGATCTTATACCTTCATCATATGTTTTATGATCCTTATCTAAAAGAAAGACACGAGCTATAGGATCGTCAATTAAGTCTAAATCATCTACCTCAGTAATAAATGAAGTTAAAAAGTATGGTATAAAAGTAGTAGCTACCCTTTGTCTTTTACTCCTTCTAGGCTTTATCTCATCATCTAGAGTCTCCCTAGTAGTAGGTATACTAGAAAAGGCAGAGGCATGATTTTCTAATTGTACATCTTTATTCAAACTAGATTTCTTAGGAGGAAAAACATGCTCAAAGAAAACAACATCTCTAAATTCACAAATAGAAAAATCATGCAAAGACACGAACCTATATGCAACACTATTAGAAGCATATCCAATAAACACAACGTCAACAGTTTTAAGACCGCTAGTGGTTTTCTTAAAAGCAGGTAATCTTACTTTAGCCAAACACCCCCACACTTTCAGGTATTGTAGATTAGGTGGATACCTTTTCCACAAGTCATATGTGGTACAATCTAATTTCTTATGAGGTACACAATTTAATATGTAATTAGCTGAAAAAATGGTTTCCCCCACATGTTATCAGATAACCCTGAACTTATTAATAAAGCATTCATCATATATTTTAAAGTTCTATTTTTCCTTTTAGCTACACCATTCTGTTGAGGAAAATAGGGTGCGGAGTATTCATGTACTATGTCATTCTTTTCACAGACATCTTTAAGAAAATTAGAACCGCATTCACCACATCTATCGAATCTAACATGTTTTATTCTCCTATCAAGTTGATTTTCTACTTTAGTTTTATAAATTAGAAAGTAATGTTTAGCCTCATCTTTAGTTCTAAGGAGATAAACCTTTGTATATCTAGAACAGTCATCTACAAAGGTGACGTAATAGTGTTTTCCTCTCTTACTCTCACAGTTTTTTAAAGTCTGCTAAATCAGTAAATTTTTTAAGAATTCTTTTGCATTTGTAGGGGAATGTTGGTAATGCTCAAGTGTGGTAGAGCATGTAGTCCCACATTGGGTGGGAAAAGATCTTGAATTTTTTAAGAGAATGAATATTCACATGGCCTAATCTATCATGCCACATATCAAAAAATTCAACAATATAAGCAGAAGTGGTGGCTTTATTACTTTCATTAAACATAGTTTCTACTACAAATAAACCTTGGTTTAAATAACATTTCCCTACAAAATACCATTTTAGGAAAGTACTAGTCTATCTTCCTCGAAAACTAGTTTAATGTCAGCCTTATTAAGTAATCCACCACTTATTAATTCTCTACACAGGGCAGGTATATAAAGAACATTATTTAAAGCAAGAGTTTTACCATAAGTCAGTTTAAGTAAAACTTTCCCTTTGCCTAACACTTCAGAGCTGCTAGAGCTCCCCATGTACACTTGTTCACCTTTGGCCATGTCCTCAAACTCGATGAACATCTCCTGATTGGTGCAGAAGTGTCTGGAGGCACCAGTGTCCATGACCCATTCAACATCGCTCTCCACTAAATTCACTTCAAAAATCACCGCAACAATGATCTTATCAATGTTTTTAACAAAGTTTGCTAGTAGCTTATTGAGCTTAGAACCTGAGACAAATCCAGATTCAAAAAAGTTAGATTTAAAAATAACTTTGCTATAGAAATTGATAACCTCTTTTAAACATTTAGCTTTTTCTAACTTCATATGCGCCACCAATTTTTCTAACAAATTATCTCTTATGTTGTTTGAAAAGGCTACGGAGAACGACTATGACCATTACGTAGTTGAGATAGCATATTATGATTGTCTGTGACCATATGCAGTGATAGGTCCCGCCGAATGCATCAAGTTCATATAAGTAAGAAAATATCATACACAATAGAGTCATCATGATTTGAAGTAGAATTTGCTTCTAAATTGTTAGTAAAGTTACTGCAAAACGAGGTGTTAACACTGACAGGACAATGTATAAATAAATAAAGAATAATATAAATAAATAAATAACTGTTTCGTGGTAAACCACTACCTTAGAATCGAATTTGGCCCGATGTGTGTAATCGCTGCAATTGATCTAATACCCCCTGAGGTTAACACAGTTTCTCCGAAAATTCGTACACTCAAAATCGAAGCGCACTAAGATGGTATTGTTCTTCTTTTATTTTAGAAGCCGAGAAAGCTTAAGAAAGCTTTTGAAATAATCACTCGTGAAAGAAAAATATTTGCTCTTGAAATCAAAGGAAGCAATTGGATCTTCTAGCTTGGGATCACTGAAAATGATAAAATCGGCCGGTATTTATAGGCTAAAGATGAAGGGTAATTTTGTCCATATGCACAGCCAAAATCATGGCCAATTAAATCAAATAAATTGACTTAAAATCAGATAAAGAAACGGTTGAAATAATACCATTAAAACTGCTGCTGGAGCGAACCTGGACATATGCATATCTAGATTCATAAGAAATTTGGACATATGCATGTCAAATTCATAACTGCGGGAAAACGTTTTGAATTCAAATGGACAGATATATTAACGTGTTAAAAACAACATTATTAGCAGCTGTAATAATGGGATAAAATCAACATAATTGGTAGCTGTAAATATTGTATAAATACAGCCATTATGGAAATAAAACTGCCCGAATTAGCCTATAAATACAGAGCAAAACTTCTTTTATAGTGTTCGAAAATTTCAAGAAATTTTCTTCCATATTTTCTTAAAAAAATAATAAGCATGTCATGCTAACACAAACACAAACTGAGCAAGCAGCTACAGTCGTGCTCGCGTATGAGAGCCTTGTAATTTTTCTATTCAACAAGGAGGGCTAGAAAGGACTCCATATAAATTTAACTCAAGGTCCTTTCCCACCCAATGTAGGATTGCATGCTCTATCACACTTGAGCGTTACCAACATACAGCAACAAAAGAAAATTAATCAAGAAACAAAATGGCATTGGTCCTTTATTTCAAGAAACAATCCATTGGTTATCGTGCAATGTTGAATAGAATTCAAGCGCTATTGAATCCGATGGGTGAATTAAGTCTCGTTGGTCTAGATAATGACTATTTCTTGGTTCGTTTCGCCCTAGAAGAAGATTATGATAATGTTCTTAGCGGTGGTCCGAGGATGGTGTATGGAAGCTACCTTAGGGTCCAACCGTGGTCGCGTAAATTCTCTACGAAAGCAGATTACCCGGAGAAAATTTTAGTATGGATCCGCCTTCCGGATTGCCCTATAGATACTACACCAAAAGCTTGTTTCGGTCTATTGCGGAGCGACTTGGAAATGTTGCGACCACCGAGGCAAAAAGAGGGAGGTTCACGCTGCTAGCGATTATGAATAATTTCAATGATCCTCTCGTACTCGGCATTGTAATTGATGGGCATAGACAAACGATTTAATATGAAGGACTCCCAAATATTTGTTATGGCCGCGGAAAATACGGACACTTAGAGAATTGTGTGGAAAAAAGGATGCTCAACAAGAGGAAAATTCGAAAAAACCCGAGCTTGGCGAAATCGGATGAGCTTTATGGACCTTGGATGCAAGTGGTTAGTAGGATAAAGAGAACTGAATCAAGCATGAAGGTGTCGAATCCGCTTTCTGCAATGTCGAGAAAATCTGTGCATGTGGGGGGTCTCAATTTGAGATTCTTTCTAAAACCGATGATGGTGAAGCTACTCCTATTACGGGTGCTGTTCAGAAGCTGGTTGAGAAAGAAGTTACGCCGTAAGATCGACCAGCCCTCTTGGTGAGGGGAACTCATATAAGTAATTTTCATGCTGAGTCGAGTAACGCGGCATAACAATGTACTCAATTGAAGGGAGGCAAGGCAGCATGGCAGAATTCGAAGAATCGGCAGCGAAGTGTTGTGGCTTAGCAAAGTGAGAATGCTCATGATGTGTTGGAGAAGGGAGACTCGCATGAGAGTGGTGGGATTCCGGATGTGGCAGCAAAAGAACTAGTGGTTTCAGCCCCATCTTCGCTTCAAAAGGCTAATCATATGGCGGTTCGTGTAGTCGAAAAAGGGGGAGCTAATGTCTTGAAGGAAAATAATGGTAGTCTTATGTATTGGCCAATCCGAAACTCAAATTCCAAAACCGCTAGTCGTAACTCGGCGGTGGGCAAGGGGTTGGCTCACAAGGGAATAAAGACAAAGAAAAAAGATGATCATGATTCATCCAAGCCGATCTTGGCAGATTGGATGCAGCTTATGGACAGTGAATTGTCTAAATCCATGACGGGGCAGGGGAAGTATTTTTTTGATGAAAAAAGGGAAAATTTGATAGGCAGGGGAAGTATTTGGCAATGGCTCTTGATTCCAAGCAGGGAAATGAAAATGAAGTTCAATGGAGGGCAAATACAACCTATGAAGGAACTTCGGAGAGCACATTGCAGGTCTAAGCTGATCCTTTTATTTCTTTTATTTATATCCATGGATAAAGTTATTTCCCGGGTGTTCTTGGTTTGTATTTAATCGCTATTTTAAGTTAATGAAGTCGCAGAAGTCAGATATCATTGCTATTATGAAGCCACGTGTGAATGGAACCACTACAGATAAGTTTATTCGACGAGTTTGATTCTTACTATCGTGTGGAAGCCACATGGTTCTTTGGTGGTATCTGGATTCTATGGAAGGAATCAGTGAGAATTGATATTCTTGTTGTTTTTAATCAGTTCGTTCATGGTTATTGTATAGATGCAGCCAACAAACAAAGCTCCTTTATATCATTTGTGTACACTAGTCCAGATAGTAGAAAGAGAAGTTTGATTTGGGATCAATTACGAGCTCTAGAGCAGCCTCCCAATTGGCCATGGGTCTTGGGCGGCGACTTTAATACGATCTTAAGCTCAGCTGAAAGAAAAGGAAGTTCGACAAGATCAGAAATCTGCTCTAAGAAATAAAAAAAGTGAAGAGAAAAACCTTTTTTAAATGGGTCTTCTTTGATAGGAGATTGGTTGAAGAAAAAGAATGAGAAATTGGAGTTTGGCCTAAACATTTGGTGAATTATTTTAAATTAGAATCAAATTAATAAAATGTATAAATTTTAAGACTAAAACTGTTATTATATCATGTCATGTTACATTCTTCGTTAAGTTGACTGGTGAGCGAAGTAAAAAAAAAATTGTTAATAATTATTCTTGCAAAAAAAAATAGTTTGGTGATCAAAATAAAAAATTTTAATAGTTTATGACCAATAATATAATTTACATTAATTTTTATAAAAGTAGAAAGATTTTAATTGTATCAAATTTCATCATTGAATTTTTAATTTTAACAAATTAAACGTGGATATTGTTCATTAAATATTGCTTGTAAGGCATGATAACATGAAATCTCGAATTTAATTTTCTTTAGAGGGTGACTATGCATATTGCATACTAAGACAACTTTCGTATTGAATTATTTAATAAAATTAGCATAAATAATTTAGTTTGTTAATAATAAAAAAATCTATAATTATAATTTAATAAAATTAAATGATCATGGCTTTACAAAAATTATATCAAATTCAATAAGCTAGGAAGGGGGTCAAAAATATGCACCGTTGTATTAAGGTGATTAGACAACTGAACCAGCTTCTTCACTTGGTGTTACTTTGTTGTTTCCGTGGAAGTAAAAGTAAGCATATAAACCCAGCTGAATTGCCCCATCGAAGGCTCCTACACCACTGGCAACCTGCAAATGATCCACATTACCATTATTATTGAGTAAAATTTTATTCACGAACCGTATAAAATTAATTTTACATAAATCTATATATTACTACAAAACTTAAATCCTATTAATCCTAAAAAACTAAACGCTAACCCTTAAATTTTATACCTTAAATTTTAAACATTGTAAAATTTTAAACCCTAAACTAAAACTAAAAGGCATGTGTATCAAAAAAATTTCTTTATTATTATCCCCATTATTATAATGACAATATTACTATATTATCCGTTTTACCAGGCTGAAGATGTCGAATTTGAGAAGGCCGTAAATGGTCCAACATATGTTATTTGTCACGAGGCTAGACTTCTGAACCAGCTTACCGTGTGGCCTTAGTCGAGTCCTTAAGACAAACGACTATGAGAACGCAAAATCGTTTTTAACAAAAGCAAACTATGAGAATGGCTACAAAGAACTCTGAAAGAACACAAAGAACAAAAAGAGAACAACTCAGAGATTTTGGAGTGAATGCGCTCTCTATTACTCAAGACTAGATGAAAAGATAGATGATTACAACTTAGTGAGGATGCCTCTATTTATAGTTGAGTCCCCTTTAATCCGACGGTCCCTACTGATTTACATCAGCGGCCTAGATACAACTTTACCAACCACAAGGCATAATGCCAAGAATATTCCTTAGCTACCTATGGAAAGAATCTGCTATGTTCACATGGAGTGTTCATATAGGTGTGGATGGATAAGCCTTCTTGGATCTTCCCACGAATCGGGCTAGTCTGGTGATCTCTTCAAGCCCAAAGTGTGCCTCAGAACCTCGTGAGCAGGGTTTGAAATCGCGGTTGCGGACAAAATCGGTTGAATTGCGACGATCACAGACCGTTTTTTACCTCAATCGCAGTTTTCGAACGGCGGCGTGACCGCTATATCGCGTCTGATATCGCGGTCGCGGTCCGCTTTTTAAATCCCTGCTCGTGGGCATCTTAGTGTGCATCCTGTGGTGCAAATGGCTCGTACCTTGGCTCACGGCCCGTAACATATTACACAAACCGGCGAGTGAGAGCCAAAAAGACATGTATTCCACACTTTTTGTAGCGATAACTTTTTTCCATATAGCGAAATGTGAGGCGTAGAGAATGATGCTGGAAGCATCGGCTATAATTCCGGCAAAAAGAACTATATGGTTGTGCAAGCAGAACACAGCCATGGAGGCGATGACTGCGTTCAAAACTGCTTCAAAAAGGACGATACAGGCAACATGCTGAAATTTGCACACAATTTATTCAAATATAAGTCGCCATTCATTAAATGTAAAAAAAAAGGTGTTCGATATAGTAATTGCTAGGAATAATGATTCATATGTACTTCGTACCCATTTCGGTCATAAGGCCGACGGCATTGATGTTGAACACCAAAATGTTGCCTTTTTTAACATTATAAAACATCCAGACCATACAGTTCATACATGTGCTCAGGAACATATATGGTTCAACCTCCTCCATTGCCTCCATTTCTAAGATTTCAAAAAACGTTGGTCTGTTTTTATTTATATTCACAAAAACCAACATTTGTTAACTAGAATTTCGAATTCAATGGGAAAAACTACTATGATGATAAATAGATACTCCTGCGGCCCATTTATTTTGTCTATTGTTGACTTTTCACACAGTTTTAGGAAGAAAAAAGTTTGTGTAAAGATGTGAAAGATGATGTAAAATAATTGAAACGACAATTTTATCCTTAAAAAGTTAAATTTTATTTTGTTGGAAAACTAAAAAAAGGGTATAAAAAGAAATGTGTCTTATAAAAGTTGATTTTTTCAATGAGACATTTTAAGTGGGACAATTTTAAAAAACAAAATAATTATTGAGTGAGAAGAGAGAGTATAATTAAATCAAATATGAGAGAAAATATATTACACCGGTGAAAGAAAAATACCGAGAGAGATGATATTTCATGTAAAAGAAATAGATATAATAAATAAAGGAAAGCAATGGTAAACAGAGGCTCAGGCTTTAAGGACATCAAGCTCGATCCCAGTACTCGTAAGTCGAGGTTCAAAGATCCATAGCCTAACTTGATAGGGTCATTGGTATGATGTAAATCTAAAACCTCTGTTCTTGATTTAAATAGATCATTACATTGCTGCTATTTGATTCAAAAACTAATATATATACATACAAATCTGACATTTTCAGCATTCGGATATCAGTCTCAAAATACTCTACAATTTGTATGCGTCTTGAATTGTAACCTTGTGAAGGAGACATACCAGTTTCATAGTGTCTAAGAAGCATCCATTGTTGCACCTTAGATAACAATAAATATTCGAGTATGCTTCGGCAGTCGCAGCTGTACCTTTTATATGCTCAGTCGAGGCAAAGTCATGGCGGTTCTTCCCTGTGATTTCCACATTCTTGGAGATTTTACTCTCTTAGGAGACAAATTTCCGGAGTTCTCCGTCAAAACGTCTAGCTTAGACGGATCTAACGATAAAGCATCTTTGATGAAAGCATCCAAATTGAATCGGCTTCCGTTTCCGATATCATCGCCGTTTTCATTAGCTTCTGCATCTTTCAAAGGCTCCTTTGCTTTGTTGATGAGGTCTTGATCCAAGTTCAGGAGTCTCTTTATGCTGTCAAGTGCTGGGTCAATGACATCTAAAATTCCCATTACCCATGAAGCATCGTCCACGACTTCAGTACGCTGTCACGAGCAATCCAAAGAAATGAAAATCATTTACAAGTTCTCAACAGCATCCGGATTCTAAGGAACTCAAAGTTAGAAAACAAGCATAAGAATTTCTTGTTCATTTTCTCCAGACACTGACCTGCTGGAAATAGAGGTTACGGATTTCTTCAGCTCGCACAGAATTTCCTTGGTCCTCCTCCAATGCTGCCCATGTCACATAACTCTGCGAATTTATATTGAGGGACGATCTAAATAACCTTCTAGCCGCTGATAAGTTTCCAGCTCTTTGTTCCAAAACACCCCATTCCTACAACAATTGGCGATTAGCTTTAAATATATGCATCAAGCATGCAGAAGATTATCTTGTATATCAGTATGCCAGATATCATGTTAGGTATTAACGATTACCTGTAAGCATCGAGCAGCACTTTCTGTTGTTGTGTCAATCGAAAGTCCTCTTTGGTACAACTCCCTTGCTGTTGATATATTCCCTTCCTTCCATTCCATCCAGCCCCATGCCTGGTGTTGTGGCCATCCCCTCTATAGGACCACAACCGAGTAGATATACCGTGGCTAGCTATGTATAAGGCCCCATGGTTGAGTAAGTAATAAGTTATCCTCGTTTCAATCATTGTTATGTTTAGGGAAAAGAGTCTGTATTTCCATAGTTAGGGAAGAATGTCCTCGTTTCAAGCATTTCAGTGTCTACTCGGGTCATTTCCATAAAATTGTTTTCGCATATATGTAGGGGGTGGACAGTCGGCAGAGTTTGGACTGATCCACTGGTACAGGTACGTATCCTACACACCATCGAGACGGCCCCTACCGCCCAAGTCGATGGTGTGGGTGAGTCTTCTTTTGTAACCCGAATATTTTCTTTTATTTAATAAAACTACTTTTTCCTTCGGGAAGGTGGGGTCGACTATGGGCATCCGCTATGCCCTACGGTATCGACTTCGTGGCTTGAGGGATTATGTTGTGGCTTGAGACCGACGCGTTGTTTGTTTTATCCGGGACAGATCTATAGAGACAAGGTTGACTCGATCGGGAAGCGTCCCTTTCAAGTGCCGTCACGGTTGACTTACCGAGTAAACAAAGATACACCGAGATCAAGGGCTGACTTGGTCGGAACGTCCTTCCCGAGCCCGCACGACCTACTTGTCGAGTGAACGAAGGTATGACCGTGACACTTGGTATCGAGCAAGGCTTTCGAGCGGGTTGATGTGAATTTAAACTTTGTACGACGTTAGATGGTTGGACTCCACACCAAGCGCCCTCATAAAAGGAGTGGGTTGGGTGAGTCCACAATGTGAAATAAATTGAGGTTGGTTAGTGCACGAGGTGCCCGACTATTGTTTCGAACACGAGAGGTGCTTGGTTATTATCTCCGCGCAGCTGGGCGCTCATTCCTTTGGCACAGTGGTGCCCGGTTGTGAATTTGTGGCACGTAGGTGCATGTGAGTTTTATATAGTGGAGCCAGCGCACGAGGGTGCCTGTCGGTAACCACTATAGCGATCGAAGCATACGCGTGCTCGATCTTTATATTGCACGAGGTGCTAACGAGTTGGACCTGGTGGGATCGGTACACGAGGTGACCGACGCTAACCACCATGGTTGTTTTAGTGCAAGAGGCTCTTATTTCTTATTGCACGAGGGTGCTAATGAGTTGGACCTGGTGGGATCGACACGGAGGTGACCGACGGTAACCACTATGATTGTTTCAAAGGTAAAGAGGCACTTATCGTTTATCGCATGCAGGTGCAAACGAGTTCAAACATAGTGTCATCAGTTTACGGAGGTGACTGACGTTACGCACTATGGTTGTTTTGTGTCGAGGCACTCAATATGTCTTGAAGCCTTAGCTGGGTCGTCATAGTGAAATCAGTACACAAGAGGTGTCTGGCGTTAATCACTATGGTTACCTCAGTATTGAGAAGTCGACTACTTGTGAATTGTTGATGCATGTCTGGAAATCATATTGCAAACAAAGGTACGAGGTGCCCGTCGTTAACCAGAAAAAATGATTATCCTAAGCATGATGTCACGTGGAAAGTAACCCCTATGGGGCTCATTTATGTTCAACGCAGAGGCGCTTGTTGTGTTGAAAAGAATAATGTTGTTGGTTTTGTGGCACAATAGTGCCTAACTTGATCATTGAGAATCTGACAATTATTTTTTTTCTTTCCTTGGCACAATGGTGCTTGGCTGTGCTTGCGGGGATACTGAGGGTGCATATTTACTTTTGAAATGGCTAAAAGTCGAAGCAATAGGTCGGTTGACCCTGCTAAATTTGAAGAGCTGGAAGCTGCAGTTGCTGCCATGAGAGCTCATATGGTCACGAGCGATCGTGTTAGGGAAATTGAGGAAGCCCAACAGGAACTGGCGGATGCCATAAAGGAACTTCGATAATGAAGCAAAAGAAGCTATGAGTGACCTTAAGAACGAGTTGGCGTAACTCGGATGTCTTGTCAACCTAGTCCAAGTGGCCGTAGGCAATTCAACTGTAGGTGACAGGGGCCAAAGGGCCAAGGTCCCAGATCCCCAGCGGTTTGAAGGGAACAGAGATGCCAAAGAACTTGAGAATTTCTTATTTGACATTGAACAATACTTTCGAGTAGTGCATACAACCTCAGATGAGGACAAGGTATCCACCGCCTCGATGTATTTGACAGGGATGCTAAGTTGTGGTGGCGGTCCAAGTTCGATGGCAATATGTGCTCCGTCAAGACTTGGGAGGAGATGAAGAAGGAATTGAAGAATGCATTCCTCCCAGAGAATGTGGAGTATAATGCACGGAAGAAGTTGAGAGATCTCTCACACACAGGGGCAGTACGCGAGTATGTGAGAGAGTTTGCCGCGTTAATGTTATACATCAAGGATATGGCGAACAGACAAAATGTTCTACTTCCTAGAAGGGCTCAAATTATGGGCGAACAGAGAGGTCCGAGACAAAGACCGCAAAATGTGGTTGAGGCGATGGCTGCTGCTGAACGACTTAGTGATTACAGTGAAGGTTCCACAAAGCGTAAGGGCGCACCCGCAAGTGGCGATGGCAGTAGTCGGAGCAATGGGAATGGTAATGTCAATGGCAATAGTACGGGTAATGGCATTGACCATGGTAACGGCAATGGCAGTGGGATAAAAAGTTATAAAGTGGCACGAGTAGAGAAACCTTCAACTTGGGGAAGAGATAGAGGACAGAATAATGATTCCTCTAGGCGAGAGCTTCGCTGCTTTCTTTGTCAGGGTCCCCACCGACTGGTAGAATGTCCACAGAGGAGTGCACTATCGGCGTTGAGAACTACTCCAAAAGGGTTGGATCAGGTTGGCCACCAATTGGATGACAAGAGGGATGAACCAGCTAGAATGGGTTCCATCTGTTTCTTATATTCTATGCAAACAGAACAAGACAAGGCTAGGACTGAACCAAGGAGAGGCTTGATGTATGTGAACATAGTTTTGAATGGGAAAGTCACAAAGGCCTTGGTAGACACAGGAGCAACTGACTCCCTCATTTCTCCAGAGGAAGCGGAAAGGTGCAATCTGACTCTGACCAAGGATGTGGGGCGAATAAAAGCTGTGAATTCTGAAGCATCAAGTATATGGGGAAGTGTAAAGAATGTGAAGACCAAGATTGGATCATGGGAGGGAATGATTAGCTACACAGTAGTCCCTATGGATGACTTTGATGTCGTCATAGGTTTAGACTTCATGATAAGTGCGAAAGCCGTCCCCGTCCCTTCGGCGGGTTGTTTGATCTTCCAAGGGGAGCAACCAGGAGTGGCAGAGGCCAAAATTCTTCCAAAGGCTACTGGGAAGACGTTGTCAGCAATGCAATTATACAGGGATGGAGGAGATGTGTCCGGGAAACGTGAAGCTCAAGTCCGCCAAGTCGACGAGGACGTCGACAAATTAGGTGGGGGAGAATGTTGTGGCCATCCCCTCTATAGGACCACAACCGAGTAGATATACCGTGGCTAGCTATGTATAAGGCCCCATGGTTGAGTAAGTAATAAGTTGTCCTCGTTTCAATCATTGTTATGTTTAGGGAAAAGAGTCTGTATTTCCATAGTTAGGGAAGAATGTCCTCGTTTCAAGCATTTCAGTGTCTACTTTGGTCATTTCCATAAAATTGTTTTCGCATATATGTAGGGGGTGGACAGTCGGCAGAGTTTGGACTGATCCACTGGTACAGGTACGTATCCTACACACCATCGAGGCGGCCCCTACCGCCCAAGTCGATAGTGTGGGTGAGTCTTCTTTTGTAACCCGAATATTTTCTTTTATTTAATAAAACTACTTTTTCCTTCGGGGAAGGTGAGGGTCGACTATGGGCATCCGCTATGCCCTACGGTATCGACTCGTGGCTTGAGGGATTATGTTGTGGCTTGAGACCTGACGCATTGTTTGTTTTATCTGGGACAGATCTATAGAGAGCAAGGTTGACTCGATCGGGAAGCGTCCCTTTCAAGTGTCGTACGGTTGACTTACCGAGTAAACAAAGATACACCGAGATCAAGGGCTGACTTGGTCGGGAAACGTCCCTTCCTAGTGCCGCACGACCTACTTGTCGAGTGAACGAAGGTATGGCCGTGACACCTGGCAAGCTCAAAATATCAGCAAAGAATCAGTTTTCAAGTGGATTCATAGACAAGTGCATCAGAACCAAAACTAAACGAAACATTGTCAAGAATGGACATAAAATGATTCCTCGAAGACTTAATAAGGACTAAATCTAGGAGTTTTAAGATCCACATTCCAAAATAGCCCACACAAGCAGATAACTAGCATTCGGAGAGCTTAAAGGATTTCTTACAAACCACACTGGTTGGTGCCCCGGGTCCAGCTCAGAGGCTCTCCTAAACAAAACGCGAGATAGATTTGCCGTTTAGTGTTTATATTCCAATAAAGCAAGAGACTGAAGTAAAACGGGATCTCGTGGATTGAGTGTATGGCCTATCTTCAAAAGTTTTCTTCCCAAGTCAACATTGCCTATATTAGCTTCAAAAACTCCCCAAACATGCCATGCAAACCTGTTCTTGGGGCTCGCTTGGACTGCTTTCTGCAGATGAAAAACACATATCGGCCATGACAGTAAAATCTCAAAGTTCAATCAGTTGTGATTTGGATTTCATAATGAAAATTATGCTCGAATCGGATAGTGACGAGTCTCTTGTTAATTAGGAAGGATTACCTCAAATAGTAGCCTAGCGGCACGATTGTTTTCCTGTTGCACCTCCAATTGTGCCCATGCCTATATTCAATAAATATGACATTAAGAAAAAGACTTGATTAGAGAGCATATTTACTTTCGAAACACGTCTAGGTATGCCACGCTAAAAGACTTACAAGCCAACTGGCGCAGCTTTTCGGGTTGCACTTGCTGGCCTGCCTGAACAAGTACGAGCCTGCTCGTACCTATTTGCTTTAGCTTCCAGCAATGCAAGGGTTTGATAGACATACTCATTCCCACCACAAAATTTGAGACCTTTAGCAAGCAGATGCCTTGCCTTCTTGACATTCCCCTGTTTTAGCTCTAGAACTGCCCATCCATGCCAGGCAGCTATGTGTCTTTTGTCGGCAACGGTGGCCGCATCAAAAAGTTCTCTTGCCCTTCTTATATTTCCCATCTTATTCTCCAACACAGCTCAGCACTGTTTGAAAGAGAATAAAAATGTTGTCAATTCTATACAAGAAGTATAACAACAGAAAATGAAACGGTGGTTCTTTATACTGATTCATCGATCCCAGCTTTGGTTGAAGTAGCATAGAAACATACACACTAAAACCGGCAAAGGTCTCGGACAAAATTTTAATTGCTCACATACAAATAAGTATCCACCAAAAAGCTTCGTCTACGCTTCCATATGTCCAATCCAAACAAACCGGACTATTTGAAATTACGAGTCCTCATCCCCCAATAACCATTTCACAATTCTCAAATGGATAAAAGAGCACATTTGCGAAAGCAAATCCAATAATGTATCAATGGCAAAGACCACCACAATGCTAAAGGTTTCGTTTCAGAGTCTGCAGCATGAACTTCAACTTGAAAAGCATAAACATCAAGGAACTTGCTCATTAAACCGTAAAATCCGAGATTTCTTTGTAATTTTCAAAAGATGTTTCCATTCTTTAGCTTCTCCACATTCATTGCAGGCAAGAAAATATTATTATTACTCTATAATCAAATGTAGCAAAAGATCAAATGATGACATTATCAAATAAAAAGAATGCAAAACCTGCCAAATATAGGGATTTTCTCCTTGTGTGGCTTGGCTACCTCTCTCGTATACAGCTCTGGCTTCAGCCTTTTTCGATTGCTTGCTCAAGATATTCCCCAATGCTACATACGATCTCCCATCTTCTGGCCAATAGTATATACACTACCAACAAAAATACAAAAAAACCCATCAGCAGAATCCCCCAATAAGCAACTCAAAAGCTCAATGTAACACTATGAAAATCACTAGAACCAAGTAGCCATTAGGATTGTAATCGAACCGAGTCAAGCTCGAGCCCCATCCAATACTAATCTAAACTCGAGTTTTCGAGCTATTCGAACTCAGCTCAATTAAGCTTCTTTACACAATCTATATACTCAAATTTAAAGTAGAAGATTAGAAATACATGTATATATAGACAATTCAATTAATCTACTCGATTGAGCTCAGCTGAAGAACGAATGAATCAAACATTTTACTACCCTTTACCTTCTCCAATATCTTTTCAACTTCATCATACCGAAACTTCCTGGCCAAAACCCTGGCTTTATACAATGCCAAGTCCGAGTTCACCGGAAGCGGCTTCTCTTGAGCACCACCACCGGAGAAATCACCTCTTTCGGGTTCGAATATAGGCATCTTCTTGGCGAACTTCTCGAGTCCAGCGTCAATACCCGATGGTTTCGAAACGCCGTCGTTTCCGTCATCTTCTTGACCATCCTCTTCTTCACCGGGGACATCCATGACTGGCCTCCGATCAACAAGGACCTTCTTGAAGGTGTCTTTCTCGGGTTCCGTAGGGACTTTTCGGTCGGTTTCTTGGTCCAGGACCGGAACAGAGGGGGAGTTGGTAGCAGTGCATGGAGGGAGGGAGAGGAAAAGGCGAGTTTTGAAGGGAGGAAGCGATTTAAACGAAGGTTTTATGGGGTTATGAGAATGGGAAAAGAGAGGAAAGTTGGGTTTTGCTGAAGAAGATGAAGGGGAGAAGAGTTGCATGCTTCTTGTTTTGTTTTTGTAAGTTTTTTTTTTTTTTTTTCAGTTGTAGTGTTTGGTTTTAACTGATCAAACTGTCTGATTCTTCGTGGAGGAGAATAGTTCACAATGGCCGGTATGCCCTTTCTGCATGTTCCTATTAACGTGGTGTATGATCAAAATTTTCAGATAGTTTGGGGGTAATTGTGTATATGTTGTGGTGTGAGAAGAGCCACGTAGGTGGGTGTTTTTCAGAGGCTCAGATTCTCTCATCCTACTCTTTCCTCGTACAATCTTACATGGAGGCATTTCATTGTTGTTGAAAGTGATGTCAATATCTTCAACAATAAAAATATAAATATCCATCCCTACACCAAATTACATGTTTACAAACAGATTTTTTTTCTTTTTATTAATTAATCAGTCAATCAAAAATTTTAGAAACAGAGACGGCCGCATGAGAATTTTAAGGAACCAACATATAAAATTTTATTAGATAAATTTAAAAGATAAAAATATATTTTAAAAAAATACATAAAAAATCTTAAAATATTTTTAAATCATATACGAAATTTAAATTTTCAGGGCTGCCCCTCCAGCCTCTCAATCCATCCATATTTACAAATGTAGCATTGATTATTAAAATAGATAAAAGATGATAATGTGACTTAGTATACTAATAGTTTTAGTTATCAAATTTTTTATATTTTTATTTATTTTTAATTCAAAAAAATTTAATAAATTTAACGTTTTATATTTAAAAATTCTATAAATTTAATCTTTGTTTTTTTCTTTTTATGTTACTTGTTCTTCCCTCGTATGTTATATTTTTTTATGTTGCAATTATAAATTGTACATATACCAATAATTTATTGTTGTTTTATGCAAAAACGATTCAAAGATTTAACAAGACAAAGATAAAACCCATTAAAAAGTTTTAATAAATAATTATAGATCAACCCCATTTCCCTATTTTTTTTCAGATAATACCATTCACTAAATTTTCCCCTCATTAACCATATGAATGGGGTATAGGGGAATAGAAAATACATGATTTTTGTATAGCTTATTGTTTTTATTCTTTGTACAAGCATAACTGTGTATTTGATTGGTAACAGATTTTTTTACTGCTTTTAGAATGAAATGTGCACATACACCTTAGTTTTAAGGTTTATGGATTATGTTTAAGGTTTAAGGTTTAGGGGTTTAAGTGTAGTAGTCTTGAATTTAGAGGTTGTTGATAGAATTTTGTATTTAGGATAAAAATTTAGGGTTTATAGGTTAAAACATAAATCTCTAACTATATTACCCTAAAACCTAACTCTAACCCTAAATTCTAACCATAAACCCTAAATTTTAAACCCTACACTAAAACTCCTAAACTTTAAACCTTAAAATAAAACCCTAAACCTTAAATTAAGGCACTTGTAGAAAAAAATGTCTCACCAACTGTTTATGAGATAATAATCCAAAAACAATTTGCCCTTCATTTGTGTCTAAGAATGTACCTCCAATTTTTTATTGACATTTGTATTAACAAATTGAAAATAAAGTAACTAGCTGGTTTACATATACTTTTGGTATTTGCATTAGTCGCAATCTCTTATGTTAGTACCTAAAGAATTTTTACTCTCAAACTAGTACATGAATTTTAATTTTATCTACTATTTTAGTACTTTTATTAACAATTTTAGTCCCAAAAAATATACATTATATCAGTTTGATCTAATTCAAAATAATTCAATAAATTTAAACATTCATATTTAAAAAATTCATCAATTTAGTCATTTTTACGATAGGTTGAATAACTATATTATACAACAAAACAATAAGTTATTGTTGAACTTATACCATAAAAGTAATATAACATTTGTGCGAGAAGAACAAAGAGAAATTGATATAATTTTTAAGTGTAGAAGGTTAAATTTATTGATTTGTTTCGAACTAGAATTAAATTGATAAAATATTATATAAATTTTGATGCTAATTTAAGAGGATGTGTCTAATTTAAATATCAAACGTACATTTAAACCTAACTAGAATTTGTTGTTAATGTTTTCCGTAAATTCTACCTTCTTCATGCTTAATTTTCTTCAGGATGAACCGAATATATATATATATAGCATTACTGATTAATTCTAATAAAAATATAGTTATCTACAGGAAAACCAAATCTTTGGTTAAATATTCTCGGTAAACACATGATAAGGTTAAATATTCATTATTGACTTCTGGTGAATCAAAAGGTAGTCTCACATATTCTTATTCTGTTAGAAAAGAAATTAGAAAACGATAAATTCTATTGATTGTTGCTACAAATTCCATCTCCGAAATTATATTTTGATTGTGCTCAATTATATCAAATGTATTTGAACTGTTATATAATTATAGTCGATAATAATATTATTCTTTCCATATTTTATTCAAAATCGCACATGAAATTTTTCATCTGGTACGACTCTTCGTGGTTCATAAATAAATTTGAAGACCGAATTAATATTATTTAGGGTAAACTACCTAAATGACCACCATACTATGTATAAAGTCGCGATTTGACCATATTACTTTTTTCTAAGCAATTAAACCACCAAACTATTTAAATGGTATCAATATGACCACCAACTGTTAGAAATCAAACGGCGTTGCTGACTTTGCTGTTTAAAATTCTTTTTCTCTGGGTATTTTTTCCACATTGGATACATATCCGTCCACATCAGCATTCCACTTAAACAATGTAAAAAAACACGTAATAAATTGTGCATTTAACAAACCCTAAACACATTTCAATACTTTCCATCTTTCTCAACATTCTGCTGAGAAGAAAATATTTCCTGGAGGTTGTAGAAGAAAATGGATGCAGAGATGGATCGTGTGTGCTATTGTGAGGTTCGTTCGAAGCTAACAACAGGTTGGACTTATGAAAATTCAGGTAGGAGGTTTTGGGGTAGTGAAAATTATCGAAATGGGGTTAGGGGTTGCAAGTTTTTTCTTGGTTTGATCCACCAGTGAGTAATAGGTCAAAATAGGTTATTGCTGGTCTTCTTAAAAAATTTATGCAATAGAGGAAGAAAGAAAGAAGGAAAGAATTGTTGGAAGTTTTCTTATTGGTGCTATTGTTTTGGTGAGTTTTATTTTGGAGAAAATCTTCTCCTAGTGCTTCAATTGTTGTTCATAATCTTGGGATTTAGGAAGGTAAAATTAGGTTATGACTATTAATGGGGATTTTGGAGATTTAGGTTTTTTGTAAGATTTCAATACAGTAAAGTGTAATGGAATCTTAGAATATGTTTTGCATTAATACAATATGGTATTGTAGTTTCAGTTATTGTAATGTTGTTTTCAGTATTTGAAATGTCATGTAATGTTTGTTACTGAAACTGAAAAATTTGTTATATTGAACACATGGAATCAAAGATAATGCATTAAGTGAACCTAAAACACAGTAAAGTAAACAAAAGATAATGAAATTAAAGTTGAAAAGTCATTCATACATCACATGTTTGACCAATACATATGTTAAACAAAGGATATTGACCCACTAAAGCAAGTCAAACAAAAAAATGTGATATTTCTTATCACAACAACAAGATGTTATACTCTGGTCAAATGTACGCAAAACACAACTTTGTTCACAAAAAAATTCTGGTGCCAATAGAATCAAGGATCAATCCTTGGAGATGAGTGACTGCCAGAACTCTCTTGACCCATAGGTTCTTTGAGTGTGGGCATCCATCTGAAAGTGTTGGCTTGTGAAAGTTGAGTTGGTGTTGGACTTGGACTTGAAGATAAGTGAGTGACACAAGTATGGACGTGTGAAGGTTGAGTTGGAGCTGACCTTGGAGATGGAGTTGGCCTTGGACCTTGATTGGTTCCATCCTGACTTATTGTTGGGGTGGTTCCAGGTCTTTTAATCTGCACAACAAAGAAGTAAGCAACATAATTTTAGCTTGTTTCCATTGCATGTTCATCAACCAAATCAAGTGTCAAGAAGTAAGCCAAAATTCAGTAATGTAACTTATTGGCAGTTTTGGAATTCTGGAATTTTTCTTGCAACAGCACTGGATGTTTGTCCAGTTCTTCTCGGATTGACACCAACCTTTCTCTTGCATGTTCTAATATTATGTCCACTTCCTTTGCATCTTTTACAAAAGATCCTAACACCCCTCATTGACACCTGACCAGTCTAAGGTGGTGCTTCATCAGCCTCTCTATTTCTTTTCTTGTGTGGTCTTTCTGGGGTCTTCTAAAGATTGGTGGCAAAATAGGCTCTATTGTGTCATCAGTTGCGCATTGTTTCTCACCTCTTACAAGACTTATCAAATGAGAATATATTGCTCTTTGGGTTGACACAAAGTAACAAGAGTCAACATACTTTTTTGGCCTATCTTCAATTGAAAAAATCACAGAAATAGCGTAAACACATGGAATGCCTGCATAGAACAAAAATTGATTAGTAATTATGAATATTTTATAATTGAATGCTAAATAAATGAAGATGTTAACCTGTTAGTTACCATTTTCTGCATGAGCATGTCAACTCTTGAATGTTAACTAAATGTTGACTTGAAGGATCACATGAAACCTGGTACATGTGTCCACCAGCTTAAAGAGGCCAACAATTGTATAAAATAAGGACAGAATAATTAGACAGTTAGCATAAAAGAGTTAATTGCTAACAGTTTTGTAAAGGTAACAACTAGCATTAAATAGTTAACATAAAGCATGAAAAAATGTTACAACTAGCATTAAACAATTAACATAAAACATAAAAAAATGTTACAACTAGCATTAAACAGTTTTACAAAGGTAAAAACTAACATTAAACAGTTAACATAAAACATGAAAAGAAATTAGCATAAAACAGTTAAACGATTATACCTTTGTGCTACTGATGTTGGATGTTTTAACTTTTTTTTGGATTTTAGGGTATAGAAGCCCTGTTCACTTTTCAGCTAGATCCTTCTTTTTAGCAAGTCTTTGCATCAACTTTGATCTGATGGACCCCACCAATGTAATGATAGGTTTGTCTCTAGCTTCAAGTATTAGCTGCCATGTATCAGTAGTAGTAATTAGAAAAGTTGCAAAGTATTTGAATATTTACAAATAATGAAGTTGGAAAGTAATTAGCAAAGCTAGATTATTTACCTTATTGCAACGCTCACAGTTATTATTTAGAAGTATGTCTGACTTGCACCCAAAGGAGAAATGCGACTTTGACCAGTTGGTGGGGTCTTTTGGTGAGAGCACTTTCAAGCTTTTTCTGATAAAACTTACAAAATAAAGTGACAGTGGTCAAAATGAAACTTAATCACATATAAAAAAATTTCAAAAACAAGTTAATACCTTCAATTCATCCATGACAGATTGAAATTCTCTGACATATGTAGCCTTTGCAGCTTTCCACAATTGGTCATTCACTGCTTTTCCTACAAACACCCCACTGGTCCTAGCATTTGAGTACAAGTGCCTAACACATGTTCTATGTGCTGAATAGGGGAACACTTCTGGCACAACATCCATTAGTCCTTACACACAACAAAGTAAACCAAAAATTTATTAGTACAATTTTATTACAAAATTAAAAAACAAAAATATTTTACAGAAATTTACTCATACCTTCTGTCTATCGGTCATAAAAGTAAAGCTGTGAGAATTCTCTGTAATATCCCAAATTTTGGCTAGTGACCAAAATATAAATTTTGAAAGTTTTGTGGCTAAAGTATAAACTTTAGAAAAGTTTACGGATTAAAGTGTAATTTTCAAAAGCTATGTATTTTAATTCCGTAAATGAATAATTTACCCCTAAGAATGACGTTTCCGTGTTACCCAAATTTTTCGTACGGAGTTTGTATTAATGGCTATAAAGCGATAAAGTTCGGAAAATATTCGAATAATCGAATCGAGCTAAAATTTTAGAGATAGTTCCATGGAGCTTAGAAGAGTCCTAAAATATCATTTTATGGATATTTGGATGTTAAAAAGATCGGTAAAAATTCAAATCGATCGAAATGACATGGAACAACAATTTTGTGAGTAAGTTGATTAGTAAAGGGCATTTAGGTTATTTTGCCCAAAAAGGACATGGAGGAAATTTTGAGATTTCTTTTATGGATAAATAGTGACTTATTAGAATCCAACTAAGTCTAGTTGAAATGTTACAAAATGGCAAATTAGAAATATAAATCTAGTTGGAGGGTATTTTTGGAAAGTGAAATTTATTGAATTAAAAATTCATTTTTAATGATACAAGTGTCTTAAATATATGAAACATGAAGGAATTATCAGCAAAAATACTCTCCAAAAAGTTGGTGAGGAGAAAACGAAGGAAAAATTTTACAAGCTCGATTTAAGTCCCGAATCTCGATTTTCAGGTGATCTTTCAAACTACAAAGTTGTTCTACTCTTCGAGCTCTATCTTTTGATGCAAATAATTCATAGAATACTTGTTTGGTTTATGTGATTTGATATGAGGAAGAAATTAGGGATTATGAACAAATTGGGGCTTTTATGATTTTACGAATCCATGGTTGATTTTAAGTTAGTATCATGCTTGTATGATGTTAGAATCATGTTATTTAGTTGGGATTTAAACCCTACATATTTTGGTTTGTATAGAGAAGAGTAGGGTTTATGGATTCCAGTCTAACTTAGGGTTTGTGATGTTGGATTAATGATCTACTAAGCTTGATTTGTTGTTTGGAAGCAAAACCTTAAGTTAAATACATAGGGACCATTTCGGCAAGCTTCAAAATTAAGGGACCAAATCTGATTTTTTGTTAAAATGATGGAATTAAGGTAGTAATGCTGATTTGAAGACTAATTTGCAAAGTTAAGAAGCTTGAATCCTTATATTTGAAATTCCGTGACCATCTCGACAAATCAAGAGAAATTAGAGAAGTAAAGGTTTAAGGTTATTTTGATGAAGGATGTAAAGAGAACATATGAATACAAGCTTTATTCTAGTCATTAGAAGTAAGGTGATGGGACTAAATTGACAAGTAGAGAAATAAAGAGAAGTTGGTGTAAATTAGAACTTATTTATGGAAAGTTATGTTGGAATTTGAATTATGACAGTAGGTTTAAAAATTCGCCATAAATTCTACAAAAATGGTTAGATGATAAATTTTATACTGTTGTAAAGATTTGTTATTCTAGTTTCATTTCCAACAAACGGAGACTGGTTTCGAGTTCCGAGTTAAAAGATATGAATTTTTAATCGAATTAAGGTCAGAAAAATTACAGATTAGTTTCTTCCTGGACAACTCTGTGACGTGAATGTAAGGAATTTTCATAATTTTTTTAGATTTTATTAATTTATATGGCTTATACCGTTAGATCCACTATCAAATCCAGTTTCTCCAATATAAAGGAATTTAAGATCTCATATGTATTCTGCCATATATAAGTAAATATTTGAAGGTAGCGTAGGCTATCAGAAAATAGAATTTGAAACATTTTGTATTTAAATGTTAGTTAGCAAGCTCAGAAAAATTATTGGAAGTTCAAATTGGTCACTAAGGACCATAATGAGTTTTTGAACAGTACAAGAAAGAAAGAAAAAAAGTATTTGAAAATTTTATATTCGAATGATTATATTAGACAACATGTTTAAGGTATTTTTAGATTTGAATCTAAAAAAGATTTTATTTTATTCATGTGATTAATGAAGTCAAGTCTGAATCAAAGAAGGCTCGTGGTACCATAAAAGAAAGGATCGAACTAGGACTTAGTAAGGCATTGTGTTAAGTGGCCAAGGTGAGTGCATTATTTATGTATATGTTATTTTTGAAAAAGGCAAGACTTGTGATAAGTCGACCCTAATATAGAAATAATTTACATTGTTTTGAAGCATATTGATTTGATGCATAAAAAAGCAAAGGCAAGTAACATGTATCTGAACATGGCAAATGTGACATGCATAGTACACTGCCTTTACTCTGAGATACTTATATGATTATTCTGAACATGACATGATATTTGATATGATCATTTTGAAATGATAAGATAGTTGAATGCCCAAGTATTACAACATAAGAGTCTTTGGTATAGTTGGATATCCATAGAGTCTTAGCAGCTGCAATCTCATGTATGATACAAGTATGTTTCGTGACTACTACGGTGTCACTTCCACCTTGGGGACCCAAGCCCTTGGTGTGCACCCTGGGGATCCAAGCCCATAGTGCTAATGGAACTAACGAGGTGCTTTTATGAGGAGCAAAGAGCGTCCTCGAGTATGTACTCATCTTTCATGTTCAAGTTAGGCACTACGATGTCTTATTTCAGATGACTCGTATACCTTGATCTCATATAGTATACTTTGGGTAGTTTTGAAAAGTTAATGAAAATGCAGGTAGTCGAGTTAATAGACGTGGCAATTCAGTTCATGACACATTTCAACAAAGGTTTGGTATTAAGTACGAGAAATAACATGTTCTCTATGCTTTTGTATTTTTTGCATTTTTCTGTGGTATCTGTATTTCTTTTTTTGATATATTAGGCAAAAAATTAGAATTATGATAAAGTTTGCCATGAAATGCCATAGAAACTGGTTATATTATGCTATGATAAGCATGTTGAAGTATGTCAAGTAAACATGATGAACTTAATACAAGTAATTTATCAGTTATACTTAGATAAGCTAGATATAAAAATAAGCCTTGAATTATGTTCATGTCAGTTATTTGATAACCTTATATGCTTTGCCTCACTAAGTGAATACTTAGCGTGTGTATGTTTCACATATAGGTTGTCTAGAAGCATAATTGAAGAAGAGCCAGGCATGCTGATCAAGCTGCAATCTGTCAAATATCAATAAGGCATTCTACTTTATGATATTTTCTAGTGGGCATGTATCTCTTATATGTTAGTATTTTGTGAAGCCAGGATTAGACTAAAAGTCAACTTAAATAATCAGCCTTAATAATGAATCTTAATTTGATAAGAATCAAATAAAGAGCTAGTAATGTGAGAAATTAGTTTGAGTAGTATGTGAAATTTTGGTAAATAAGTTTTATTGATTTAAAATTTTTACGAGTCTGGAATTTTGTCAGAAAATGTTGTGACATCTTTAAAGTGTATTTGTACATGTATACGTTAATGGTGTTACATTTAGTGGTATCGGAGCTACAGGTTTAGTCGGTTCTAAATGCTAAATCGAGTTTGTTATAAGTTTGTTAGTAAATATATGCCCTTAGAATGTCATATTACTGATGTGTTGATTGTATGACTTGAAGCTGGTCCTCATTAGCATAAGATAGAATACGTTATAGTATGGAAAGTAAGACGCTACCGGATTTCTTCAATCGACGAATCTCATAGGTCAAGAAAGGACTCATTGCGAGTACAATGAAGTGAAAATCTTATACCTTCAGAAACGTGGTAACATATTTCCATTCCCCTAGTGGAAGTGGAAAAGAATTATAACGGATTTCATAACTAGGTTACCAATGATATCGATTAAAGATGATTCGATCTGGGTAATTGTGGACAAATTAAATAATTTGGTAATGAATAAATATGCTGAGCGATAAATCTGAAGTACTGTAAAGTGACGTAATGTACCTATTTTCATTGTGTGTGATTAAGATCCAAGATTATCTTTAGATTTTGGAGTCCTTGCATAAGACTTTAGAGACTCGACATAATTTCAACATTACTTTGCATCCATAGAAGGACGAACAATCTGGAAGATTAATTCAGATTTTGAATTATATGTATAGTTTCTTTTTGATTGAGTTTGAAGGCTTTTGGGAAAAGTATGTGCCACTAGATGAAATTTTTTATAGTAATAGATATCAATCGAGTATAAAGATGGCTTTATCAAAAGTGTAGTATGAAAGAAGATTGTGATAAACATTTATGAATAGTGATATAAGCCTTGTGAGAAAGGTAGATGTATGTAAAGTTACTTAAATGTAAATTTGAGTAATTCAAGTTGCATTTCCAGGTCACATTGTCTCAACAAAGAAAATCTAAGTAGATCCTAAGAAAGTTAAGATGATAGCACTAGTATTAATACAGTCTGAAGTTAATAAGAATTCCATGTTATTTAATGATACATCCCATAATAGGTTGGGATGTATATTGATGTAATAAGGCTAAAGTAGTAGTTGATGTATCTTGCTGAAAGTCATTCTTTGCCTTATAAGCATTGAATGTCCAATTATCTTTGGAAGAAGATAGTGTATTGATTACATAGCTTTAGCTCAAGTATACATTAACAAATCAGATCAAAGATTTACAGATGAGAGATAAGATATGCCTGAAAAGAATTCAGTAAGTTGAAAAGGGAAAACTAAAGATTTTGATGTTAAGTCTAAAGGATATTCATATTATCAAGAGGTAATTTATATCCCGGTGATACTAAGCTAAAAAAAGAACTAAAAGGTGATTAGATCTAATTTACTTCGAGAAGCGGAGAATAAAATAAGAATGGTTCCAAGCAATCTTAGAATTGCTTTAGAATGATTAAAATTATATATTGATCCTGAAAGAAAAGATATTTAATATGAAGTTAAGGATAAAGTATTTCTTAAAAGTTTCACCTTGGAAGAATGTGTTATGATTTGAACAAAAAAAAGAAGTTGAGTCAGAGAATTATTGGACCATATAAGATTTTGAAAAGAGTTGGTCCGATAGCTTATCAACTAGCTTTACCTCCGAAAATGGACAAGATTCACAATGTCTTCCATGTATCGATGCTCAGGAAGTATCGATCAGATTCTTTACATGTCATTATCCCAAAGGAAATAGAAATTCAGCCAGATTTGACTTACGAGGAAGAACCGGTAAAGATAATAGCACATGGAGTCAAAAGAAAACTAAAGAATAAGTCGATTCCGCCTGTTAAAGCTCTTTGGCGAAATCATAAAATTGAGGAAACAACTTGAAAAAGAAAAGAAGATATGAGAAAGCATTCTAGTTTATGATATTTTCTAGTGGGCATGTATCTCTTATATGTTAGCATTTTGAGAAGCCAGGATTAGCCTAAAAGTTAACTTAAATAATCAGCCTTAATAATGAATCTTAACTTGATAAGAATCAAATAAAGAACTAGTAATGTGAGAAATTAGTTTGAGTAGTATGTGAAATTTCGGTAAATAAGTTTTATTGATTTAAAATTTTTACGAGTCTGGAATTCTATCAGAAAATGTTGTGACATCCTTAAAGTGTATTTGTACAAGTATACGTTAAGGGTGTTACATTCTCAATCTCCATATCAATAGCAAATAATTCTAGAAACCAGCACCAAGATGACTCATTCTCACTCTCCACAACTGCAAAAGCTATGGGAAAGATTGAGTCATTTACATCTATTCCTACAGCTTCCAAAAGATGACCTTTGTAGTAGCCCTTCAAGTGGAATCTATCCAGACCTATAATGGGCCTACAACCTACTTTGAAGCCATCTTTCACTAGTTGCATACAGAAATAAAGTCGCTCAAATTTTCTTTCATCTAACTTGCAAACGGTTGTTGTCCCTAGATTAGAGTGACTCAATTTACCTAGGTAAGCATACAGATTTGCATACTACTCTTTGTGGTTACTATTCAAGTGTTCAAAAGCCAGATTTTTGGCCCTAATGCATTTACATTTAGGTACAATTATGCCACAATCTTTGTGTACATTTTATTTTAGAGAAGTACTTGAGAAATTGAGATCAACAAAAAAACTACTAAAGTAGTTTTTAGTTAGCCATTTAGCAGTGACATTGGAATTTTGACACTCCTTAAGACAAGTATGTTAACCATTTATAGACCTAATATGCCAAGTACCAATAGAAAGGTCTTCACCATGGATTGGAGCTGCTCATAACACCCATGGACACTCTCTCTTACATTTTACTTGGATCCTTCTATTATCATTTCTCTTTCATTTAACACAACATCTATTATTAATATGGTACATCTTAATTGCCTCTTTAAATATTTTCTTGGTTGCAAATACCAGATAAGCCTTTAATTTAAGATTAGATAATTCTGAATCACTATTAAATTCAGAAAATCTAGGTTTTTTGATGAACTATCTGAATCTGACTCATCTACACTGTGTAGTGAGTCAGATTGTCCACTGTCATTGTCACTTTCATATTCTACTTTCTCACTGCCCAACCCAACATTCACAGTGAACATTTCATCTTCTGAACTAACAAATTCATTTTTACTGTCAGTACTTATCAGTGGATGACTCAGACTCAACATGATACTCATCATCTTCTGAGTCAGAATCATACTCTACCCTAGTCTCAGGCTCATTCTTCTGTACAATTTCTTTTAAGTAGATATGACGATGATAATTCCTAGGTAAATGTCTCACCATCTCAAGGACATCATTATTATTTTTCAAATGTCTCACCTCTAGTGGATTGAGTGGATTATCTGATAATTGCCAAAAACACATTAACAACGGAAATAATTCCTAAATTCTCAACTATACTGACAATTTTAAACATAGACTGTGTCAACATCTAAGTAATCAAAATAATCCACTAACTGTCCAGCAAATTTTACCCTAGGTCTCCTAATAAAAAAACACCGTGATGTACCACAATACCAATTTTTTCTGAATTAATCCCTGTTAAAAACACAAATAAAGTTTTATTCATTTATATATAGTATACAGTCTTACTCAACAGTGTGGTCAACCAAGTCAAACATTAAAGAAACAAAGTATATAGTCGTATTCAACAGTTTTATTCAACAGTCTTAGTCATGTCCATACAATATACATTATACAGAGATGAATCATGCAAAATAGGGTAAATTAAATCATACAATACAAAAGCATGTGCAAACCATATCATTGTTAAGGTCCCCTACAACAACCAAATAAAGACCCCACCCACCATTGCAGTTTTATATTTGAATGTGAAACCACGTGCAAACCAATTAAAAGTGTAACTATTTTATTGTTGAAAAGAATCATACTTTAGTGCAAACCAACAACTAAAACCTAACTTACTTTATAAGAACAAAACAAAATCTAACCTTTTGAACTTATAATCCTTAATTTAGTCATCGTTTTTAACCCATACAAAATCTATAAATGTGTACTTTAAATCTAAGAACGAAACAAAATCAAACTTTTTTAACGCTAAACCCAAATATTTAACCCTAACATCGTGTATTAACACTAATCCAAAATATTAACCCTAAAATTAGTACTTTATTGTAATCCCAATAGTAACCCATATTCGTTACACCATATATAAACCCTAATTTCAAATAATAATCCTAATCTCAAAACAAGAACAATAAATCTACTTACCATAGTTCGGATTGGGTTTCTCTTTTTCGCGAAGAAATCCACTCATCTCCTCTGTGTCTCCAACAATTTCTCAATCTCCTTGGAATGAATCGCCCAAATTTGTGGTTTACTAAAGCTATCAGAGAGATTTTCGGGGATAGAAACTAAAACAAGAATGATTAGGTTAAGCGTTTTTTGCTTTTTGTTTTCCAATTACCTAGCTGTCACTAATATTATTTTTAATTTACACCTCAGAGTGGCCATTAATTTTAAACAGCCAAGTCAGCAACTTCTAACGGTTGGTGGTCACATTGATATTATTTAAATAGTTTGGTAGTTTAATTGCTTAAAAAAAAGTAATGTGGTTAAATCATGACTTTATCCATGGTATGATAGTCATTTAAGTAGTTTATCCTATTATTTAACGTGTGTATTATTGTTATCATCATTTTTTTTCTTTTTATTCCTCTAATAGATAATATCTCAAAAATCCCATTATAATATAATTTATAGGAAATCATGGAAGACAATAAAGGCTCAATTTTTAGGTTATTTTAGGTTCGAAATTCGAATCTTCCTTTCCTGGAATCAAAAACTAGTTTTAGTAATAAATGGGCCTAAAATTTGGGGTCCCAAATTAAATAATGTGCAAAAAAAGTTTACATAAGCATGTTTATTTTCAAACTAAAATTTAAAATTTTAATTTTAAATTTTAACTATAAACCTTAAATTTTAAATCATATCAACCTAAAATTTATATAAAAATAACATTGTCACCTGAAAAATCCTGCTCGTAACTTCAAATTAGAAGCTATATCCAGTAAAAACATATTAACAATTCTAACTTAAGATTTACCCAATAGTGAATAAGAAGTAATCAAACCAAAGCCGACATATTAAACCATGATTAATCAAAGCTTTTAAAATGCATGAAAATGACAGATGATTATGCTTGTTTTTGCAGTCAATGATGTGAACTTTAGACTTTGCTTGGCGTGGAAGATAGAAAAGAGAAAAGATGAAAAATTAGTTAATTAAATAGATAAGATTTATAGTTATTTTCTTATTTTGAATCTTAAAAGTTAACTACTTTTTCATCATTTTTTTATTCTTTATACCAAACAAGCCTAAAGCAATACACCATTGCCATTACTTGCTCCTCAGGAAAGAGGGGAACCTTCGTGGACAAAGGTAATTCAAAAGTTTACACGGCCGTGTACAGTTTATTAAAATATGATCTTTTAATTTATAATTTTATAGATATATATGTATAAAGAATTTTTAAAATATTTTTATTTTAGTAAAAAAATATATTATTGAATCCTTTTTAAAGTCAATTTTAATTTTTTTTTCTTATACTTTATTAAATAATTTTATTTTTATTTTTTTCTATAAACATTTAATTTAACTCACTTGTGACCTCTTTTTTCTTAAGGAATTTGAACGGTCGTTCATTTCGCACATATCTAAAACTCCCACAGTAATGCTCGACCTGATTTCTGCCTTTCAGGTTAAGAGTGACAATTGCCATCATGATCATCCTGGTTTCAATCCAACAATGATTAGCCTATGAATGTAAGAATGCAAGTAATGCAGTGAACGCTAAAAGAATTAAGAACTGTCAATTTTCTTATTCTCTCTCGCCATTCACTTGAATTTTTTTTTCTGTGTTTGGCCGACTACGACATTACTCTTAGAACTAATCGTCGACTATCGGTACATTTTCTTTACTTTATTATATTTAATATTTCTTTTTCTTTGTTTTTTTCTAGTTTTTAATATAAATAAATATATTGTGGTACGTTTTTCTCAGCCATTTGCTATATTTATTGTCTTCTTTTCTGGTTGTTAACCTTTTTTATTTTATGTTGTTTCAGAGTTGGATTTGATGACTACACAACTGACCAAGATGGTGTTTATTTGTTATTATGTTGATCTTTCATGCTTTGAACCCTCGAACTAGACCAGGATACACGTTTACAATCACCGTTTCTTGCTCGCAATTAAGTTGTGATAATGATCGTTTTGTCAATGTGCCATAATGTTATAAATGTTACTGCTAATGGTTTTATCCTTCATCACCGATTTATGGTATTGTTCGTATCTATCTTTTGTTCAATTCTTTGATTGAGTTTTTAACTTTTTTATTGTATGGTTCTTCTATGATCTCAAATGGCTAGTCTTTATTTCAATGATTATAAGGTTTATAGATTATGATTTTAATTTACGTTTATAAACATAAATTTTTATTATAGTTTTAAATATTTTCTTCTTTTTAATAAAACTAAGACCCTTTTATATAAAAAATTGTCAATTTTCTGCATGTAAAATCTTAAAATTATCATCAACCAATGAAGGAGGTATTAATTCTAATACAAACTAACCTGACTCAAGCAATTCACCTAGAACTAAAGGCAAATGAAAGGAAGAGAATCATAGATATGATCAAAAAGAAAAAAACTATATATATGTAATAAATAAGATCATTAGAAGAAAAAATGAGACTTGGCCAATACGTATAGAACACTCATTTATACAAGTACAAATGTGTTGATTGCCAAAGTGAACAGGAGTCGAAGACGGTGACCTAACGGTGGTCGAGATGGTTATTCTTAGTCGGAGTTCGTATATTGCTCCTGTTTTTTAGACAATGGCGTCTCTGGTCATAGATATCTCGTTTCTCTTGTTGCACGTCCTTTTTATACTGCTAGGACGTGTGTCATGACCAGGTAGTCGAGGGGTGTTGATTAGACTGACTATGATGTGACGTCCTAGGTTTACATTGTTATCCGCAATGATCTCGTGCATCATCGCACGATAGATGGGTGTGGTGTTGTTTGCGGTCTTACTTGTTCTCTATGTGCCACGAAAGATGCTACATAGATCGTGGATGGCCGCATGCATTGTTATGTATTCGCTGGAGGGCGCGCGCTGACGTACGCATCGATTATGTGCGTTGTCACGTGATCATTGGACATCCTTTGTGCGATGCTGTTCGCGACCTCGTTTTTTTAACGCGGGCTATGTGGTTTTGACACATGGCGGTAGGTATTTGTAGGCACTAACGATTGCCCCCAGGTGAGGGAAGGTTATAAAGTGAACTTGGTGAACCTGAGAAATCTGGAGAGGCCTCGTTTGGCTGGGAGCTATGTGGTAACAGTTTTTTAGATTTTTTGACAACAAATCTCTACATACAAGTTCTAAAGGTTATACGAAATATCATCTACTATGTCTCGATAATAAACAGGTCGGTTTTCTTTGAGGACAAACCGTTGCATGTGAAACGTCATATAACAAACCTCTTTGTTGATGAAGTGTGTTGAAGAAGACACAATTCCTGATTATAAATAGGCTTTGTTGGTATTTTTGAGCTTTATTTTGCTTATTTCACTAGTTGCTTTGGAGTTTTCAAGAAAAAGGAAAAGAAAAGTTTAGGGAAGAAAAAGACAGTTATTTTTGTTGTAATGGTTGATTCATCTATGGTAGTGAGTAATGAGTTTCATTGTACTACTGAGCTGGATGAGTTGTTAAAAATACTAGAGTGTTAGGGTATTCTTGTTGTTAATCATTTTCGTTATCGGTTCAGTTTGCCAAATGGGATCTTTCTCCTGAGTGCATGTTCTGATAAGGGGAAGTCGTGGAGTTTGACTCCTCTTTTTGCTTTTGAGGCCAAATTTCATTTACCACTGCATCTCTTTTTTTGTAAATTGGTTTGATGTTGCACCAGGTCAGCTAAGTGGAAGTAGTAGTGGACTTTGGCAATGTATTTCTTGAATTACAAAATTTATAGGGATGAACCTTCTATCGATGTGTTCTGTTATTTTTATAATATGATGGCTTGTCACGACAAGAATACTAAAGGTTTTGTAACTATTGGTCATCGCAGAAGAAAAGGGTCGGTGATGAGTAATCGTGCTGATAATCTTCGCTTGGATAGAAAAAGTGTATAAAAATATAGTGTACCGTCAAGAATTTTCTATTCCCCATTGTATGGCATCGGTCGGGCAATGATAAGGTTGCGCTCCCCGATATGGAAAAAATGTCGGTTGTTAAGTTGAGGCTTCTCACAAGGCTAAAAAGTGATCTACCATCTCGTTTTGAAGAAGTATACACCCTTAGAAATATTTGGATGCAAATCCCCAATGGTTAGGGTGAAACAAATTTTAATGTTTTTCTAGAGGGCTCTTCGGCAAGTGTGCCTAATTTGTGCGAAAGCTTGGCCCTTTGGTGAAGGGGGTAATGAGCGAGTAGCGAAGATTCTTTTGGGTGATGAAGATGAACCAGAGAATTTTTTTTCTGAGTATACTGACATTCGTATGCTCCCTTGAAGATATCGTGAAGAGGAGGATCCTTAGGAGGGATTAGTGAAGAAGTTACTCTTGTTGCCCTGAGGGGTGGTGTTAATGTTGGCTCACCCAGTTGCGGTCGTGGTGAGGGGGAAACGTGTAATCTCTAGTTCACCTGTCGTGTCTGGTTCAGAAGATGAAGGAAGTTGCCTGCATTTGGAACACATGTAAAAGAGACGAATGGATACATGTATTAATTTGTTATAGCCTTTGTGAAGGACAATTTTTTCTATCTCTATGCGTACTATATTATTATTATTATTATTATTATTATTATTATGTTCTTTGCAAGGGTGGTGACTTCTTCTTTGCAAAGAGCAGGTAACGAATTGGGGGATCGGGTTGGGGTATCAGATATATTACTTACTGTGTCTAATAATGATCTATTAGGTTCGCAAAGGCTGATGGAAAAGGCGCCCTTATAGGCTTTTAGCAGCGGAGAAATAAGTGCGCCCTGTGTTTTAGCTTTAACCACTATAGCGTTGTCTTCTATAGGTGTAGTTCCCGTTGTTCCCTATTTGAAAATTTAACTTGGTACTCAACATGTAATACCCCAAAATTTACTAAGTTGATTAAGGGTCATTTAGTACTAGTATAATAGCTTAAAAGCTAACTTAGTGATTAAAATGAAAAAATGCAAAAGTTAGGATTTCTCTAATTATGGGTTTTGAAAAGGAAATTTCTAAGGTTTAAAGGTCTCATGTGATAGATAGTGAATTGAATAAGGTATTCTTAAAGTTTAGTTGAATTCCAAGGAATATTGGAATGGGAATTGAAGTTTAAAAAGTTAGTGACCAAAATGTAAATTTTGAAAATTTTATGGCTAAAGTATAGACTTTGGAAAAGTTTGGGGGCTGAAGTTGTAATTCCCTAAAAGTTAAGGGTTTTATTTCATAAATAAATAGATCACCTAAGGGTGTGAATTGAATGCAGAATTATTGGTTCGACCTGATACTTCGATTATTAGGAAAATCATAGTTAAAGTTTAAGTGGAATTCGGATACCGAATCGAACTGGAAGATTTTGAAATTTTGCCATATAATAGAGAAAGGTTACAAAATTCATTTCCATGAGTTGAAAATATTTTTAGTTTGATTCAAGATGAATCCTACAGTTTATTTCTGAGTAAAGGATTATTTATTGGTATATTGGATTGAATAAAAATTTTGGTTGGTTTAATATTTTATTATGGTTGGTTGAATTCTAACTAGATTTAGTTAGATTGTAATGGAATGACAATTTTGGAACAAACTAGTAAATAAAAATTAGTTGGAGGGCAAATTGGTCTTTTGGAAAGGATGACAATTTTTAAATATTTGAAAGTTATAAAGGGCAATTTTGGAAGAAGGGAATTGAAGATTAAATCTTAGCCCTTGATTAATGATAAAATCAATCTCAACCGTTGGAGTAAGGAGCATAAACGGACATCATCAATCAATAACAGGTACATCAGTATCAATAAGATATCTTTTGACACTATTTGGTATTTACTAGTTGGCATGTATAATAAAATGCTATGCCTGCTCTGATAGAATTTGTAATTTATTTAGAATTTGGATGAATTTTAAATCAGACAGTTTTTAGGCAGTTTTACTAATTATATAAAGACAAATTAAATTGATAAGTTGCTGCCTAAAAATAAACTCGATTTGAAGATGAAAATATTATTTTTAAACTTTACACGAATAACTAGATTTGTAAATAAAACTAAATACATTGTAATATTTTTAAAGAAACAAAATTTTACCGAATTGCAAATGTAGAGGTTTTTATGAATATTTTGTGACATCTTTGTCTCGTATTCAATGATGGATACGGGAAAGGGGTGTTACACAACATGCCTCCGAAAGAGTCTTAGTAGATTTTATAGAGGCCGCACGAGAAAGTGTGGCGAGGAAAATGAGGGCTTATGGCTCAAGAATGCGCCTTTTGGGTGCTGACGAGAAAATGTTAAGGAAGAGGCCAACATTTGATGTTTGAGTTACCGAAGGTTTACCTGGGTTAAGTTGTGATGTTCAACCTATTTTGTTCGAGCTTGGCAATTCTTTTGATGTGGTTACGACTAATGTTGTTACCTTTAGTTTGATCATTTTGCTACTTAATTTGCAATAAGGTTTTAGTTTTATTGGCCTTTTGTAGGTGTAAGTGTTATAGATTCTACTTTTGTTCATTGCTCCACTAAAGATAGATTGCGGTTGCGCCCGTTAGGGATGTGTTATTTTCAGGTGTTGCGATAACCCTCTTGGTGCCGTTGTGCATTGATGTCTCTCTTGGTGAGGGCTGTGAACCTTTGGCTCCGTGTAGTGCATTATATCCTTAGAAGAGATGTCCAGAGACGGAGAATTGGTTTTATCTCGAATCTACTTCTAGAAGGTTGCTCGAATTGTATTCGGATAGCCTTGGTGCATCAAAACTCTACATTAGTATTAGGAGGACCGCTGAGGGAGGTTGAGGTCTTATTCAAGAACTTAGTTGTGTTCAGTTTAATATAGAGAGGAACGCGAAGGCCCTTGTTAAAGAAAATTTGAGGCTGAGTTCATGAGTGGAAAGCTACACTAGTCTTCTTGAGGAAAATAAATAGCTACATTCGCAAGTGAAAGGTTATGTTGCTCATTCAAAAGAGCTGTAAGAAAAATATGAGGTGGGCATCTGGGTGCTGGTGGAGGAATTGCACAAAAAATATATAGAGAAAATCTCTAAGAAAGAGAAGTGGAAGGTTATGTTTCTCATTTAAAGAAGCTGCAAGAAAAACACGAGACATACAAAGCATACATAGGAAATCTCTAAGAAAGAGATCGAGGTTGATAGTGCTCTAAAGATTAAAAATAAGCTGCTTACAACTATAGAGCGGAGTTTCAAGACTGAAATTCGAAGTCTCAAGGAAGAGTTAGAGCAGGTTAAGAATACATCAGGCGAAAGTTTTGTGAATTTTACAAGGAGGTTAGCTAAGCTTAAAGAATCGCATAAGAATGAAATTATAATGCTAGAGGCTACTCATGATGTCGATATAGCATAGAAGGTTAAGGCAGCTACGGACACGACCTCTACTTTTATGATTGAAGGGATGGAGAAATCTCGAGATGCTGTCATTCTTAGTTTTCAATTGGCACATGGCCTTTTTGATGTTAGGGGTATGGATTTTGACGCTCTTTGTGAGGTAGCCATGAATTTTGATGTGGGGAATCCTTTCTGGGAAAGCTTTATTGCTATATAGAGACATCGTGGCCACTTCTACCTTAGGTCCAAATACGTCATCTTCCCTGAATGTCCATAATGGTGCTACAAATAGAATAGATGATAGTGGTGTTTTGGGTGATTGCAGTACGGGTGTGTAACTATTATTGCTTTTTATTTCTTTATTTTCCCGTATGGAAGATAAACTTTGTTTTTAGGTTTTACTTTTTTATGATGCGATTGCTTGGGTTTTTCTCTTTTTGTTGCTTTTTGGGAAAACACCTTGTTTAATTAACACTCTGATTAATTTTCTTCCTCCAAACAAATTTCTTGTTAATATTTGAATAATAAAAAGGACTAGGATCGCTCGGAGAGTTTAAAATTGTTTGTACTTTTAATTTCTTCATAGCTTGTAATATTTTTTTTATCATTGGTTGTGTTGACACGACGAAGTAGTTTGTGCCTCTTGGGAAACCTCAGCGCGGCTAGTAGCGTCCCCATAATACTATGTTTAATAATAATGCCTTTAAACCAATCAGAATAAAGCTCTCTTACCCATTCGCGTGTTCTTTTCGATACTGGTGTATATAGGGAGATTTGATAGAGGTTTGAAGGATTGGTATTATGGAAAGTTGTGTTAGATAAGATAGATTAAGAATCAATGTTGTATGTTGCTTCTCTTATTCCTTATTGGTTTAGGTTTTTGTGCTTGGTATCTATTGGCTTTTTGCAGTGATTTAGATAATTCAAGGTAGATTGTGATGAAAGAGAAAGTTTTTGACTGGCTGTGACAGGTACATGCGCCTACCCTCGCAGTTATTGATTGGAGGTTCAAAAATTGCATGATTTTAGTTATTTACTCGAGATTTTAGGGTCTAGGAATTAAATGTTCGTATCAGTGGTCTTCTAGATAGGAGTGTGAAACGTCGTCACTTGGTATTCTCATTGGTTGCTATAAATAGGGGTCTCGTGGGCCTGTATCTTTATAACCTAATTTACGAGTGGTTTACTCTCCTTTTGAGAGGAGAAAAGGATAATATGTTTGTGTAGAATAACAGTATGCAGAAATTGCGTTTCATAGATCCTAGGAGATTGTTAGTTTTGTTGTTTGGGTTATTTGCATCGCCAAACAATAGTATTCATAAGCCTATAATTATCCATCTATAGTAATTAGTGCCAACAGACAATGTAGTGGAAGATCTTGGGTGCAAGGTTCTCCGAATACTATTATCTGTTGGTGTTGTTGCTACATTAGGAGGAGGCAGACGAGGAAGGGGCAGATTGCCGAGGCGATTGATTCGTGTTGGAATTTGACCGTTTTTCTCTTGATGTAGAGCATAAGTTTTTGGAGTTGAAAATAGGAGAGACGTTTGTCATCTCCATGTACTTTGTCTGCTACATTAAGAGGCTCGTTTTTCACCTTGGAGAGTTTGATGGGCCTCTCCAGATTGAGTTCGTTAAGAGGATTCTCAAGTAGTTTGTCTATTTCCCGTGTATAATTGATGATTGTAGTATTTTTTGTTTTTGTTCATGTAAGAAAGTTTGCTTTATGACTGTTTAGAGTGTTATGGTCGCATATTGATTTATGTGCTTATACCTTGATTTCGTTTAATTGACTTTTACTTCCCATGTGCGAACATAGTTATTCTTGCTTTTGGGATGGGTTATAATTTGCGGGGTTTTGCATTATTGTTTTTATATCATTTATCATGGAATGATATATCTTTTTCAGAGCTGATTATGTAGTTATCTTAAGCTTGAAGGATTCTTGGCCCTTGGGTGAGATAATTTTGATTGCTATAAAACTGCTCGCATATTTTTACTGCGCACTTGGAAGTGACTTGCGAACCTATTCTTTTTGATCGTCTTACTATGCGCACTTACTATATAAGTGGCTAGCGAACCTTTATCTTCGATTCGTGCGCTTACTTTGAAGCGAGATTGGTAAGAAATCTGTATATTTATCCGATAACCTGTAACAGTATTGCTAACTCATTCACTAGCTCGTTCATTAATTCATTTCCTGATTTGTTCCCTATTTTCTTATGTGTACGCATATTCGTATTTACAAAAGTCATCGTTATCTCGAAGCATATTACATATATGCTTACCCCCCATGTTGTTGATTGTTTTGTAAATTTTAGATTCATGAGTTTGGAGGTGAAACCTAGGTAAAAAATATGTATTTTGTATAGGCATTTTTCGTATCGCTGGTTTGGAGCGAATAAGAGAGTCTGTCTACATAAATATATGGTGTGGTTTTATTTATTGTATTGTAATGAGATGTTTTTTTTTCTTTGGGCTGAATTCTTGCCCCTGAATAATGAGAAACTTTATGGAGAATAAATTATAAAGTTTGAAAAAATGCTTGTATTTTAGTGGTTTGTGATCTTGGAAAATAAATAGGTAGTGATCTCTTGCCCCCTTTGCTCATTCACTTGGGATCCTGCATTTTTTTCTACTTGGGAGCGATGGACGCTTAGGTGATCCTGCATTTTTTCTACTATGGAGCGATGGACGTTTGCACACTTTCTTGGAAGTGGCTAGCGAATCTTATGTTGGTGATCTTTTGCTTTATTATACACACTTACTTGGAAGTGGATAGCGATCCTTATCTTTTCTAATATGAATGACTATTATTGTTTCTCATTATTTAACTTTGTGTGAACTCTTAAAATGTTTTTTTCTTTGAAAGTGTTGAAACATAAAGATAACTTTCTGATATCATAAACTTATGAAATAGATAGGTAGGAAACGATGTTTTCCTGTATTCTTGTATATCCATCTTTTAGATATGTGAATCCTTGCCCCCATGTAAGGTAATCATTCGTTGTAATTTTTTGGCACATTCGTTGGAGAGTAGCGATCTTTAAGGTGATTCTTTTTTGTGTACTTGTTCAAAGTAGCAGGCGCTTTTATGACCTTGTAGCATTATACCCTTTAGAGCGAATTTTTCATTGTTCTAGTGGCATTTTTTTATTCGCGCGCTACCATTTTAGCTGCGTAGTTTTTTAATTCTCGTGCTAACATTTTGGCGGAGTGGATTTTAATAAGCCTTTGATCACTAGTTAGATTATTTGTCTTGCGTCGTTACTCAGAGCGGTACAGGTCTGTGATCGCTACTTGGAGCATTTACCTTACTAGGAGAGTTTTCATTTCTATCGAATGTATAGCAAAGTCATACTAATCATTTGATAGTTATTCAAATTATACGATCCGTAAATAAAAATTTAGGTTACCATCTAACATTTTCTGTCTCTATTTCTTTAAGAAAACAATCTATATGCTCAAGGGATCGACATAATTATGCCTTGTAAGTAGTAAACTTGGCTAATGCCTTAAATTTGCTATAAAATGTCATTTGACATACCTTTGCGATTATTTAATCCAAAACATAATATGAATATTTGACAAAAATATTAGTCATATAGGTATAAACATTGTGCATCGTGTCCATGAATGCGATTCCGATCCCAACTACCTAGTTCGGATAATCAAACGGACGTATATTGTCTCTGTTTTTTTACGGGTACTTATTTTAATCTTGTTGTTTTCAAATAAGCACCGTATATGGAGAGACTTTATTTTCTTTGGTCTCTCCTTTAAATATACTCATAATTAGATTTATGGTAAACCCACTTGAATGGTGATATAAGGAATTTTGTAATGCGCTCCTACTTCCAATATTGGGAACTTGTGCTATATATAAGTGACAAACTACTTCTTGTTGCATGCTCACTTGATTTGGAAGCGGCGACCGTTGAGCTAATTCCTTTGTGCACACTTCTTGAAAGTGGCAGATGCTCAGACGATCCTTTGTTTATTTCTGCTTGTCTGCTCAGAAAGCGAGGACCATTGAGCTGATTCTTTTGTGCACACTTCTTAGAAGTGGTGGATGCTCAGACGATCCTTTATTTATTTCTACTCGCTTGCTCAGGAAGCAACGATCGTTGAGTTGATTCCTTTATGTGCACTTCTTGGAAGTGGCAGATGCTCAGACAATCCTTTGTTTGTTTCTGCTCGCATGCTTAAGAATAGGGTGACTCAATCAATTCTACTGAGTATTTTAATAGAAAAGACAATTTCTCAATTGTTGTGTTAGGAAGTGATTAACTACCCTAAGAGAGCCCGTAAACTATTGTCATATAAGGGGAAATGTACAAAACATGGGTAGTGATAAATGACTTACGATGGTAGTTCCTCATAAATGATAAACTCGTTACAAACCTGTGTTTTCTTAAGTTTTCTATGTACAAAACATATGGGACTATGTAAAACAAAAAGGTAAAACAAAAGTAGGAGGTAGAGAAATAGACCTTGAAGAAAGCTGTAGGTATCGCGAGATCTAAGAATCCTCTCATCCTCAAGGTTTTTTACTTGCTCCATTGTCTCACAACAACTTTGCTTATGCTCTTCTATTCTGGTTATTTTGGTCTCTCTCTGAAGTTTAGGTTGTTGAGGGTCATCACGATTTTGCTTAAGACGTTAACTACGAGTTCTTTCTGCTGGGATGATGCATCTTCACTAGCATAATTGTGATCCCTCTACTTTTGTGCTAACTGAAGTAAAAGTATGTGGCATTGTCTTACTATCTTTTGATCATCCTACATAAAGCCTTTCCCCGAGGGTGTGGGGAACTTGACTTATAGGAAGAAAGGGGATGTCATCATTTTAGATTTTCTCATCAAGGGTCTCCTAAAATAGCGTTGAACCCGAACGGGTTGCCAATTACCAGAAAATTATCCATCTATGTGACTTTATTATCACCATCTCCCATAGTGACGGGGAGTCAGATGGAGCCCTTTACTTTAACGGGTTGGTTGCTAAACCCATACACTGGGCTAACCGGCTTTAATTTTGAATTTGGAATTACCATTTTGCTGAATGCATTCCAGCTCAATACTTCCACAGTACTACCTGTATCCACCAAAATTCTCTTCACAGTAAATCCTGCTAACCCTGCTATAATGACGATGAGGTTATTGCCTTCTTCGTCAAGAATATTATCCTTTTTTTTCTCCACAAATGAGACCCGTCACGATCTCTGTATTTTGATTTTTTCATCATTCCTGCATATGTGCCTTGTGCTTGGAGCTTGATTGATTTCACTTTTTGTCTTCTCCAATTATCATATATATTGTACCCCTATTATCTCAGTTGTCTTGTGGTTCAGGCTGACGAGCTTTCCCGTTATCCTTGACTTGTCTGTAGCAGAAAAATAAAAATCTCTTCAACTGTCCACTTCTCACTACGAATTCAATCTCATTTACAAATGTATATAATCATCCGTAAAGTGACCCTGAGATTTGTGAAACTCATATCTTTATCCGAAATACTCCTTGCACTGGCTCTCTCATCAACAATGGTGGTCTTAAGATTCTCCTATGTTTAATCTGGTGCAATATTTATGAAGACGAATATGTTAACTTGTGATAGGTTCTGACCTTTCTCGGGTCATCTCACGCTGCTGGTCTTTCTATGTATGCCGCTACAATTGACCGTTGTTCTGAAAATACTATGGTTCGCGGTAGAACAGTTGGCCTCCTCTATTAATTTCGTAATAAAAAAGGGGTATATCGTGTCTGGACCACGATAGTCTTGCCTCTGGTTCTCATGCTGCAAACAGTATGTCATGGCCTTCATACTATCTGTTCCTCATTTTCAGTGTACGGCTAAACCTTTTCATATAACTCTGATAACGTTGCTGGTGGTCTATCCAACAAATTATATTTTAGATACTGATAGGAGGTGCCGTTGATGAAAGTGGAAATACAAAACTTATTGGAGGCTTCTTTGGTTTGTATGGTTGCAACATGAAATTGTTGGACAAATTCACGTAAAGACTCGCATGACTTCTGGATGACTGACATAAGGTACGCTGTTGACCCTTTTAATACCTTGTTCACTAAAAATGGCTTATAAATAGCTCTGCCAGCTGGTCAAAATTGGAAATTGAGTTTTTTGAGAGTTGTAGATACCAGCTTGAGCTGATTTCTTAAGGTTCATTAAGAATGTTCGACATTTTACCTGGTCAGAAGCACCAAATAAATCCATATAGTTTAAAAAGTGTGACAGGTGATCTTGAGGGTCACCTCTTCCATTGTATATTAGCTTTGAGACTTTAAAAGACGTGGATACATGATGCACTACGATGTCTTCAAATAAGGGCTCGTTTTTGTACCTTTGAGGGTTCTGAGAATTATCATCTTGTCGAAGGCTCTGGATGTTTTGAAAATTCTTCGCTAGCTACTCTATCTTTGCCTTTAATGCTTGTTGTTTGTCATTATCTGTGGGACTATAGTCCATAACTTCTGAATCTTTCTAATCCTTTTTCAGCTCTCGAGACTATTCTTCTTCAGCGTCCTGTTGGGGAGAAGTTTGCTCCTTTTGAGTCGCTTTGCCTCTAGTCTTTTTGGATAGTTACCTGATAGTCTCTCATTCTTCTCTTCCTCGATTTTATACTGTTCAGCCCACTCTTAAATGGACTTTTTTTGTTGCTCATGTTGTTATTTTGAGAGCAATAAGGCTTCTTTCATGCTCTTTATCTTTTTTGTATTTCTAAAAATTATTGGCTGCTACCTTCCGACAAAAATGCCCATCTCGTTTTTTGTGTACCCAGCCCTGCTGTAAACTATAGGGTTGGCTGATCCCAAAACTGTTGTTAAAAACTCTACTAGAGTTGCCATAGCTATTGAGTGGCAGCTGCCGTCGGTTGCCTTATCAAAACATTATCCTCGCCGGTCATTATTGTCGGCGAAGCTGTCAAGGTGTCTTCTTCTACTATTTTTTTCCTTTGGGTGATTTTTTTTATCTCTTTTCATCCTCAAGGATATTCAGGGTTACCGATGAATTTGAAAGTCGCGCGTTCGGTCTATGCTCACTGCACCAATTGTTGATTGCCAAAGTGAACAAGAGTCAGAGACGGTGACCCAATGGTGGTCGAGATGGTTGTTCTGAGTTGGAGTTCGTATATTGCTCATGTTTTGTGGACAATGACGTCTCTGGTCATAGATCTCTCGTTTCTCTTATTGCATGTTCTTTTTATACTACTAGGACAAGTGTCATGACCAAGTAGTCGTGTCGTATTGATTAGACTAGCTATTATGTGACTTCCTAGATTTGTTGATTTCCAAAATAAATATGAGTCAGAGATGGTGACCCAATAGTGGTCGAGATGGTTGTTCCGAGTCAGAGTTCATATATTGCTTCTGTTTTGTGGACAATGGCGTCTTTGGTCGTAGGTCACTCGTTTCTCTTGTTGCATATCCTTTTTATACTGCTAGGACAGGTGTCATGATCAGATAGTCATGACGTGCTGATTAGACTGGCTATAATGTGACGTCTTAGGTTTACATTGTTATCCGTAGCGATCTCGTGCATCATTGCACGATCGCTGGGCATGGTGTTGTTTGCGATCTTAGTTGTTCTCCATGTGCCACGAAAGATGCTAGATAGATCATGGGTGGCCACATGCGTTATTATTTATTCGCTGGAGGGCACGCGCTGACATACACAACGATCATGTGCGTTGTCACGTGATCGCTGAACATCCTTTGTGCAATGATGTTCGTGACCTCGTTTGTTTGTCGTGTGCTTTGTGGTTTTAACTCATGGCGGTAGGTATTTGTAGGCACTAACAAAATGATACATGTAACATCCCCTCCTCATATCCGACAAACTAACCCAAGTCAAAATTTTCATAGAATAAATAATAGTTTATGACTTTTACTTGAAATGTCAAGCATATAAAAGCTTTAAAAACATTTATAATGACATACACTTAAAATTGAAGCTCCTTTACTTTTCTAAAAATAAATTTATCTCATTTACATATGCCACTAAAATTAATCAAAACCCTCAAGTGGGATGTCATTACTGTGATAGCTTGATAAATTTTTTGAACTTGATGCAACACGTAGCTTACTCCAATACCTCGAACCACCTACATGTGCACAATCAAACACTCGCTAAGTACGAACTTAGTTAGGCAAGAATCAAGATTAATAGCGCCGAAATAGGTTTATTCGATTTCATGGCTTATTAAACTTTAAGGTTGCATAAATAAATATAACATGATGCATACCAATATCATCAAGCTTTTAGACTTGTTCATGTTACAATATAACAATCTGAGTCGATAAAAGGAAAATAAATATTAATTAAATAATCAAAATGCAAAAATAAAGAGAAACAAACTCTTGATTCAATTGGAAAAAAATTGTAGGAAACGTGTTGAGGCCTGCAACTATGTTGTTTTCTTAAGATAGATTTCTACCACTCTGAAGTGCTTGAGTTTGTCGGTCGTTAGTCTCCCAAGATACAACAATAGGATGATCTTCAACAGTAGCACAGCTGAAGTGATCGTGAACTATTCTCTTGACTTTTCCTATCACTAAAAAAACTATAGGAGAATAAAAGGTTTTCAAGTGTTTTCTAAACCTTGAAGGTAGGTACATTATTTATAGGGGATTCAAGGGGGGAAAACATGGAAAAGAAATATTATGAATTAATGGCAATTAATTGCGTGTCCGATTTAATTCGAAAATTAACAATTAGTACCATGTTTAAACAAATATATTTTCGTGAATTGAAGCTATTACCTCTTTAATATTCGAATTTAAGGAAACCAAAAATTATCCTATTAAATTCGAAATATTCAAAAAGATATGCCATTTTAAGAAAAAAAATTAATTCGAAGTGGGTAAAATATCTGCAGGTGCACAAAGGGCCCGACAGTTCGGACATTCATTTGCCTACGTCGTGCTGGTGTGCCCCAACCCGAATAGGTTCGACGAGCTTCAATTTGTACCTTCTGGCAGAATTTCAATCCAAGTCATTCAATGACTAGCAAGTGGGTTGGTATATATAAACACTTCCCATGCTTGTTATCTCACCAATGTGGGTTAATGGATTTTTATTTTTCTTACATAATTCACAAGTACCTTACTTTGAACATCAATTTCTCATTCATCACTCAACCGTTTTGATCATATGAGATACCATTGCAAAGTTCTCATAGAGTATAATATAAACTAATAAATTCATCATTCGAATCTTCACCTTTACCCATAGAAAATATAGCTCAAAGTTACCAATTTATCACATTTTCCAACAATCCCCAACATGAATGAAATTGATGATTTTATGAAAACATTTTGACTCAATGTGGTGATAGGTTCTGCGATCGATAGTTGCATTCAGTAGGAAGGTTTTCTTCTTTGAACATTTCCTTGTGAAAGTGTATTTACTTTACTAGCTAACCAGTAGACGTGATGTCCTTGAACTGTTCTACCGTGTGCGTAAATAATGATATACTTCACACAACTACCTCTCTGACAAGAGTATTAGTTCTAATGGTTATTTCCATATGTCCATGGATATTGCCTAGTTCTACAAGAGTTTGAAAGAACTATGCCTTGTAGTCTCCTTGAAGCGGCCCCATTTTACTCTCACATAGGTGACTTATGTTGCTCGGCTCACTGACGCACACAATGGTCATTAAAAGCTTTTTGCTTAGCCTATCCTACTTTGATCACTATTTACTTCATAGGAATGGACTTGGGGATATGTACCCCTACAGTGACCGAATAGGTTTATGCAATTAGGTTTTCCCTTTGAACCTAGATCTTAGGATCTCAAGTCAGGTATGTAGGGATCTCATTCCTTTAGATATTTTCTAAACTTGATCTCGATTTAACTCTTTGGTTAGCAGATTCACAATGTTATCCTTTGATCTTACATAGTCAATGGAGATAACTCCATTTGAGGTCAGTTGTCTAACAGTATTATCTCGATGACACATATGTCTCGATTTACCGTTGTACATGAAATTTTGTGTTCTAGCAATTGTTGCTTGGTTGTCACAATATATGCATATTGTGGGCACATGTTTCAGCCATTCAGGAATATACTCAAGAAATTGTCAAAGTCATTCAGCTTCTTCTCCATATTTGTCTAGAGCAACAAACTTAGATTCCATTGTAGATCTGATTATAATAGTTTTTCTTGAGGATTTATATGACACAGCTCATCCTCCTCCTCCAATGTGAATACATATCCACTTTTACCTTTGGTATCTTAAATATCATATATCCAACTAGCATCAAAGTATCCATCTAAGACAGCGAGGTTTTTAGAATAATACAATCCATAGTCTCGAGTATGTTTGAGATATCTCAGTACCCTCACAATTGCTTTCTAGTGGTTTTTCCCTAGATTGTTTTGGAATCTACTTAGACTGTTCACAGTAAAAGTGATGTCTGGTCTAGTACAGCTCATGAGATACATTAAATTGTCTATGACTCTTGTATATTCCACTTGGTGAATACTTTCCTCTTGATTTTTAGACAGATATGAACAAGAATCTAATGGAGTTATGACTATGCCAGAATCATCCATGTTAAATTTCTCGAGAATCTTTTCCACATAGTGTGATTAAGTCAATATGAAACCTTCTGTTGACCTTTTGATTTGGATGCTCAGAATCATATCGGCCAGTCCCATATCTTTCATGTTAAATCTTTAATTTAACATATTTTTGGCACGTTTTATCACTTCATTGTTGCTTCCAACAATGAGTATGTCATCAACATATAAATATAAAATGATATATCCAATGTTTGTAGTTTTGACATATACACATTTATCACACTTGTTTATCTTGAAGCCGTTTGTCATCATGACACTATCAAACTTTCCATGCCATTACTTTGGTGTTTGTTTAAGTCCATACAAAGAATTCACCAATCTACATACTTTCCTTTCTTGACCTGAAACTATATGACCCTCAGGTTATTCCATGTATATTTCTTTATCAAGATCTCCATTTAGGAAAGCTGTTTTAACATCCATTTGATGTACTTCTAGATTTCACAAAGCAGCAATTGCAAGTATCATCCTTATGGGGGTTATCCTTGATACATGAGAGTATGTATCAAAATAGTCAAGGCCTTCCTTTTCCGGTAACCTTTTATTACCAATATGGCCTTGTACTTATCAATTTTTCTATCTGCTTTCATTTTTTGCTTGAAAATCCATTTAGAGCTTAATGATTTAATTATCAGAAGAAGATCCACTAATTTCCACGTATGGTTCTGCATGATGGATTCAATTTCACTTTTAATAACTTTCTTCCATAAGGTGCCTTTAAAGGAGCGTATAGCGTCACTATACGTTTAAGGTTGAGCCTCTAGCATAAAGGTCAGTAAATCAGATCCAAAGGATTTTTCACCATTGCTCGTTTGCTCCTTCTTGGCTCTATTTTAGTTTCAACCTCTTGTTGATCATTTGGACTAATTTCGTCTAAAGTCCATTTTATTAAACTTTGATCAACCTCCCTAGATTTATAAGAGAATATATTCTCAAATAATGATGCATTCTTTGATTTCATTATCATGTTCTTGTGAATCTCAAGATTCTTTGATTCATATACAAGAAACCGATAAGCATTGATATGTTCTGCATAGCCAATGAAAATGCAATCTACAATTTTAGGACATATTTTCATTTATTTTGGAAATGTGGCCATTACCTTTGTAAAACACCCCCATATTTTTAAGTGTTTGTAGGAAGGTTTTCAACCTTTCTATAACTCATATAGTATCTTATCCTTTTCTTTCAGGGAACCTTATTTAAAAGGTAATTAGCTGAAATAATAGTTTCCCCCACATGTTTGTGATAACCCAGAGCTTCCTAACAAAACATTGGTCATTTCTTTTAGAGTCTGATTTTTTTGTTTGGCTACTCCATTTAAATAAGAAAAATACGGTGGTGTTACTTCTTGAATAATACCATGTTGTGAACAATATTCACCAAATGGTTTAACGTATTCACCACCACGATCACTTTTTACCATATTAATCTTTTTAATAAGTTAGTTTCGACATCCTTCTTATAGAGTATAAATTTCTCTATAGCTTCATCTTTGCTTTTAAGAAAATACACATAGCAGTACTTTTTACTATCATCGATGAAAGTAATAAAAAATTTATTTCCTCCTCTAGTTTGAACAAATTTTAAATCACAAACATCGCTATGTATTATATCAAGCGGTTCAGTACTTCTTTCAATAGTTTGAAATGAAGACCTTGTTAATTTTGCTTCAATGCATGTTTCATATTTATGATTATAATTGATATGAAATGAAAGGATATGTTCCACATTAATTAATCTACGCAAAGTGTCATAAATAACATGCTCAAGTCTACCATTCCATAAGTTAAATGACTCAAGCATATAAACGAAAGAAGAAGCGATATTCTTATTCATGTTTTTGGATTTTACAGAGATATCATTGAGTTTTCACATTCCATTCAATACATATCACCTAACCACAAGCATCCCCCCTTAGACAGAATCAGCTTCTGGAATTCAAAAACTATTCTAAAATCGTGAACACTTAAAAGTGTTCCAGAAGTAAGGTTTTTGCATATGCCAAGAACATACATCACATTCTGCAGCTTGAATTCTTTGCTAGAAGTCATCTTCAAAACTATAGTTCCCTTTCCCTTGATCTTTGAAGTTGCAGTATTTCCCATATAGAGCTTCTCCTTATTGTCACTAGGTATTAGCTCAAAAAATGAGTTCTCATCACAGAAGATATGACGTGTGGCTCTAATGTCAAGCCACCAGTCTCTTGAGTTGGAGTCAACCAGGTTGAATTTAGAGATCACAGCACATAGATCCTCATCCTCCACAGCATTGGCCTTCTTGGCTTTGGCTCTCTTTGGATGTCTACATTCATATGACATGTGCCCCACCTCGCCATAGTTGTAGCACATCCCTTTGAATTTTTCTTTCTTGGAAATTCCACCATTAGGTTCCAGCTTTGACCTATTTTGGGGTTGTTTTACCTTCTTGAAGTCTTTGACTTCAACAACGTTTGCCTTGGCCTCCTTAAAGGTTTCTCTATTGAGCTTTTTAGCATTGCCTCTATTGTCTTCTTGTATTTGAAGTCTGGTAATCAGTTCCTCCACTAACATTTCTTTTCTTTTGTGCTTCAGGTAATTTTTGAAGTCATTCTATCTGGGAGGTAGCTTTTCAATGATAGCTGCTACCTTGAAGGATTTGCTTATGACCATTCCCTCAGCAAGGATTCTATGAACAATCCGTTGGAGTTCCTCTACTTGAATTATTACTGGTTTGGAATAAACCATAGTAAAATTCAAGAATTTGGTGCCTAAAAATATTTTAGTCCCAGCATTTTCAACTTTATATTTGTGGTTTAATACCCTCTATAGCTCTTTAGTTGTTCCATAAATAGAATACACCGATACAAAGAATCTTGTAATCTATTAAAGATGTAGTTTCGACATAGCAAGTCAGAGTTCATCCAAGCTTTAGTGAAATTGAAGGTGATGATATCATCCACCTCTCCTTCTCCCTCTCCTATTTTAACAACTAGAGGATCTTCCTTCAGGAATTTTGCCAAATTCAACATGGTAAGATAAAACAGCATCTTTTGTTGCCATGTTTTGAAATTCTGTCCATAAAATTTCGCCGGCTTCTCATTGTGGCTCACTGCCACTGTCGGTGAGGTCAGATTTAGAGCTTGATTCGAAGTCTGCCCTAGGATCAACACCTTAGCGGTTGAATCAGTAGAATCTCTTATAGCCATTATTTCTGTTCAATAAGAAACGAAATCGGAATTAGTAATAATTCCAATAAACGAAAAATGAATTATCGTTTACTTTTTATTTTGATATCGTAAAAAATTCGTAACCACTATTACTTATAATGACAATTTCTATAAATAGATTTGTCCACTTTGAGATTAAACAAACTCGTTGAAAAGGCGGGATAAATCTCAAAAATAGATTTATTTGATATCTCATTATCAGAAAGATTTCTAAATTCGTCTCGGATCAAAAGAAAGGTAGAAGAAGTTTGTCTTAAGATTGTTACAATATAACAATTCGAGACGATAAAAAGAAAAATAAATATTAATTAAATAATCAAAATACAAAAAAGAAGAGAAATAAACTCTTGATTCGATTGAAAAAAATCGTAGGAAACGTGTTGAGGCCTGTAGCTACATAGTTTCCTTAAGACAAATTTCGACCACTCTGAAGTGCTTAAGTTCACCGGTTGTCAGTCTCCTAGGATACAATAACAAGATGATCTTCGACAGTAGTACGGCTGAAGAGATCACGAACTATTCTCTTGAATTTGCCTATCATCGAAAATACTAGAGGAGAAGAAAAGGTTTTCGATTTGTATCTAAACCTTGAAGGTAGGCACAGTATTTATAGGGGATTCAAGGAGGAAAAACATGGAAAAGAAATATTCTGAATTAATGGCCATTAATTTCGTGTTCGATTCAATTTGGAAATTAACAATTAATATCATGTTTAAATGGATATATTTCCGTGAATTGCAGTTGTTACCTCTTTAATATTCGAATTTAAGAAAACCAAAAATTATTCTATTAAATTCAAAATATTCAAAAAGATATTCCATTTTAAGGAAAAAATTTAATTCGAAGTGGGTAAAATATACGCAAGTCCATGAAGGGCCCGACTAGTCCGAACATTCATTTTGCCCACGTTATACTGGTGCACCCAACCCGAATGGGTTCGACGAGCTTCAATTTGCACCCCATGCGCCTACGCGCGAGGCACAATTTCAATCAAAATTATTCAATGACTAGCAAGTAGTTTGGTGTATATAAACACTTTTCATGCTTGTTATCCCACCAATGTGGGATAAGGGGTTTTTATTTTCCTTACACAATTCACAAGTACCTTACTTTGAACATCAATTTCTCATTCATCACTCAACCGTTTTGAGCATATGAGATACGTTGTAAAGGTCTATTGAAGTAGAATATGAACCAATAAAATTCATTATTCGAATCTTCACCTTTACCCATAGAAAATATAGCTTAAAGTTACCAGTTTATCACATTTTTTTCCAACAGTTCATTTGTCGTAATATGTCATCAATGCATGAATAGATATAGCATGAGATGATACAAGCTAATGGATATACTTGTTCAATTCGTTTAATATCATATCAATACTTACCATTATTGTTAAGCTTTCAAACTTAACTTACTTACCATTTGTTGTCATTGCAACAAACATATATTAAGCTAATGCTTAATTATATGTATTTTAGTCCTTTCGATTTATGATAACCCAAAGTATAACAAAGACAGAACAAGGTATCGGGTCAACACCGAAGTGTTATCAAATGTTGGTATCATTATACCTCCAAAGCATAAATATAGAACTACTATTTTCTACCAATATAAATACCTAAGTATTATCAAACGCTAGCATCAAGATGCTACCAAATATTGGTATCTTTCTACCAATATAAATATTGAGGTGTTATCAAACTCTAGCACCAAGTACTACCAATATACTAGACTCATAACATGTCAACTATACCTATGACCCTCAATAAATATATTTGGGAATTATAAATATTCTTTCGTATCGTAATTATCATCAATGATAATATATTGATCATTTCATAAATGAAACAATATTTGGGCAGTTCATAGGATGCATATGTCATCATATAATTACCATTATCAATGAACATTGATATGAACATGTTATCTATACATTTATCACTTAATATTTTTTGAATAGTCTAAAGGTGATTATAAGGTAGTATATGTTCATACATATTCTTAACCCCTTGACAGTGTGCATACATCTTGTAGACAGTTTGAACCCGTATATCCATTGAGACACTTGTTGGGTTCATTTATCACTTAACATTGAACATGTACTAAGCATGGTAACAATATATCATCAATTAAAAATAAACATGTTGTCACATATTAATTAATCTCGTTCAAGGTTGGCTAATCACAACCCTTCCTTTTTCATGTACACATATCAAATATGTATGTAATGCATTTACTTTTGTAAACTGACAGTCTGCACTACATTCAAATAATTATTTTCATAAAATAGTACACAAGTGAGAAATTAATTTTGTCTACTCTAGTAAAAACTAGATTCACTCATGGTTTCAACCATATAACCCACTAATTTTAATTCATCATATACAATTTATGGTAATTTTCTAAAATCACTACTAATGATGTCCCATAAAATTTTGTTGTTATGTTCTTATAACCTTTCACAGATAAAAATTTATATCTTTTAGTATAGAACTCGGAATCAGTCATCGTTTATCCCAAATGAAACTAAACTGACTCACGATTTCAACAGTATAAGGCTCACCTTCTAATTATTTTTATGGATATTGGTGAATTTTTAAACTTGCTGTCAACATAAAAATTCTGAGCTGTTTTCCCCAAATTTAATCTTTAGCCTTTTAATCTATTCTAAAATTCCTCTAAATACATACCAACTTAAATTCATGTATCATGGTATCATGTAGAATTCAAGAATAACTTGATACCGTAACAAAATATATATTAATTTATCGCAGACCAATATTTCATATCTTAATATAAATAAGCATAGAAAATTACATTCACCTTAAAATTTAGCTTTTAACACTACTTCTTACTTCATATGAGCTTCATTGTTCTTTCTCATGTTGATTCTTCACCATCCCTCTTGTAAAATTAATACTCATGAAACATCAATAGAATTACATGTACGATTTCGTAACATGTAAGATTTCGTGAAGTCAACCTGAGCTATATGAATAAATTATAACTTCTCATTTTTTTCAAAACCTCTAATTTACCGAATATTCACCTTTGCACTCAAATTCTCTTTTTTTTTTCACTTTTTTTCCTCTACTATGGAAAATGAACCACACTTCTTCTTTTCTCACGTATATGATGAAGAAAGATGAAAAAATGTCATTTTATTTTCCTTTTTTATAAACCAATCAATTTAGTCCAGTTTGCACTACTTTAAACCATATTTATCCTTTTTCCTTTTCTTTTAATAACTATCCAATCACATGTCATTTTATCTTATCCATAACTAACGATACCTCTGATCATTAGTTACAATTGAACCATGGTCTAATTTTCTTTTTTTTTCTCCTACTTTACACTTTCGGCTCAAATTTATCCTGATCCCAATTCGGATTCAAAGTGCTATATTTGAGTCATCCAAAACCTGACTCAAAAAAAATTTATTTAAAAATTATAGATTTAGCTATTCTTCAAAACATTTTATCATCCATTACTTCATATAATTAAATAAACAACAAAAACCAGTTCATAAAATAGGAACTTCAAGTTTATACACCATATATCAAAATAGTATTTCAAAATAAAGTTGCAGACTCGACCACGTAAGGTCCTATGAATATCTAACCCACTAAATACAAGTATTGTATTTTAAAAAATACAGCTTGTTAGAATCTCGTATTGATAGTGCTCCCCCAAAGCTCACGATCAAATCTACCAACCTACGTACGGAGACAACAATTTCGCACGCTGTGCTTACAAAGCCCAGTGGTACACATCCACTCTATTATATTTTATGAAAATCATAAATATAAGCATGCAAGTTGGTACAAGTATTAAGATAAGAACAATAATCATGCGGCGCTACCACTAGTTGCCTAAACTCATGCTCACATAAAAAAATCATCATAAACAAACATAATAATCAAGCCTCTATTGCCTAGGACCACATAGACATCAGGCTAACCACGAACGTACGTGAGACCACACAAATATCAAGTACAATATCTTGCTACGTACCTGAGACTACTTAGACACCAGGTATAACAAAGGTCATCTATCTGAGACCATCTAGACATCGGGTAGAGAATGTTGTTTAAAACTTATGTTATAACATTAAAGAATTTAAAACCCATTTAAATGTATATTTTTAAAATTTATAACACCATACATAAAATTTTTATTTATTTTCTCAAAAACACTTTTAGGCAATAATACCATACACTTCAATTTTAAACTAAATTAAACATATCTTAAAATTAATTTTTCAAAAGTATTTTTACCTCATTTTTTAAATGAAAATACTTTGATACACATGTATTTACACAAGCCTTTTAATTTTAGGGTTTGAAGATTTAGGTTGTAGTTTATAGTTTAGGGGTTTAGGCTTTAAGGTGTGAAATTTAGGGTTTATGATTAGAATTTAGAGTTTAGAGTTTATGGTTTAAGGTTTAGGTTTTAGGTGTTACGGGTAGAGATTTAAGTTTTAGATTTTATATCTTAACTATGAAAGTCTGTGTAAATATTTTTTACACAACTTGTGTATCAAAATATAACTTTTTTTAAATTCAATACTGTTGTATTTTGATACACAAATTGTGTAAAAAATATTACACATCCCTTCTTTAAAATCTAAAATCTAAATTATTAAATCTAAAACTAAATCCTAAACCATAATCTTATACCTTAAACAAACACTAAACCCTAAAATTTTAAACCTTACAACCTAAATCTTAAATTCTAAACTCTAACCTTATACTTTTTACTTGTGTATCAAAGTTTTGAATATAAATCATTTATCTTTTTCGATGTCTCTATATATATCTCTATATTAAAAAATAAATTTAGGGTTAGAGTTTAAAAAATTAAGTGTAAGGTGTATTTTTAAAAAATTTAAAGTTTATAATTTAAGATTTAAATTTTAATTTTAATGTTAGGGATTAAAATTTAAATCTTTAATATCAGTACAGAAAAAGACAAAAATTTGTACCAAAATTTTTCGTACTAAATTACCCCTTTATTTTATTTGTCAGATGGCCGACAACAAGGAGCAAGGAGAAAACGCGTGAAGAAGACAAAACAGCTAAAATTAAAAAATACAAAACAAAATAAAAACAGCTGATTTTCCGGGCCGACACATTTCCTTCACTTCTAATTAGTGAGCCGCTTTCTTTTTCCTGATAAGTTGTAGCCGCTTTTCTCTGTGTTGTCTTCGCGTTCTTGTCTGCTATCAAATTCACTTTGTCTTTTCCTTTCCTTTCTCTTTAATAAATTAGGTTGTTCCGTTACATTTCCTTTCTCAACAATGTCAGCCGACAATAGTAGTTCCTCTCGTGATCCCGACATTAAATCTTTGTCCTCTCCCGTGTTCGAAATCGAGCTACGGGCAACGTTTATCATAGTGGACAGAAATGGCGGCGTTAATGGTGAAGTTCCCATGGAGTTAGGGAGGATTATTTCTCACGTCATCCACAAGTTCCCTTTGGAAGACTTGATCAACGATGGAAACGGCGCTGTTTCGGACATGTTCGACTCGATGCGCATCCCGGTTCAGCCCTCGAAGGTCGAAGCGGTAGCGGCCTCTGCGGTTCGGTTGGCGGTGGCTGCGAGGGACGGAGGAGGGACTAGCAAGGTTTTGAGAATGCGGGTGCAGGTTAAGGCGTTTGTCGACGAGGTGCCTGACTTTGGGAACGATGACACGGATGATGAGAATGAAGACGAAGAGGCGGAGGCGGCAACGGAGGCCACGGCCGCGGATAATCTGGCGAAAGTGGTGGTTGAAGGGTCGGGAAAGGATTGTCCGATATGTTTGGAAGAGTTGGCAGTGGGTTCGGAAGCTGTTTGCATACCTTGCTCGCATGTCTTTCATGATCCGTGCATTGTGGCTTGGCTGAACAAAAAGAAACGTTGCCCTTGTTGTCGTTTTAAGTTGGCTTAGGCCTTCTTGCGCTTGGGGTTTTAGTTTATTGGGTCATAACTCGATTGGCACCGTTTGTTATTATTATAATATGTAAGATAATATAAGATTGAGCGTATTTAAGTGTATGATATCTCTTTTTAATTGATGAAAATAAGTAAAGATAGTTTCGGTCCGGGACGGAGGAATGTGGTCTCTTGGGATTGTGCTCCCAAATTTTTCACTAAAGAATTAGTAGGACTTTTTAAGTATTTAGACCATAAATTTTAATTTATTTTAACTTTGTACTTTTTACTTTTATGATTAATCTTAATTCCTAACTTCATCTCTGATTTCAACATTAGATAAAAATTTCTTATTTTTATTTTTCATATGTTATAATATTGATTAATTTAAATTAATTTATCTCTTTTATTGTATGAACTTGTCTTATCAAGTCATTTATAATTTCGATTGATGAAAATCATTCACTTTAACCTTCTTTTTCATATCATCATTTTTTCAAGGATAAATCTTTACTTGTTTTTCTCTATGTAAATATGAAGTGGATGACTACTTGAAAGTTAATTTTAGGTGCATTAATGACATGGTAAAAATAATGAAATAGGTGAAATTTAATGGTCGGAGTTATGAATGACTTAGTGAAAAAAGTCTATAAAATTATTTATGATAGATTAGTTAAACAAGCGATGACATAATAGAATTGATTACGTGGCATGTTAATGATGTAGAAAAGAATTAATTTAAAATTGAAATGGATAGAGACCGAATGAGGGGTCTAGACTCTTGATGAAAAAAATATGATATTCATTTTAAGATATTAAAATTTAAATAATTTCATTTGTAAGGTATATATATTATCAAAAGCTTAATAAAAAGTATGAAAATATACTGCCTTATATTATCTTGACTATTAAAAAATTGAAATGGACCGATGATGAGGGTACCCAATGATTAAGAAGGTGGTGGAAATAAACGATTGTTTGGGAGAATATGCTTAGTATTTGTATTTTTTGGATATGGGCCCATTTTATGGTTGTTTAAAAAATTACATTAAATACTAAATTTATTAAGTAAATGGAAAGGTAAAAAATGAATTTTGTTCATGTTAGTATTTTTGCCATGGCATCGTCTAGCTAGTATATCTGGAAAAAAGTCAGGATCGAACATTAAAAAGGTTAAAATATTGAATTTAAAAATACAAAGACTTATTAAGTATTTAAACTCAAAATTCAAGGGTCAATGCCTAATTTGTCTAATATTTAAACTTATAGTGACCTAAATTAGAATTAAACCAAAAAAATTGAGTGCACAAACCCATCTTTCTTTCTTTTTTTGATAAATATGGAGATGAAACAATACGGGCAAGTGCCTCGTTAAAAAATCCTCCTAAACCTAAATAAGGGTAAAAGAGTGCACTTGTTCGTATATACAGCATGAATAAACAACACACATAACATCACGAAACTAAATTACGCCCACATCAGGCGACCAATCATCATGCACCAAAGAGAGCAAACTGTCCGGTGACGACTGGTATACATGAGTTGCAAAATCCACCTCCCTAAACGCAGACGTATCATGAATCCGAGCCAGCATAGCCAACCTATCAGCCACCTTATTCGTTGCCCGTCGAACCTGCCAAAGTTGTACCTCCCATTTCCTATCCAATAAATCTCACGCAACACGTAACAAAGGTGCCATGCCACCAATCAGGGTACGTTGCTCCAAAGTTCGAACAACATCTAAGCCATCCACCTCCAGCACCACTTTCTTTAATTCAACCCCTACTTAATTAAATATTTAATAAACTTTTATATATTTTAATTTATATATTTATTTTTTACAAGGGTGAATTGCTATTAAACTAGACAGGGGCCTGTGCTCCTTCGGGCCCTTAGGGAGCTATGCCCCCTTGGTACACTCCGACACTAGTTGATTAACTGGTAACACTTAATAGTCAGATAAACGGATCTTTAACGATTAAATGATAAATTTTGTTAGTCAAAATAAAATATTAATGAAATTTATGATTATGAATACTCATTTGAGTATGATTTTCACAAATAAACTTGTTTTTTTTAGTTTGAAGGAATATACACTCCTAAAGTATAAAATTAAATTAACCTTTAGATGAATTGAAGAATAGAGTTAAAACTTAAAAAGATGAAATAAAAAGTTCATTTTTGAAGAAGTATGTATTTTTCATAAGTTACTTTAATTATACTAGGAATTTGTTTCTTATGTGTAGTTTAATTCAAGTATTTTTTTTTTTTTGTAACGACCCGAATTTCTGAGTCAACAGTGGGGCGTTGACCCGAGTCAGGGACCTCCAAGTTGGTTTGGGTATTGTACCCATTGGGCCAAGTTTAGGCCCCATTGGATGAGAATTTGATCATATAAGCTTGGAAAGTGACCATTTTATAATAAGGGAGAAACTTGTGGGTTTCATGGAGTGATTTTACCATTTAATGAAAAGTGGGTTGATATCTCTTTTAATTTGCTTGTCTTCATGTGGATTTAGGAAGGGGACAATAAGACTTTTGGTTACCTTGTTGGGTTCGAATCGATCAACCAAATCGCTAAAAAGGTTAAATTTGTTTCCCGAATGAATTGGCTAAAACTGAAAAATAGTAGACAATATTGCACGATAATTTTATAGTGGTTCGACTACTCAACTAGGAAGGGGGTTTTGAAACCATAAAAGGGGTTTCAAAACATGTTTCCCAAGTTTGGTTTTTAGGCCTTACTACCTCAATGGTTTTGAAACCACTTATAAGGGTTTCGAAACATGCATTAAAAACTTGTAAAACCGGCTAAAATTTGACTTTAAAAGATATACGCGATATATGAACAAAGTCAAAATATTTTAAACATATTTTATAAGTTTTGTGGACTTTGAAATATTTCTTAAATATGTTTGAGTCCAAAAACATTTTTCATAAAAGTTATATCAAAATCTTTATCTCAACAATCCTCTACCTTTATTCATCATATTTCTTCATCCTTTTTGTCTCCAAGAACCCATAGCCATTCTTGAAGAAAAGAACCAACTTTCCTACCCAATTCTTCCATCCAAGACTCAAAATTGAAGTATGTTAAGCTCCTATTCAAGAGCTCCATGAAAAGTATAATTTTGTTGAAAAATGGTAAGTCTCTCATTTATGGGTTTTTGGAATATTCAAGCTTGGAAAGATTTATAGAGTTATTCTTTTGTTCTAAATATTGTATTTTCATAGTTAACTTCCCCTTTCATGCTAGACTAAGCTTTGGTTTGGATTTATTGTTTGTACGAAAAAATGTGAAAGGGGTTGGAGGACTTTTGCAAGCTTTAGACAAAGATAGAAGTCGAAAGGGGCTAGTGTAAGAGCTAATTTCGGGTTTATTGCTTAAGGTCAGTACATCTCTAACTCATACTCTTCTTGAAGACCATAAAGTGAATCACTTACTTGATTTGTGGTTTATGATTGCTAGTTTGGACTTTTGGTAGCGTAGAACCTTGTTAATGGTAAAATCCAAATTAATTGTTCATAATATGTAAAAATGGTAGCTAACCACCCTAAATAACTTCTGTAAGATGTAGAATCGAGTTAAGGGATTAGGGATTGCAATTTGGGGGTTTAGGGAGTGATTTCTCGAGCCTAAAAAGCTATTTCTAGGCTTCGATATCGGTAGACGAGAAACTCGTATCGGCACACTGTGTTCTAGGTTAAAGAACACACATGAGCTGTGAAGGGCATATCAGTACGAGCTTCAAGCTGTACCGGTATGCGAACGCAAGCCGTATCGATACGGGTAGACCCGTACTAGTACTCATTGTTTTATTGAAATTCTTGTAAGCTAATTTCGTATAGGTACGCTGTGAGTACCAATACACAGGGTATCGTACCAGTACACGAGGACTTGTACCAGTACCCATTAGGCAATCTATCCGAAAATGTGATTTGAGTTTGTAGGGCTGATAATTCGAGGACGGCGATCTAATGGGTTTCTAATGTAGTAAAATGAATTATAAAACTGAGAAACTGAGAATTTATCCGTATTTACTAGCATAATGTGTAAAAACTTGGTAATTAAAATTGGTGACTCATAGATTGTTTGCACATGTATGTTTGCTTGATGCTATATTGATATATGTGTGCCATGTGGGCACTTGTTGACTGAGTCACCTTGATTAATGAGATAACATAGACTAATGGAGATAATTAATAAGATTAATTATATACTCTTTTATAATCAATTAATAACTCGGTAATATAAAATAAAAGATATATTGATGATTAGAGACAGTAGGGAGATCCTTCGGATCACGTTGTTGTATGCTGGGCAGGTCTTTGGTTGGTTGATGTCTTTTGTTTGATGTGATCCGGATACCCTATGATAGTGTTGCAACACCATGGTCAGAGATGTCGAATGTACGTTCCCAATACTATGTGGCCACGGGTCTCATTCGAAGATAATCGGAGGGGATTCTGAGTATAAAGTGTATGTTCCCGATGCTGAGTGGCCCCAGGTCTCACTCAGGTATTGCAGAGTTTAGAGCGTACGTTCTTAGTGCTGTGTGGCCCTGGGTCTCGCTCAGAATGTACGTTCCTGATGCTATATGGCCTTGGGTCTCTCTCCAGGTTTGTTGATCTACATTTTATGCTTTTTCCTTGTAGATCTGATGAGATCTCGGTTATGGTTGGGCCTTGTGTGCCATAAATAACAACTTCTGGATGTACTAGCCACGAGGAATATGTGGCATCAAATATTTGAAGCCTTGTAGAGCATGTAAGATTTCTTATATATTTAAGGATGCCTTGAGATAGGTGATCTAATAACTCTAGCTAGTGTAGGCTAGATGATAACTCATAGGTAGTGAGGCCTTATCTATGCTCTCTAAACTATATTTATCTCGCATACTTATTTTATGATAATCACAAATTGTGGTAGATAAAAATGTACCATTGAGCTTTGTAAGCTCAATGTTCAGAATCGTTATTTTCGTTCGTAGGTTTTAGGTTGACCGTGACTGAGGAGTACATCGAGAAGGGATTCCTCAGCGGCATATCATTTCATAGTACAATACTTGATGTTTAGGTTGGGCTATTGTATTTATAGGACCTTACAGTGGTTGAGTTTGTAAACTCTATTTGAAATATTATCCTGTTATACGATGTTTTAAACTTGGAGCTCATATTTTGTAAACTTATTTTAATTCTTATTTAATTTCATAGAACTATGAATGTTTTAAAAATGGCTAAATCTAAGGTTTTAAATTTGGAAATTTGATGGGTCAGTTTGGGTGACCCAAATGTAGCACTTCATATTCGGGTCAGGATCAGGGTGTTATATTTAGTGATATTAGAGCCTAGGTTTAGCCGGTTCTAGGAAACTCTAGGGTCGTATAAAGGTTGTGGTAAGGAGTCTAGTGAATACAAGCCCTTAAATTTAAGTTGTAATCTTCCAATATTGGAAATCCTGATGGTGTTGTCTTGTTTCCTTGTGATTTCATAAAATTTGATGGTTGGTGATGCTAGACACGACCAAGAAGGTCGTTCTCAAGCGAAATACTTTGGTAAGGAGTTTGTCTCAGATGTTGGGGACATGAGTATTCTGGGAGGTACCAGGAGTGAAAGGGTAAACTGTCTCTATAATCTTATCTCTTATCTCTTACAAGTGGTTCAATCTATCCTGAGGCAATTTGATACGCCACGTAAGACCCCTATAGAGAGACTTCACGGTTACGAACCTAAAGATTTTGAAGGTTCAGGTGAGGATGACCCAATTAAGGATAACTAGTGGTTAAGAGACACCTAGAGAATTTAGAGACAGATGAATGAGAGTCTAGAGGATAACCTCGATTGTATTGTCTACCTTCTTAAGGGCAATGCCCATGAGTGGAGGCAGACTATTGAGTTGGAACTGCAACTTGCATTTCTAACTTGGGATATCTTCTTGGACTAGTTTAGGAAGAAGTATATCAATGAGGTTCACATGGATGAGATGAGAGATCAGTTATTGCATCTATTTTAGGGGGACCAAACGGTATTTGAGTATGGGTAAGATTTGCTACAGTTGAACTGATATGCCCCAGAGTTAGTTACCACTAAGAAGTTGAAGTGTAAAAAAATTAGATATGGATTAAGGATTAAGGATTAACCTTCAGATGCATATGACAGAGGGTCTACTTGACATTCTCTGAGTTATTCAATAGTGTGAAGGCACTCAAATAACTTTAGTGTTTAACATCGAGTTAGATTGGAGACTTAAAAGATCAGATTTTGGGAACTCATGACATCAAAGGCCATTCTTAGGCTTCGTTGAGGAGGTTCCGTGCTTTGAGGGGTTTAAGAGGGTTAATTTAGATCAGCTATCGAGAGTCAAACTAGATCTAAACCAAGGGTTCATAGGGGTTCCTCGACTTTTGCTCTTGAGGAGAATATTGATGGTTCAATAAGAGCGTCGCTTCTAACAGTTTGTGAGCATTATAGTGTGTTTCTTGCTACGTAAGGTTTACTACAAGTGTAGAGCAGCCGATCATATGGTGAAGGATTGCCCAATCACGGATAATACTACTCCAGTTTAACTTAGAGGTTGATTTCTTCTCGGCATGGTCAGAGTTTTGCTAGAGATTGTGTTAGGGCATTATCTAGATATCATGATAAAGGTACTATAAGATCCATCTTCAGAGTCGAAACTCGAAACCATTGCTAGATAGTTTGTTGTTTAAGCCATAGATGACAGCTTCACCACCGATGATATGCCATGTACCTATGTTTTATTTTGGTTTTATTTATTGCATAGATGGAGATCCAATTTCTCGTTCATACAATGGTATTGATTCTTGTTGAGTAAGTGTTCTAGTAAGAGCTAGAGGTTTATGTTGGGTTAATTAATTCGTTAGATAGGTATGTGCTGGTAAGTAAGGTTTTTACCGTGGATGGTAAGTAAGGATTGAGAGTAATAGTCCCCGTGGACTTGTTAGATTTACCCTCTCCCTAATTTGTGGATGTTACCCTTAGTATAGGTTGGTCATGTGAGCATGACGTACGCTTTGATTTTCGAGCGAGAGTCTTGAAGCTTCATGGTTCTGAGTGAACTCATTTGCTGGTAATGGGCATGAAGAACCATTACCTCCTTATTGTGATCACCATATTTTTAATGATGTTAATTTAAGAACCGTTTCATAAGTTTTAAGACGCCCCTAATCCACATGATGGATACGAGGGTTGTGAGTTTGAAGCTTTGGAGCTTACAGACAAGTAAAAGGTTGTTGATGTGTTTTTCAAGGAATTAGTGGGCTTATCTATTGATCGTTGGTTAGAACCCATGATGAAGGTAATGTCAAGTTCGATGTTAGTGTCCATCACCTTTTAGCATGACACTGACTAAACTTCTAGAGTGAGAAACTCATTTGTAAAAGTGAGTGAATACGGTGTTGTCTCCAAGTGGTTCACCTTTGGATATGCCTATGTTGTTATCAATAGTGGTATGGCGAAGTATGTTGGTGTTAAATTTTGTGAGCCGACGGGTTACGATGGAGGACGTTACATGTTCCATGAGGTCAATGGCCTTGCAATTAGTCATTGAGTTTTGAGTTTTTGTATGATGGTTTAAAGGTTGAGTATCGTAAGTAGAAGTTTTAAAGAAGTCATGATAAAGATTGTGCTCGATGTGATGATTGGACTCTAAGGACAAGTCATGAGGTAGTTCGGATTCATGAGTGCGTCGGTATAATCTTGGTCTTGATGAATTGAAGGGTTGCTCTACCGAGTCATTGGATGGACTGTTGACTTGTATGGTAAAGCAGTGTAATTTTTTATTAGAGTAGCACAGCAGAAATATGGTTTACTGGCTATGGTTATGTGGAACATAGGTTATTGTGTTGCAACAAATCTTTTTGGAAGAACCATTTGAAGTCATTGAGGGCTTGTTAGAGTTTCAACACAACTGTTCGTTGGAATTAAGTGGTTGGTTTAGAACAGAATGTTCGAATCTTCGAGTGTAGTTGGATGATTGTTGATATAAGTCTAATATTTGCATATATTTCACATATATATACCTATATTTTAGTGTTTTAATCCAACTACAAATCCATGTTTTAACAAGTATTTAATTTTTCAGGGATTTTGACAGCTAAAGAATAATACATGCTTAGAATAGAAGTTTTAGTTGGATTTAGATTCTATGAAGGACTTTACACAAGAAGATGAATTCTACTTCAAGTTGAACTTTTACTTTTATATTATATTTAGAGTAAGATAGACTTTTAAATTAAATCTTATTGTAATTCTTTCTCCTAGTTGATGTAAATGACCTCTATTATAAATAGGGTCATGAGGAGAAGAGAAATCATTCATCCTCATAACTCCCCATTATTCTCTTTTCTTCCCTATGAGTAGCTAAACTTTTTCTAGTTAAGGTTTGATTCAAGGTTATTAATACGAGTTCTTAGTGAGGTTTTCTTGTTCTTCATCATCTTCATCTATGTCAAGTATTTTTATATCTTTTAGGATTAATCAGTAGGTATATATCGATTTATAAGCTTCGCAAGCTTTTCTTCGGTTTATTCATCTTTATATGCAACAACCAATCAAGACATTCTTGGTAAGTGGTAAGTAACCTAAGCAACGGGTTTTGAAGGTATGGATTCCTATTCTTATTAAGTTAACGAATTAGTGCTTAATAATTTATGTGCTTGGGTCTTTTAAATCAATAAAGCTATTTGATGGGTTTTATTATATGCAATTCTCGAAGGGTTTTAATCTTGATAATAAGGGTAGAAATCATTCATGCAGTTCTTCATGATTATCTACTAATTAAGATAGATTAGGTTATACATGTGCTTTTCTCTGTTAACCTATAACTAAGTTATTTGAAATTGATGTAGAATTATCTTTTATGAAGATCGGTGAACTAAGTCTTGAATTAATACGCCGAGATCAACCTTGACTAGGATTCATCTCATTATCACATTCTTCTTTATTTTAATAGTTTTCTTATTTTCTCAATTCTATTCAAACACAAATCCCTACTTTATTTTAGACGGCTTTGACAACTACTAAACTAAGTCTTGTGGATTCGACTCTGCTTACTGCTTCTATAAGTTATTTTTAGCAGGTTTATTTTAGACGGCTTCGACAACTACTATAAAAAATTGGCGCCGCCAGAGAGTGGTGTTAACAAGGTTAGGTTTAGTTTAGTTTATTTTACTTTTCTTTTTCTACTTTTATGTTCTGTTCTTCTTGTGCAAATAAAAATCTTGTGATTGATCTTGAATTCGAGAAGACGACGCAATTGCTGAGAATACTTTACATGAGTTGGCCATACCAGATATCGAACAACAACCTTTTTGCATCGAATACCAAGATCTAGAGGTACTATTCGAACTCAAGTTCAGACTAATCTTTTAGGGGACTTGAGAATGAGAATCCACACAAACATCTGAAGGAATTTCATATAGAATGCTCAAGCATAAAACCGCAAGGAGTCACAATTGATCAAATGAAGCTGGGAGTATTCTCATTCACCTTGGCCGACAACGCAAAGGATTGGTTATTCTACATGCCATCTAGATCAGTTGAGACATGAACAGACATGGCGAGACTCTTTCTTGAGAAGCACTTTCCCGCTTCAAGAGCCGTCAATATTAGAAGAGAAATATGTGGAATTCAACAAAGAAACTCAGACTCGATGCATGACTTAAGATTCAAGCAACTTTGTGCCAGTTGTCCACAACATGAGATATCCGATCAACTTCTCATCCAGTACTTTTATGAAGGTTTGCTACATATAGAGAGACAAATGTTAAATGTAGCAAGTGGGAGATCCACATTAAGCAAAACTCCTAGGGAAGTTAAAGAATTGATCAATGTCATGGCAGGCAATTCTCAACAATTTGGCTTAATTCAAGACAACACTTCTAAAAGGGTTAATGAGGTATGTATTTCCAATATTGAAAATCAAATTTCTACACTTACCTCTTTTGTTCAACAAATGTTTATAGGAAATACACATCAAGTCAAAGCTTACGGTGTTTACGCAAGTATTAAACATCCTACTGATATGTGTCCTACACTTTAAGAGGGAAGTACTAATGATGCCACCACTTTTGAAGGATTTATGTTTAAAGAAAGTACGATTCATACTCAAACACTTACAATCCAAAGTGGAAAAATCATTCTAATTTTAATTGTGACAACATGCCATATTCGGATCAACAAGGTACTTTTTGCGAGCTGCAACCATCATCATCGACAAAAACTCCTTTAGAAGATATTGTGTACAAGCTTGCCCACAACTTGGAACAATTTCAACAAGAGATAAGGTCAAGTATTAAAAACCTCGAAACCCTTATAAGTCAAATCGTCTCGTCTCTTATTCAATCTGAATCTCAAGGTAAGTTACCTTTAAAAACCATTGTAAATACTAAAGAAAATGTGAGTTCCATTACTTTGAGATGTGGCAAGAACTTGCAGGATCCAACCCCCTCTGAACCGAAAGAAAATGAAAGGGAAGAAGGAAGTTCATCAAAACCCACGAGACGATTCAATTTTTGGAACACTCCCTTCCGAGAGAAAGGAACAAAATTCCAAGAACTAATCGAGAAAGAAGTTAAAGAAAAATTAAAAATCAATCCGATAATGATCTCACCTCCATTCATTCAAATGTTTGCAAAGACAAAGAATGATGAAAAAGAAAGAGAAACGCTTGAGATATTCTTTGAAGTCAAGGGCACCTTCAAGCCATCTAAAGAAAAAACCAACAAGATCCAGGAATCAATCCAACCAACGCTGAGCCACTCAATAAACCTTTCCAGAATCAACCATGGAAAAAAGAAGTGTTTAATTCAATCGAAGACAAACCTCCTGACGAACATCTTCTATTTTTCCATGATATAAAATAAAAGGGATTCAAGTCTAGCCAAAGATGTTAAACAAAGGTGCTACATGGGAGGCAGCCTATAATTTTAATTTTAATTTTTTTTCATTATTTTGTTTTTTTATGAATTTTTACAGGTTTTTTCTTTTTAAGTACAAGGAGTAACACTCATGGAAAAAGATACAGTCACACCTCATGATCTTCAAGCAAAACAAAAGCAATCCACTATTTAGATTTGTCCACACTTCATTTCCAATCCACACCATGAACCATCACATGCCGAATAAGGAAGCATTCTTTTCCTTAAAAACTTTTCTAGTTTTATTTTATGCATGATGATTTTAGAACATTGGGGACAATGTTCAATTTAAGTGTGGGGGTAGAGTCTTTTGGTTGAAACTTTTTGTTGAAATATTACTTAGTTTGCCGAATTAATAGAAAGAAAATATGTGAATCTCATGCTTATTGATGACTTAGAAAAATATCTTTCATATTGAAAATTTTCTTAGAATGAACATGTTGAACTTTTTGAGATTTGGGATCCCAAAGTAAAAATAAGACTCATATGGGGAGTAAATTAGGATTGATAATAACTTTTTAGCCTTGTAAATCGTTATTTGATTAATTGATTCGATAGTTGGATGAATAAAATTGGATACAACATAAGCCATTTTTGTGAGATTTGAGCCTAATAAGCATGCATCTTTTATGCTACATATTTTTCTTTCATTGAGTGATTGTCAAGCATGATTAGTTTCTTCTAGAACTTGCAATGTTATACGTGTTGAAACCATATAGGATCAAATTACTTGAGATGATTAAGGCACTTAGGTATGAACATTGAACCAAAAAGCCTACCTTGATAAATATGAACATTAGAGAACCACTTTTGAGCCTAAGTCTATTGTTTGAAAATTAACCATATTATAAGCCATATCATTTTTTGTTGATTTCCCCGATTTGAACCCGTAATTGGAGAACTACACAGTACACTTACTTAGAGAAAAATCAAGCTAACAAAAAAATGAGAAAATCTTAAAAATCGAGGAAAAGAAAAAAAGAAGAAGAGAAAATTGTCTTGTTTGTTCAAAAAGAAAAGGAAAAGGTGTAAAAAAATATTGAATCCTCGCTCTCCCAAAATATCATAAAGCTTGAGCTAAATAAAAGTGCGAGTTCTTCGATTCAAAAAGCCCAAAAGTTTTTCTCATCATACATTGTCCCTAGCTCCGTTACAACCAAATTCAAAGACCTTTTGATCTTGTAATTTGGCCCAACTAGTGGTGGAGATGTGATATATTTGCAAGCCTATGGTAAGATTCTTTTACATGCTTTGACTTGAGTGTTGTTGTCCCATAACCACCTTGAGCGAAATTGAGTGAATCCTTTGTGAGTGTGTTTAATTTTATTCCAACTTTAACTTCATGATAATTAATTGGGAGATTATTTGCTTGTGCTAAATTGCAATCATGGACTTATTACTTCTCTTATCCTTTTTATTTACCAAAAGGACCCTGGATTTTGAATTTCAATATGCTTGAGGACAAGCATAATCAAAGTGTGGGGGTATATGATAAGTCTAATATTTTTATATTTTTCACATATATATGCCTATATTTTAGTGTTCTAATCCAACTACATATCCATGTTTTATCAAGTATTTGATTTTTGCAAGGATTTTGACAGCTAAAGAATAATACATGCTTAGAAGAGAAGTTTTAGCTGGATTTGGATTCTATGGAGGACTTTACACAAGAAGAAGAGTTCTACTTTAAGTTGAACTTTTAATTTTATATTATATTTGGAGTAGGATAGAGTTTTAAATTAAATCTTATTGTAATTCTTTCTCCTAGTTGATGTAAATGACCTCTATTATAAATAGGGTCATGAGAAAAAAAGAAACCATTCATCCTCATAATGCCCCATTATTCTCTTTTCTTCTCCATGAGTAGCTAAACTCTTTCTAGTTAAGGTTTGATTCAAGGTTATTAATACGAGTTCTTAGTGAGGTTTTCTTGTTCTTCATCATCTTCATCTAATTCAAGTATTTTCATATCTTTCGGGATTACTCAGTACGTATCTATCGATTTATAAGCTTCGTATGCTATTCTTCGGTTTATTCATCCAATCAAGATATTCTTGGTAAGTGGTAAGTAACCTAAGCAATGGGTTTTGAAGGTATGGATTCATATTCTTATTAAGTTAATGGATTAGTGCTTAATAGTTTATGTGCTTGGGTCTCTTAAATCAATAAAGCTATTTGATAGGTTTTAATTCTTATATGCAATTCTCTAAGGGTTTTAATCTTGATAATAAGGGTATAAATCATTCATGCAGTTTTTAGTGATTATGTACTAATTAAGAGAGATTAGGTTATACATGTTCTTTTCTCTGGTAACGTATAACTAAGCTATTTGAAATTTATGTAGAATTATCTTTTATGAAGATCGATAAATTAAGTCTTGAATTAATACGCCGAGATCATCCTTGAGTAGGATTCATCTCATTATCTCATTTTTCTTTATTTTAATAGTTTTCTTATTTTCTCAATTCTATTCAAACACAAATCCCTCATTTATTTTAATTACTTGTTTTATATAAAATTAACCTCTTAGCATTCCTTGTGGATTCGACTCTACTTACAGCTTCTACAAGTTATTTTGAGCAGGTTTATTTTTGACGACTTTGACAACCGCTATCGTTGATCTCTAGTAAGTGGCAACATTTTTTATTTAGAATCAAAATGGCTCGAATAGTGGAGCTGCATGATCTCGAGTTTCTTTCGTTGGGTTGGGGCGAGTTCAAGTAAAGTGAGATGCCAAGTTTCGTGTTGGTTAGCCAAGTTGGGTAAGGAGGGTTGTTAATTCAAGATATATTGATGGTAGAGTTCGATCGTTTGAGTTTCACATGTTCTTGAAACATTTGGTCATGGTGTTAATAATAGACGAATAAGCATTCTTTTTAAAATGTCTTCGAAGAGGTGTAGTGTTCTGGATACATATAATATTTGAGTTTAAGGGCTTCAAGTCACGGATGATGGTAAGGAGGATTGTTAACCCAGATAAAACTTATCCAATGTGAGTTCTTTGGGTTGATGCTTGGATAGTATCATTTGAGTTCATCATATGTTGTTTTGTTTTAGGGTCCGATGTGAGTGTGGTTTGATTGTTGGAAATAAATTGTTGGGGATTCATGAAAGAGGTGTTGAAGAGTCCAGTGTTGTAAGCTTTGGCTAAGGAAGTTTGGTAGAAAGACTTCAGAATCGAGGTGAACATATGTGAGATGGGTAATGGTTGGATCTGATATAGATATGTCTCCTTCTTTTGTTTAATTTTGATGACAAAAATTCTTTTTAGGATGGGAGAGTTGTAACGACACAAATTTCTGAGTCAACAGTAAGGCGTTGACCCAGGACATAAACCTCTGAGTTGGTTTGGGTATTAGACTCATTGGGCTAAGTTTGGGCCCCATTGGATGAAAATTGGATCATATAAGCTTAAAAAGTGAACATTTTGTAATAATGGAGAAACTTGTGGGTTTTATAGAGTGATTCTACCACTTAGTGAATAGTGGGCTGATATCCCTTTTAATTTGCTTGTGTTCACATGGGTTAAGGAAGAGTGACAAGAAGACTTTTGATGAGATCACCATCATTTACCTTTACCTTTCTTCATCATCTTTCTTCATCCTTTTCTCTTCAAGAACCCATAGTCATTCATGAAGAAATGAGCCAACTTTCCTACCCAATTCTTCCATCTAAGACTAAAAATTAAAGTATGTTAATCTCATATTCAAGAGCTTCATGAAAAGCATAATTTTGTGGAAAAATGGCAAGTCTCTCATATATGGGTTTTTGGAAGATTCAAGCTTGGAAAGATTTATGAAGTTATTCTTTTGTTCTAAAGGTTGTATGTAACACCCTCGATCCGGATGTCACATTTAGGCCATAAGTCCAAATGCAAAACCATAAAATTTCTTTTTAAATAGAATCATCCCAACAAGTAAGTTGCAAGAACATTTAAAACCAACGATTAAAATAAATATATATGTAAATAAATAAAATGTTGCAAAGAAGCTCTAATTTAAATTTAAAACATTGAAGGTACAATTTAAATAATACAGTTTCAAATAACAAATACAAACTCTAACATGTAAAGTCCTATGAACACATAACCCACTAGACTCAAATATCGTACTCCAAGGATCACCATACGCTAGCAACTTGATCTGATAGTGCTCCACAATCCCACGATCCAATGGTTAGCCTACGCACAAAAACAACAATTTCGAGCGCTCAGCTTACAAAGCCTAGTGGTACACATCTACTCTACTATACTTCATGCTAATCATAAATGTAAGCATGCAAACTAGTACGAGCAATAAGAAGAGATAAATAAACATGTGGCTCTACCATAATCGCCTAAACACATGTCAAGCATATAAACAACATCAATAAAGCAAACCAGGAGCGAGGCTCAATGTCACCCGACACTGGAGACCCACCCATGCTCGAAATCTTACATCGAGCTGCTCAGAATCTCACATCGAGTATTTGCTTAGAATCTCACATCGAGTGGGGCTCAGAATCTCACATCGAGCTAGTATCATTACCCCAAATCTCATATCGAGTCACTCAAAATCTCACATCGAGTGGCTTTCATGTGTTGCAACACTCACTCACTGGGTACCCGGATCCCACCAAACAAAGATACATAACCAAAAAAATGCCCACACATGGCACACAACCACACTCGATCCAGCAAAGATCCCTATAAGTGTCCTACCTGGCACGTAACCATACATGATCCACCACGGATCTATACAAGTGCCCTACCTGACATGCAATCATCATACGACCCATCATGGGTCCCTATTGTTGTTATTAAAACCAATCAAGCATTACCGAGTTATTACATTTTATGGAAGAGTATTACAATTTATTCACATCGGTTATTTCCATCAATCTATAGTATCCCATTGATTACGGTAATAACCGCTTTGTTAATCATATATTCAATTTCCATCTTAAACTGGCCTTTAAACCAATTAGTGTTGATTATCGGTTTCAAGCAATTTATCGAGTATTTTTTGGTGTCAGTCAGTTATTACAACCCCATCTTTAACTAGCATTAAAGGTTATTAAGCCTGGCGGCATCAATATTAATTACGGGGCCCTATTCTACCCCTAAAGCTTATAGAAGTCATTATGGTTTGTTGCTAGCACATTTAAATCATTTACTATTAATTACTAATTTTTAAGCATTTAATCAAATATTTATTAGTACTGCTCCTAACCAATATTCAATTGAACATATTAATTTATTCCACTAGCACACAAGGCATCATCACATAGCAATCATAAATAAGATAATCATACGAATATTCAGACAATCCTATACTGTATCTAAAGCTCATAACAGTCTTAACATTCTCGAGCTCATCAAGCATCTCAATAATTACCAAGCTTCGAAATATCTGCATCAACCCATGTTTATTACCCATCTCCTGATTTGCAACCACTAACATGTAAAGCAATTACACTTATGATGCTCATGAAGCATTTTGGAGTTCGAGGTATACTAACGTTATGCTGACATTGCTAAAATTCTCATCCTAGCTTCCCAAATATTCCACTTGATCTGATATCCTACCCCGATTAATCATTGCATATAAAAAATCATGAAATTATATTAATTCATGCATCCCCTATTCAAAACACAAGGTCAAATGCATAAAAATAGCTTATCGGGTTTAAATTTGGCGAAACAGGCTGTGACAATAGATCTGGAACATCGAGAAATCCCTGGTCAATTCTGTTCAAGGTCGCAAACCATAATAATCATGGTGCACCCTAGGCGCGAGATCTGGTACGGACGAGGGTGCACATATGGGGTGTTATCTCGTACGGTAGAGTACACCTGCACCCAAGGGGTAGAAATTTCGTGTGGCATGGTGTATACGGGCAGTGTGCACCCGCCTAGATAGGCACATGCCTACTCGTATGGGCGGCGCGTAGTGGCGCTGGGAGGCCTTCTGGTGGCCGAACGACAGCGGCAAGCTCTAGATCTGCACTATTTTAGCCCATGAGTCCGCCGGTGGCATCAATTTACGGCGGTGACGGTCAAAACTTGGTGATTTCTACTAGGCTAAACCTTTCTTTCCCCCACCCTAGCGGACGACAATGACTCTAGCGATACGAGGACCATCACTGAACTCCTCTTGACAAGCTGAAGACGATGGCGACGGTAGTGAGACGAACGGCGGTATGAAGGGAGCCAGTTCGAGTTTTGAAACTTTTCCTCTTTTCTTTTCTCTCTTTTTCTTTCTTTCAAAAATATCTTGTCTTCTTTTCTTCCCCTTCTCTCCCCATCAAATCAGGCAAATTAAATCATAAAATATCCATTTTTACCTTTTTCCTTTATTTACCAAAAAAACTATATCCAAAGCTTATTTGGGCCCTCAACTTAAAGGCCCAATACTCAGGTCCAAGACTCGATTCACAAATATGAGATTCAGGTCGTTACATTGTATTTTCGTAGTTAACCTCCTTCTTCAAGCTAGACTAAGCTTTGGTTCGAATTTCGTGTTTGTATGGAAAAAGGAGAAAGGGGTTGGAAGACTTTTGAAAGCTTGAGACAAAGAAGAAAGTCCAAGGGGGCTAGTGCAAGAGCTAATTTTAGGTTTATTGCTTAAGGTCAGTACATCTTTGACTCCTACTCTTCTTGAAATTAATAAAGTGATTTCTTTGCTTGATTTTGTTGTTTATGATTGCTAGTTTGAGGTTTTGGTAGCTTAGAACCTTGTTAATGGTAAAATCTGGATTAATTGTTAATAATGTGTAAAATGGTAGCTAATCACTCTAAATAACTTTCATAAGATGTAGAATCGAGTTAAGGGGTTAAGGGTTATGACTTGGGGGCTTTAGGAGTGATTTCTCGTGCCTAGGAAGCCATTTCTAAGCTTCGATACCGGTACACAGGGAGCCCGTACTGGTACACTATGTTCTGGGTTAAAGAACACGCATGAGCTATGAGGGGCATATCGGTACGAGTTTTGAGTTATACCGGTATACGAATGCAAGTCAAATTGATACGAGTCGACTCGTACCTAGGGTATCATACCGGTACACTATGAGTATCGATACCTAGGTATCGTACTGGTACACGAGGACCAGTACCGGTACCAACTTTGCAATCTATCCAAAAATGTGATTTCGAGTTTGAAGGGCTATAATTGAGGACGGTGGTCCAATGGGCTTCTAATATGGTAAAATGAATTGTAAAACTGAGAAACTGAGAGTTTAGCCTTATTTACGCACATAATATGTAAGAACTTGTTAATTGAAATGGGTGACTCGTAAATTATTAGCAATCGTAGGATTACTTGATGCTATATTGATGTGTGTGTGCGCCATGTGGGCACTTGTTGGCTGAGTTACCTTGATTAATGAGATAACATGGACTAATAGAGATAATTAATGAGATTTAATATATACTCATCTATTATGAATTAATAACTCAGTAATGTAAAATAAAAGATGTGTTGATGATTAGTGACAATAGGGAGATCCTTGGGATCACGTTGTTGTATGTCGGGTAGGCCTTTGTTTGGTTGATGTCTTTTGTTTGATGGGATCTGGACCCAATGAGAGTATCGAAGCTATGTTGCCTTAGGTCTCATTAGAATATACTCGAGGGAGATTCCGAGTATAGAGTGTATGTTTCCGATGCTATGTGGCCTCGGGTCTCATTCAGGTATTGCAGAGTTTAGAGCATGCGTTCCTAATGCTGTGTGGCCCCAGGTCTCGCTTAGAGTGTATGTTCCCGATTTTGTGTGGCCCCGAGTCTTACTCTAAGTTTTTGGATCTACTTTGTGTACTTTTGCCTTGTAGATATTTTGAGATCTCGGGTATGGTTAGGTCTTATGTGCCTTGAATGATAACTTATAGATGTATTAGGCTAAAGGGACTAAGTGGCCTCGAATTTTTGAAGCCTTGTATAGCATGTGAGACTTCTTATATATTTAAGGATGCCTTGAGATAGGTGATCTAAGAACTCTAGCTAGTGTAGGCTAGATGATAACTCATAGATAGTGAGGCCTTATATATGCTATTTAAATTATATTTATCTTGCGTGCTTATTTTATGATAATCATGAATTATGGTAAAGTGGAAATGTACCACTGCTTAGCATTTGGAATCGTTGTTTTCATTTGCAGGTTTGTAGGTTGATCGTGAACGATGAGCACGTCGAGAAGGGATTTCCCAGCACAACATCATTTTAGAGTACAATACTTGATGTTGAGGTTGGACTATTGTATTCATAGGACCTTACAGTGGTTGAGTCTATAAACTCTATTTGAAATATTATCTTGTTATACGATATTTTAAACTTGGAGCTTCTGTTTTGTAAGCTTATTTTAATGCTTATTTAATTTCATGGAACTATGGATGGTTTGATACTTTGAAAATGGCTAAACCTAATGTTTTAAATTTAAAAATTTAATGGGTCAGTTTGGGTGACTCGAAAACGCTTTGAATCCTGATCAGGATAGGGGTGTTACATTTTTTATGTTAAGATTTTTTACTAAAATGACTTAAGTTTTAGAATTGTGTTTTCATGCTTAAAAAGAAGATTTTATTGTTTTTGAATTGTAAGAAAGTTTGGGGCTTTGGGCCATGAAATTGAAAAACAAAACTTCCACAACAAAAAAGACAAAAAAAAATATTTCCCTCGGTTAACTGTTGAACTTGTTCCAGAGCAGCACCGTAGATGCAGGGGTGGAGCTTTTAAGGAAAATTTTGAGAAATTGAAAATATATCTTTAAAAATTTTAATTTGTCTCTTTCAAAAATTTTAAAATTTCATATTAAATCTTTTAAAATTATTAAAAAATTTTAATTAAACCCTTTAAATCTTTTAAAAATTTTCTTTAAGCCTTTAAATCTTTTAAAAATTTAAATTGACCCTCAAACTCTTACTCCAAGTTCCGTCACCACATAGATGGATGTCTAAAGTGTCGAGAACCCCACCAAATCATCCATTACATTAGTACTATTATGCCTTCATGAAGGATCTATCGTAATCGCAACCTGAATATTGTTCGAACCAACGAAAGCTATTATCGGCCTTTGGATCTTCCATCAACTATGGAACTTGGACATTATCGGTTCGAACCTACATATATTCGAAACCATAATTCCATGAAATATGCAAACCTTCGTATAAACCCCACAACTCAGCTTGTATAATCTCTCAGCACGTGTAGAATGGTTTCTAGGCCAACACCACAAAACGAACAAGAGGAATCATTTGATTTTGATCGTTGAGGCATGCAACGTTCTCAGTTTGTCATAAGCTTATTCCGTATAGGGATGGCAAAAAAAAAGAAGGATTCGGCCGGTTTATGACCCAGCCCAATTTAGTAGGGTCAAATTTCTTTTTTCTAATTTTCAGGTGGGGTCTAGTTAGCTTTTGAAAATGTTCGAGTCGAGTTAGGTTCGGTTTTAGGGTAAAAATTCTTCAACCCAACCCATTTTATAAGATCCTTTTACACTATGTAGAATTTGAAAGTTTTACACCTTTTTGGATTGTTGAATGAAGGTATATGGATGTATGAGATTAACAGTAGGAAATGTAAAGATTATCACAGAAAAAATAAGGAAATAATCTTACCATTTATTACCCTCATCCAACCATCCAAAAAATTGTAGAAGTATTTGAGTTTTACCCCAAAAAAAAATTAAATCCTAAATATATATATACTATTTTTATTAATCTTTTAGGTGTAGGTTAGGTTTAGTACGGTTTTTTATTAAATTTCAGAGTCGAGATCAGGGTTGGGATGGCCAAAAATCAGTCCCGACTCACCTGTTGCCATACGTAATTCCATAAGGTTATCTAGATAAAATGTCAAATTCTCTAAGGAACTAGCAAGTGTCATCCGAGCTTTTAGGATTCTTCAAATCTCAATTGTTTTCAACCAACTTTAGGCAATCCCGACCGGCGGAGCCCGGAATTTATCTAAGGGGTGTCATTTTTTTGAACTATATTTAAGAGAGATTAATTATTTATAAATGGGTGTCAATTTATGTATAAAGAGGTGTCAATTATATATTTTTTTTTAATTTTTTATATACAAATTATATAAAAAAATATAATTTTTCAAAAATTTTGAGGTGTCAACAGACACCTTACCTATGCATGTGGCTCCGCCCATGATCCCGACAACATAAAACGTCATCACCACATACAATAATCAGACATGTCAATAGAATCAAGAGTCTTCTTGTTCATAATGTAAGGGACTATATCCAGAAATAGGAGATATGATAACAATCTGGTATCCAGAAAATAAATCTTAGTTGCACAATGGTCTTAAAATCGGCACCCAAACATCATCTCATATCTGAATGCTCAAGCCATCACCAACTAACCAAACAGTATTTGATAATAACTCATCACAAGCTTTGGATAGAGCCCGCCGCAACAACAAAAAAAACATCTCGAATGATGGATAATAATTTTTTTATCTTTACTCGATTACTATCCAACATTTGATATGTTGTTTGTTGTGGCGGGCTCTATCAAACACCATTTTCAGGTTTAAAATAAAAGCACATGAAATGTCATTATTATAAAAGGAGTCCGAAATGTGTTTTGATTAATTAAGAGTATAAACATCGTGTAATTGTTGATCATGTTGTATTGATGATGAGTTTTAAACATGTTTAGATTTAGGAAAAGGTTTGAATTATGAGTTGAATGAGTAAAGGAAACATTCTGGTGAGTTTTAAGGTCATTTTGCATCAAAACGTGTGATTTCGGAACAAATAGTTTTGAAATTCTTGTTCCCATTTCGAAACTCAAAACCTTTCTACTGGATGTCAGTCAAACAATGTTTGGTTGTTTGCCATTGCATTATGGAACTCATTTTTATCGAGATTTTGTATGCATCATTATTGTTGGATATTCAAGTCAAATTTTAGTTCAGTTAGATATACATGAGGACGTGATATAGAATATATTTTTTTTAGCAATAATAACTGGATTTTATTAAAAAATAATAGAAGATGTTACAAATATAACGAGATGCCACTAAAAACTTATACAAAAATAAAAATATGAAATCCAAAGGTGCAAAGAAAAATAACACTTCCCTTGAGATTGACGTACATCGTCAAAAAACTCAGTAACCTTCATGAATCTTCGTGTCTCTATCCAAACGAGAACGAGACCCTTTACGATGTGAAAAAAGAGTGGTGAGAGAACCAAACTATCAGATAGATTATTTCGCTACATAATTCTGATTATATCGATAAACAACCACTAAAGGGGACCAATTTTTTTATGATCACCAACAAACTAAAATCAGAAAATAAACGTCGTGAGGATCTCTGTACGAGCACCAAATGATCGCTACGTTATGTGAAAACCGTGTCAAATGGCAAATAAAACGTATCATAAAAGCAAAAAAAAATGTATCATAAAGGTAGAGAAAGAGCGTACCACAAGAGCAGAGATTTTTATTAAAAATTAATAACTCAAGAAAAATAAAAATAAAATCAAGATATAAAAAAATAAATGATATAATGAATACAGACTAATTAAAATCGGTGTCCGTGTTGATAAAAAAATGAAAAAACCCTTAGCCGCGCAACCCACCAGACTTTGCCAAGGAAACCTTAATGTAATCCCAACTTTTCCAAAGAATATAAAAGAAAGTTTATGTTAATATATAAGAGAAAAACTTTCGAGATAGAGTATACTTGACCGATCAATATGTTTTGATTTAAGATTATGGTGGGTTTGGATGAATAGAAATCTTATAGATGATAGCGGATTACATTAGCTAATAGTTGATAGCGGATTGTATTAGCTGATTTGACTAACATATTGTATTAGTTATTTGTATAAAAGTGTGGTAAAATTAACTGATAGTTGTTTGATTATTTAAAAAAGTAAAATGACATACAAGGTGTAGTGACTAAAAAATTAGGATGTTTCGCACTTTTCTTAAAAAAAATTAATTTCTAGGAAGCTCATATTTTGAAATAAAACTGGAGTCGCCACCGGTCACTTAGATATAGTAGACTGGACACCAAAAAGCTAACCAGAGATAGAAAACAATTTGGGTTTGAGAGTCGGTTACGAGTGGTGAAGGTTTCATACCCCCACAACGCCCAAAATTGGTACCTAAGAGTACGTATCGTATTTATTAAGAAAAAAATAAAATTCGATTTAATCTAATATTTAATCCCTAAAAATGCGTAAATGCATGAGCATGTAAATCGATCAACCTAACCCACAACCCATGATACCAAAGAAGATGAAGCCCGAAGACTCGAGACGACACTCCAACTAAAATATTGGAACCTGAACTAAACTAATACAATTAATTAAATATGGCAAATAAGGATGCATGATCAAATACAACCGTAAACACATAGTGACACAAATAAAATACAAAGTTAAAATGCATGTGAGAAAATGAAGGATCTGACATCATATATAACATATATCGCCAACAAAAAATATACACATAAACGGTATCGAAAAACTATATTATGATAATATATCATATATAACTATATTATATACATATATTATAAATAATAGTACTCACGTATTATTTATGTATGTAAGAACTTAGTTAGGTTTCGGTTATGGTTTAGAATTTAAGGTTTAGGGTTAGAGTTTAGGGTTTAGAATTTAGGGTGTTAGGGTTTTAGATTTTAGATTTTATAGAATGGTTGTATAAAACTATTTTACACGGGTTGTGTATCAAAATAAAACCCATATATATGCATTAAAATCATAATTTAACACATATAAATTATATGATATATATATTACGTACAATACATATATAATACATAATAATATACTTATACCATATACTACATATTATATACTATACATATATATTTAATATATACATAATACAAATATACATTAAAATAAAATATTAAATAAACAAAATGAATAACATATATCGAACAAGTAAATAAACGCACGAAAAAATATGTATTATAAATGACTGAAATTAAATAAAATAAATTAACAGTGTTGAAATTTAAATATGCATTAAGAACAGAGATTAAAAATTAAATAAACTAAAGAAAACAAGGACTAAAAGAGGGAATATCACTAGATTTGGGACCAAATTAAAAAACAAATTTAAGGGACTAAAAGGGGTATTTGGCCATTTAAAATCTGATTTAAATTACAAAAGGACCGAATTGAAAATTCTTATAAACTTGGGAGGACCGCGAGAACAATTTCCCCATGATGAAGGGTACCAGGGCAATTTTAAAGGGCGGAGGGACTGCCGGCGTGAATAATTTAGGGCGAAGGAATTTATGAAGCAATTAACCCATTTTAATTTTAAAATCGAATATAAAAACGTTTTCAAAACAAAAAAAGACCCCTTTATAATTTTTTTAAAATCCATCTTCACAAATCCCCATTTTTTCTAGGAAATGGATGAGCGCCGCCATGCGTTCATCCGAATCTGAGGATAAACCCAGATTTTGGTGAGGTCTGACTGTATCGGCCACCGTTTATCGATGTCGGTGACTTCTCAAAACTCTAAAAAAATCTCCTTTTATATTTTAAAATCAAATCGAACGAACCACTTTTCTTAAAATCAACCATCAAATCCCCTTTCATTTTTACAAGTTGAGAGTTTTCGAAGAGAAAAATCAGGCTAAGGACCAGTGTCGTTTATCGGCGCACCACCGGAGACAACGGCGGCCTAGAACTAAAAAATGTATGACATTTCCCGTTCTCTTACCTTGATTATTTGTGTGTTTCTTTTTTAGTTTTCAAAATGCATGCAAGAATAAAAAAAGAACAGGTGAATGCTCTGGGAAATCTTTTTTTGTATTTATCTAAAAAGTGATTATAATAGAGTATTTACATCATTTTTTATATTCGATTTTATTATTTTTCTCATAAGCAAGCATTAAATTGAAATGATTTCTAGTTGATATCTACTTTTTCTCCCTTTTTGCGCTCTCACGATGGTTGGGGGAGCCGGTAGAAGGATGACGTCCTCATTTCGCGAAAAAAGAGCGGCCATAGATGAAGATCCAATTCGACGGTGGTGAGCTCGCCTAAAATAGACGACCCAAATGTAATCTAGGAGATAACATGGCAGCCATTGATGAGGCCACGTGGGCGCGTGAGTGCTGAAGAGCCTCGACGTAGGCTTCACTCGCATGTGGAGAGCTGGAGAGCCTGGGCGTGCATCACACGCGGGAGCTGATGGGGTTCTCGACTTCATCTAGAGCCATTGGATCACATTTGACCTAACGACTGTGGAGCGGTTGCGCATAAAAGAGGGATGAAGATATCAGATTAGGGTTTTTTAATTTTAATTAGGTTTGGGCCAAACATAGCTTGTAATATTAATGGGTCTCAAATTATGTAAATGGACTGGAGTTGGATATTTTAATTTAAATGGGTTTTCATTTATTATTTGATATGCTTATTTTTTATTTCAACCTAATAATAATAATAATAAAACGATAATAAAAATACCAAACCTAGGTCAACGGACCGGGATAAAGTTAGTGTTTACATAAAGATATGACTATATTCGATACTTGTTTGAATAATTTATTATTTAACAATATTTTGTATATTAATTATATTATGAAAAATATTTTTTTAATATAACATTACTAAGCATATTTGAAGGATCTATATATTAATTTATCATTTATATAATTATTTTTAATATAATTTAATTAATTATTAAATTTAAATACAAATATAAATGTGTGAGAATGAAAAGAAAAAAAAATAATTTACAAATGCCACAATGTAAATACGTGAGGGTGAAGAAGAAAAGGTTAAATTTAGGTTATTTGGAGATTTTTTATATTTGTTAAGGGCAAAAGGGTCTTTATAACTATTATGTCAAAATCTATAATTTCAAAAAGCTCCTATTAGCAGCTTTTTCAAAGTTAGAGGTTTCACCCTAATTCGCTATTTCAATCCCCTATTTACCAAACATCTAAATTAGCGGATTTGACATGTCAAACCTCTAATATTAGCTCAAACCTCTAATTTTGGCTCAAACCTCTATTTACCAAACAAGGCCTATGTCTTTTTTGCGCCTCTATTTATGTACCCACTCTACAAAAATTAGGTTTAGGGTTTAGAGTTGGGGTTACGATTAGGATTTAGGGAATTTGAGGTATAGTGTATTTTTAGGGTTTAGAGTTTAAGATTTAAAATTTAGGATTAGAGCTTAGAGTTTAAATTTTTAGTGTTGAGGCAAGGGTACCAAAAAAAGCATAAGATTTTGTTCAGTTTGGATAGTCTATCAATTATATAGGGGGTGTTTGGTAAACAACTTTTTAAAGAGTTTTTAGCTTATTAAGGCAAAAATAAATGATTGGTAGGGAAACTCTCCATTTCTAGTGTTCGGTAAACACTCTTTTAAAAGAGTTGATTGTGCAAAATAAGCTAAAACAGAAAACACTGAAAAATTCAACGGGTTGAAATAGTTGATTTGCAAAATAAGATGTTAAATGGCATACTTGACCGGCGTACTTGACCGTGTTATTTCCATTATTACATCATTTCCATCAAATCTAATCTAATGAAATAGCCTCCATTCTAATCCACTTGAATCTAATAATATTTTATTTTTCTATTTTTTAGTTGTAGATTCTCAAGTATATTTTAGTTGAGAAAATATAGCAAACCATGAAAGTGAAAAAAATTTGTAGTGTTGATCTTTTATACATGGTTAATAGTATGTATCAATCTCTACAAGGTTAATATTTTTTTGATGAAAAAGAATATCATTATTTTGTGTCTCGTTAAAAATTTCTCTAACCTAAATAGAGAAAAAGAGTACACAAGAAAGGATTACAAGTAAACGTACAACAACTACTCGACACAAAACCAACAAAATAACAATAACTAGAACCCATGGAGGGCAGAACTAAAACTAATCACCTACGTCGGCATTTAACAAATTAACAACCGACAAAGGTGGTACAGGATAAAAACTAATGTCAATCACCTATGTCCTAGCCAACTTTACCATATGATTCGCGACTTTATTGACATCCTGGCGAGTATGGTGAAACTAGACCGACCAATGACGAGCATACATGTTCAGAATATGCATGGCTATACCATGCGATCCTTGGCGTGTAGAGCCATTCTGCACAATCCCTAAAGCGTCTAAATTATCTGTCTTCACTACGATACACCGAAAGCCCATGTCCCATGCACATTTTAAGCCAACAAAGATTTTTCATAGCTTGGCCTCGAGAGCTGAACAAACCTCTATAAACTTCGAAAAACCAGGTAACCAATCCCCAGAAGCATCCCTGAGCACCTCACCGCAAGACTCTCGACCCTCTTGCACCTCTCGAAATCTTTTAGTGTTGATTTTAACCTAACCAGTCCGAGGTGGAATCCAAAAAGCGAGATTTTACTGCATCGATATGACAGGAATGGATGCCTGCAAAGATTGTGCAGCGTGAACCGAGAGAGCTTGGAGCCTGTGACTTTGGTCTATGATCAAAAAAAAAAATTCTACCAAACATATAAGTACTTAACAACTAAACGTATCATACCCTTATTTGTCACTTTACTCATATCAACTATAAGCTAAATTTTACCAAACAAATTTATATAAACGGTTAATCAAATCAGCTAATAAAACCAGTTGGTCAAACCAGCCACTACAATCAACTACCAGCTATCAGCCGTTTGCCAAACACCTCATAATAAGAATCAAATTAATAGCGTATTATGATTTCACATTGAATTTTGACATTTTAAAATTTGATTTCGAATAAAGAAATTGTTGGAAAAATATGAGGAGAATGATAACTTTGAGCCATATTTTTAATGGGTAAAGGTAGAGATTCGAATAAGAATTCTATTAGGTCATATTCTACTCCATGAGACCTTTACAACGGTAGCTCATACGCTTAAAACGGTTGAGTAATGAATGAGAAATTGATGGAAGTGAGAACCCTCTATCCCACATTGATGTGATAAATAGAATGGGAAGTGTTTATAAACACTTGCCCATTTTGTGGTCATTGAATGACTTGAATGGAAATTGTGCCTCGTGCGCAAGGGGTGCGAATCCAATCCCATTCGGGTTGGGGCGCACCCGCATGACGTGAGCGATGCAAATGTTTGGACCAATCGGGTCCTTTGTGGGCCTGCTTATATTTTACCCACTTCGAATATTTTTTATTTCCTTTAAGTTAGCATATCTTTTTGAGAATATTCCGGATTTAAAAAGATATTATTGGTTTCCTTAAATTCAAATATTAAAACGATAATGCTTGCAATTTACAAAAATATATCCGAGCAAATATGGCATAAATTAAAGATTTTTGAATTAAATCGGATGAAGAATTAATGGCCATAAAATCGAAATATTTCTTTCCTAATTTTTCCCTATAAATACAATGATTCTCTTCAGTTTGAAAACATAATTGAGAAAGCTTTCATCTCTCGAAAATTGTATTTGTTTTTTAGGTGATAGTCAAAGACTCGAGTACTGTTCGTGATCTCTTCAGTAGTGATGTTGTCAAAGATCATCCGCCGTTGTATCTTGGAAGACTAACGACCTAAGATCTCAAGCACCGAGGAGTGGTCGAATCTGTCTTAAGAAAACTGTGCTTCTGCAAGCCTCAGTAATCTGATTTTCGGTTACTTCGAATCCGATTCTTTGTAAATCTGAAATTTACTGTATTTCGTTTATTTATTTTACTGTATATTTCGAATTTAACCTTGTTTTGTACAATTTAACCTTGTTTTGTTCAACAATCTTAAGACTGGTTCAATCCAAGGCGATTCGAAATAAGTACACTTGTGAGAAAATCAAATAAATTCATTTTCAGGATTAATCCTGACGTATTAATGGGTTTGCTTATTTTCAAAAATAAACGGGACAAATCTGTGCTACAAAAATTGTCATTACAAGTAACTACGGTTACGGATTTTGTGAAAATCGAAATCAGAAATAAACGGAATTGTTTTTCAGTTTATTGGAATTATTACTAATTTCGGGAATTTTGTTTCTTTTTGAATAGAAACAATGACTATGGGAGATGTTTCGAGCACACCCAAATCGTCCGCACAGATGGTGAGACCGAGCTAGACTTCGAAACAGATGAATCAGGCCATGAATCTAAACGCAACGGCGGTGGCAATTAGCCATAATAAGAAGCCGTCAAAATTTAGTGGACAAAATTTTAAGACATGGAAACAGAAGATGTTGATCTATCTGGCCATGTTGAATCTGGCAAAGTACTTGAAGGAAGATCCCAGTTGTCACGGTAGGGGACGGAGAAGGAGAGGTGGATGATCTCACCGCCTTCAGCATCACGAGGCTTGGAAGAATATTGACTTCCAGTGCCAGAACTACATCCTCAACAGACTACAAGACTCGTTGTATCCGGTATATATGTCTATAAAATCGCGAAAGAATTGTGGGCAGCATTGGACCACAAATACAGAGCAGAATATGTTGGGGCTAAAAAGTTTTTACTCGCAAAATTCTTGAATTTTACTATGGTTGATTCCAAACCAGTAGTAAGTCAAGTGGAAGAACTCCAACTGATTACTCATGAAATTCTTGTTGAAGGAATGATGATAAAAAAATTACCTTCCGGATGGAATGACTTCAAAAATTACGTGAAGCACAAAAGAAAGAAAATGTCAGTGGAGGAACTGATTGTCAGACTTCGAATCGAAGAGGACAATAGAGGCAATGCCAGAAAACTTACCTTCAAAGAGGCAAAGACAAACGTTGTTGGTGTCAGGAAGGGAAAGCAACCTCAACATCACCAAGCAAGGTTAAAGTTGAGGCCTAATGGTGGAATTTCCAAGAAAGAGAAATTCAAGGGAGCCTTCTACAACTGTGGCAAGTGGGGCACAGATCATCTGAGTGCAGAAATCCAAGGAAAGCCAAAGCCAATGAGGCAAATGATGTGGATGATGTAGACATGTGTGTTGTGATCTCTGAAGTCAACCTAGTTGACTCTAACCCAAGAGAATGGTGGCTAGATACTGGAGCCACACGTCATATCTATTGTGACGATAATTCTTTTGCCGAGCTGATACCTAGCGACGATAGGGAGAAGCTCTACATGGGAAATGTTGCAACTTCCAAGATCAAGGAAAAAATAACTGTAGTCTTGAAGATGACCTCTGGCAAGAAACTCAAGCTGCAGAATGTGTTGCATGTACCTGACATACGGAAAAACATTGTATCTAGAACACTCTTAAGTGTCCATGGATTTAAAATGGTTTTTTAATCCCAAAAATTAATTCTATTTAAGGGGGATATTTGTGGGCAGAGGATATGTATTGAATGGAATGTGGAAACTCAATGCTATCTCTGTAAAATCAAAGAGCATGAATAAGAATGTTGATTATTCTTCTGTTTATATGATTGAGTCTTTAAATTTATGGCATAGTAGACTCGGACATGTTAATTTTGATACTCTACGAAGATTAATTAACTTGGAACACATCTCTTCGTTTCATATTTATTATAATAATAAATGTGAAACATGCGTTGAAGCGAAATTAACAAGGTCTTCATTTTAAACAATTGAAAGAATAGCGGAACCTCTTGATGTAATACATAGCAATGTTTGTGACTTAAAGTTTGTCCAAACTAGAGGAAGGAATAAATGTTTTATTATTTTCATTGATGATAGCACGAAATACTGCTATGTATATCTGCTTAAGAGCAAAGATGGATCTATAGAGAAATTTATACTCTATAAGCAAGAAGTCGGAAACTAACTTAATAAAAAGACTAAGATGGTAAGAAGTGATCGTGGTAGTGAATACGTTGAACCATTTGGTGAATGCTGTTTACAACATGGTATTATTCACCAAGTAACACCACCTTACTCTCATCAATCCAATGGAGTAGCCTAACGAAAAAAATCAGACTCTAAAAGAAATGATGAACGTCATGCTAGGAAGTTCTGGGTTATCACAAAATATGTGGGGGAAAGCTTTTCTTTCAGCTAATTACCATTTTAATAAGATTCCACGAAAGAAAAATGATAAGACACCATATGATTTGTGGAAAGGTCGAAAACCTTCATACCAACACTTGAAAATGTGGGGGTGTCTTGCCAAGGTAATGGCCCCATTACCAAAACAAATGAAAATAGGTTCAAAAACTGTGGATTGTATTTTCATTGGCTATGCAGAACACAATAATGCTTATCGGTTTCTTGTGTATAAATCAAAGAATCCCGAGATTCACAAGAATACGATAATAGAATCAAAGAATGCTTCTTTCTTTGAAAATGTATTCCCTTGTAAAGCTAGAGAAGTTGATCGAAGTTCAATGAAACGAACTTTAGAGACTATTGATGAAGATAGATCGGATAATTAACAATGGATTGAGCTTGAAATAGAGCCACGAATAAGTAAAAGAGAAAGGATAGAAAAATCTTTTGGATCAGATTTTCTAACCTATATGCTGGAGATTGAACCTTAAACGTATAATGATGATATACGTTCGTCAAAAGGCACCTTATGGAAGGATGCCATTAAGAGTGAAATTGACTCCATCATGCAAGACTATATGTGAGAATTAGTGGATCTTCCTCCGAGAATTAAACCATTAAGTTTTAAATGGATTTTTAAACGAAAAATAAAAGCAGATAGAACAATTGATAAATATAAGGTCAGATTGGTAATAAAAAGTTACCGACAAAATAAAGGCCTTGACTATTTTGATACATACTTTCTTGTATCAAGGATAACTTTCATAAGGATGATACTTGCAATTGTCGCTTTGCAAAATCTAGAAGTACATCAAATGGATGTTAAAACATCCTTTCTTAATGGAGACCTTGATGAAGAAATATATATGGAATAACCCGAGGTCGTGTAGTTTCAGGTCAAGAAAATAAAGTATGTAGATTGGTGAAGTCTTTATATGGACTTAAACAAGCACCAAAATAATGACATGATAAGTTTCATAGTGTCATGATGACAAAAGGCTTCAAAATAAATGAGTGTGTATATGTCAAAACTACAAATATTGGATACATCATTCTATATCTGTATGTTGATGACATACTCATTGTTGGGAGCAATAATGAAATGGTAAAACGTACCAAAGACATGTTAAATTCAAGATTTGACATGAAGGTTATGGGACTAGCCGATACGATTTTGGGTATCCAAATCCGTCAACTAACGGTCTCATATTAACTCAGTCACACTATGTGGACAAAATTATTGAGAAATTTGGCAAGGATGATTTTGGTATAGCCAAAACACCAATAGCCATATGCTAATATCTGTCCAAGAACAAAGGCCAAAGTGTTGACCAAGTAGAATATGCAAGGGTCATAGGTAGTATAATGTATCTTATGAGCTGCACTAGACTTGATATTGCTTTTACTGTGAACGGTTTAAGTAGATTCACAAGCAATCCAGGTGAAAAACCACTAGAAAGCGATTGTGAGAGTACTAAGATATCTCAAATATACTCGAGACTATAGATTGCATTATTCCAGAGATCCTGCTATTTTAGAAGGATATTCTGATGCCAGTTGGATATCTGATATTTAAGATACCAAGGACACAAGTGGATATGTCTTCACTTTGGAAGGAAGAGCCGTGTCGTGGAAATTCTCAAGAAAAACGATCATAACCAGATCCATAATAGAATCTGAGTTTGTTGCTCTAGATAAATTCGAAAAAGAAGCCGAATGGCTTAGGCAATTCTTTGAGGATATTCTTGAATGGCCAAAACTTGTGCCCACAGTATGCATACTTTGTGATAACCAAGCAACGATTGATAGGGAACAGAATTATATGTACAACGGTAAGTCAAAACACATGCGTCGTCGATATAATACTGTTAGACAACTGATCTCAAATTGAGTTATCTCTATTGATTATGTAAGATTAAAGGATAACATTATGGATCCGCTAACTAAAGGGTTAAATCGAGATTAAGTTGAGAAAACATCGAAAGGAATAGGACTAAAGCCTAGGAAAATTAAAGGAGCAATGTGAAGGAAAACCCTACCTAGTTGACTGAAGATCCTAAGATCTAGGTTCAAAGGGACAACCTCATTGCATAGACTTGTGTGGTCACTGTGGCGTTCTTTTCCAAGTCCGTTTCTATGATGTAAACAGTGACAAAAATGGGATAGGTTAAGCAAAAGCTTTTAATGACCATTGTGTACGCCGGTGAACCGAGCAACATAAGTTAGTTATGTAAGAGTAAAGTGAGTCTGCTTCAAGGAGACTACTGGGCATAATGCTTTCAAACTCTTGCAGAACTAGGCGATGTCCACGGCCATATAGACATAACCATGAGAACAAACACTCTAGTCAGAGAGGTAGTTGTGTGGAGTATATCATCGTTTACACAAACGGATGAATAGTTCAAAGAACATCACATCTACTAGATAGCCAATAAAGTAAATATTCTTTCATAAGTGAAGGTTCAAAGGAGGAAACCTACCTATCCTATGCAACTATCGATTGCAGAAGCTATCACCACATCGAGTCAAAATGTTTTGATAAATCATCTATTTCATTCACGTGGGGATTGTTGGAAAAATATGAGGAAAATGGTAACTTTGAGCCATATTTTGAATGGGTAAAGGTGAAGATTCGAATAAGAATTCTATTGGGTCTTATTTTACTCCATTAGACATTTACAACGGTATCTCATAAGCTCAAAACGGTTGAGTAATGAATGAGAAATTGATGCTCAGGGTAAGGTAGTTGTGAATTGAATAAGGAAGTGAAAACCCCCTATCCCACATTGATGGGATAAATGGAATGTGAAGTGTTTATAAATACTTGCCCACTTTATGGTCATTGAATGACTTGAATGGAAACTGTGCCTCGCGTGCAGGGGATGCGAATCCAATCCCATTCAAGTTGGGGCGCACCCGCACGACGTGGGTGACACAAATGTCCTGATCGATCGGGCTCTTTGTGGGCCTGCGATATTTTACCTACTTCGAATATTTTTATTTCCTTAAGTTAGCATATCTTTTTGAGAATATTCCGAATTTAAAAGGATATTATTGGTTTTCTTAAATTCGAATATTATAACGGTAATACTTGCAATTCACGAAAATATATCCTAGTAAATATGCATAAATTAAAGATTCTCGAATTAAATCAGATGGAGAATTAATGGCCATAAAATTAGAATATTTCATTCATAATTTTCCCCTATAAATACAATGTTTCTCTTCAGTTTCAAAACACAACTGAGAAAGCTTTCCTCTCTCGAAAATTGCATTTGTTTTTTGGGTGATAGTCAAAGACTCAAGAATTGCTCGTGATCTCTTCAGTAGTGCTGCTATCGAAGATCATCCGTTGTTGTATCCTGGGAGACAAACGACCTAAGATCTCAAGCACCGAGGAGTGATCAAATCTGTCTTAAGGAAACTGTGCTTCTGCAGGCCTCAACAATCTAATTTTTGGTTACTTCGAATCTGATTCTTTGTAAATCTAAAATTTACTGTATTTTGCTTATTTATTTTACTATGTATTTCGAATTTAACCTTGTTTTGTACAATTTAACCTTGTTTTGTTCAACAGAAATATGTGAAAGTGAAATGTTTTGCTAATATGAGTTATGTACTTTATCAATTTCTTATTTTATGTTCAAACTTTTATAAAAAAATTAAAATAGGGTAAACTACATTAGTAGTCCTTAAACTTTTATGATACTTTCACTTTGGTCACTAAAATTTTAAAATTTGCATTATAGTCACTAGACTTTTAATTCGCTTTCACTACGGTCATTGTAACTAGTTTTGGTGTGGCACGTATGGGTGTTAAAAAATATCCAACCCGTTGACACGTCGACCTGAACCTTAAAAATATGGGTATTTCTTTATAAAAAATTACCCGATCAGGCTAGATACTCAACCCGAGATTTTTCTTGGGTAGTTGGGTCGCGTTTGGGCCGATTTTTTTTGTAACTGAGTACCCAACCCGTTACTTTTAATATATTTATTTTATAATTTCAAATTATATTTTTTATTTTAGGTTCCTTAATACTTTTACCCAAAAACTAAATTTAAATCTCTAAATTCTTTCTATGTTTGTATTATGTACTTTTAAGTTTTATTTTTTAAATATTTGTATTAATTTTTAATACAAAATTTAAAGGAAAAACACGAGATTAATATTTAATATATTCTTTTGGTGATAAACTCTAATATATATAGGTATAGGATCCGTTTACATAGTGAAGAAGTTTTAAAGTTTTACACGTTTTTTGAATAGTTGGATGAGTGAAATGATGGATGAGATTAATAGTAGGATATGTGAAGATTATCACTTGAAAAAAAGTAAGGAGTTAATCTCAGCCATCCATTTCCTCATCTAACGATATAAAAAACGTGCAAAACTATGAGTTTTACTTTCTATGTAAGTGGATCCTAACCCATATATATATATCCAAATATTTATATGTTAAAACTAACATCAAATCACTAATATTTGTGTTTGGATTATGTATAACGAACTTTTAAATTTTATGTGTTTACTATAAGTTTTTTTAAAAAAATTAAAATTAAAAATAAATAAATGTGAATTGGGTACCCGTTGCCCGATTTTTTGGGTATTCGATAATTATGGGTCGGGACATGGGCCGACAAATGTGCTACTCGAGGAACCGGGTTCCCGGTGTTTTTGGTACCCTATTTTGAACATTCCTAGTAACACGTTAAAGTCTTCTTCCCCAAAAAACTTTAATTTTATAAATTAGAAGCTCCACAAATGTTAAGTTTCTAATTAACGGAGCGGTCTCCAATCAATCTCAATGGTGGGAAGGCTTTGTTTGGCTAGAAGATTCACATAATTCGGTTTCAAGTTTTAGCTTTTAGTTTCAATTGAGATTTGAGAAGAATTGAAGGTATTCTGATGAGTTTGAAGGGAAAAAGAAAAAGAAAGAGAAGAGGATGAGGATGAGGAGTTTGGTAACCTTTTTGATCGAAAAAATCATCGAATGGCGACAAAAAATACGATAAAAGGAACTAGTGGTCCAATCAAAACTAAAAGCTAAAATTTTTCGATTCACAATTATTAACCTTTGAATTATATTAAAATCAAACTTCGTTAATCTTTTGGGCAAACAGAGTTTTTCCAGTATTAGGATTGATCGGTGACTGCTTCGTTCATTGGAAACTCAACCTTTACGACAACCACCAATTTGGAATATTAAGAATTTTTGAAAAAAAAAAGACTTTTACGTACCACGTCAATAATTCTTAACGAAATTGATTGTTATAAAAGCGAGTTAAAATTTTAGTGATTGTATTGCAAGTTATAAAAGTCAATAACCAAAGTGAAATCACCCTAAAACTTAGAGACTACTAATGTAATTCACCCTAAAAATAACTAAGTATATATCATCATTATTATGCATGCAAGTCGAATTTGATTGATTTTAACTAATTCTTAAAGTTTTCCTACATCTTGAAAGTGTTCATTACTAATATTTTTAATAATATATTTATATATTATTAAAAATACAAAGTGACTTCAAAAGTAGCATGCAAAATTAATTTTGGTTTTGTTTATGCCGTTGTCAGCCTTCACGGCCTCCACCAAACTCGTATACAGCTTTGAGCTTTGTTTGAATAAACAAATAAAATTATACAATATGCAACTCCTGAACTTCAACGTTGTTTTGGTCAGCAGCGAGGGCTGAAAAGTATTCTTTCGATTTGGGAGAGTACATAAGTAATCACTAAAATGTGGGAAATTATTGTTTTGGCCATTAATTTTTACAAGTTATAAAACGGTCATTAAATTTATTAAATTATTATAAAATAATCATTAAATTTTATAGAACCGTTACAAAATGATTATTAAATTTTATCGAGTGATGTACAGACCCATTATAGAGTATGGACTAGCCTTCTAACTTAATTTATTTCATTCACAACATCAAAATTAAAATCTCAATCTTGTAATTAAGGGTGGTATATGTCTACTTATCAAATTATTTAATTTTTAAAATTCTAAAACTAAAATAAAATTATTATGACTTGGAAGTTAGGTCCAATGTCTCGATAGAAGTTAGTTACGGAGCTACCCATGCTAAGTGTCACGGACATGCCCCTTTGCTCGGTTGGCAAGCCGTGCGGCACTTAGAATGGGTGTTACCCAGACAAGTCAGTCTTTCTTATGTCTCATCGTCCAAGGAGTTATCTCGGTCTAGCATTCTCAGGGTCACAATGCGCTAAGGCTTTAGAGTTTCGAATCCCGCAGGGCCTAGCGATAGCTGCACTCCAACCTCGTACTTCAGCCACGAGCACGATATGGGGCCCTATGGCCCCAAACCGTCCCTAGGTATTTCTCCCAGGGAGACAGTGCGCCAACCACTAGGCCCCACTACCCGCACAGCTAGGCCCCACATGGGCCTAGGAGTAGGTCGGTTACACCAAGGAAGCTCGATCGCTAGCCCAGGCGAGGGGATGGTGGAGACTCGACACTAGACCACTTCCCCCTAAAGAGCTAAATAAATTATAAGGAATGTCGTGAGTAGACGTTGCTTCGTCCCAAATGAGGACACTTTCTGGATAGGGCCTTCATCGTCTTCCCAAAGCTTCTTAACTTGCATCCTTGACTTAGTAGCTCCTTAGGGATTGCTCATATCATCGCTCGGTCCACCATTGCTCGGTCATGAACGGACTTGTCAAAGCAGGGTCTCAATATAATAAGGATGACCTTGACACTAAGGTTATGGTTTATGAATTATGATACCAGCCAGTTGTTACGCCACGCCAAATTATCAAATATAACATCATTATTTTTTTTTTGTTAAAGAAGATCCCTTGGTTTTTGGATCTTTAAAAAAAATGTTAAATGGTTGACATTCTTCGCTTTTAAGTCCAAATAAAGCATTGTCACCTTCGCCACATCACACTCTCCGTACCAATTGAATTATCAAAACATTTATGTTTCTCTTTAAATTTATTGATATATTTATGTGAGTGACGAAATACAAGCTAAGAGTTTTGAGGTTTATTTAAATTTTTTAAAAATTTAGAGACTTAAACTAAAATTTAAAATTTATGAGAGTGTATTTAATTAAAAATATTTAAAATTTTAAAGCTTAATATGAATTGTTAAAAAACTTGAAGAAAAATTAATGTTTTAAAAATTTTAGACGTCAAATTCTAGTTGTTCAAAATTTTAGGGGCATGGTCCTCTAGTCTTTAAGTATTTTTCATTTTTATTTTATCATCTATATTTGAAATTCGAGATATTCCTCTAACAATATTATATGTAATGTTTAAGTCTAATTATATTTATGTTAAATATAATATCCTCGCCGACACGTAATGCTAATTAATTTTAGTATAACTTAAAAATAAAAGGGTAATTATTTTAGGCAACGCAAATAAAATAAAAATTCCACAGTGAAATAAAAGGGAAATCATTTTTATATAAATATAGAATACTTAATTTGTTTTTGAAAACAATATTTAAAAATAATATTTTTCAAGTCAACCTTATCAACTGTGTTAGTGTGACTTGCACCTGTTGAAATTGTGACTAATATTCAGCCTATAATATGGCAGAACAATTTTGACTGAAATTAGTAAAATATATTAAAAACAGAAGACGGGTGGATTAAGAACCACTGCCAACTTTAAATAAATTAATAAGTTTGGAGACCAGACAAATATTAAAATATATTAATATGAATTATTAATATATCAACATATGTACAAATATGTCAATGTCATTTTGGTACAATCTGTAAATGCTGAGCATTTAAACATGAATAATATGTAAATTATCTCAATATTTATTTTGATTTACTTTTATTATGCATTTATTTATTTATATATATACTTTTTTTTTATATAGTGCACATCATTAAACCATGTTGAAATAAGATTATTTGTCATTAAATTTTCGAAACTTACAAAATGATCATTGAACTTTTAATTTGTCTATGTGGTCGTTATCATTGTTTTTTCAAATGATATAAAATGATTATTCAAATTTATTACAAAATGGTCTTTAAACTTATCAAAATTTATTGAAAAACTATCACTAATAGGGACCACTTTGTAACTGAATCAAAAGTATACTAACCATTTTGTATATTCTGAAAGTTTAGTGGCAAAAAATGATCATTTTTGTACTTTACTCTAGTACAACCATCAATATCTAACTCATTGATCAACTAATTTAAATCGAGTAGTACAAAGATTCATTATAGAGTGACCCTTCGAACATAGTTTGCTCCATTCACGACACCAAAATTTAAGTCCTTGATATTACTTAAGGGACCTAATATCCCAACCTACTACACCAATTGGTAGTTGATTTATTTATATATATGATATGTTAAGTATAATTTATTATTATGATGACCAAACTTTAGTGTCTACAAACCTGACAATTTTATAGTTTAAGAGTTTAGTTTATAGTTTACGAATTTAAGTTTTATCGTCTATAATTTAAGGGTTAGTGTTTTAAATTTTATAATTTAAATATAAATGGTTGTATAAAATTTTTATAAAAATTATGTATCAAAAAATAAACCTTAAAATAAAAGGAGAATAACCTAAATATATAAAAAAAAAACTGGGTCTAAACTGATATAACTTTTATGATTTGTTTTCAATCCCATATTTTTTAATTTAAAGAAATTATAAATAACAATATTTACGGAACATAAATATCATTAATATCTCCCCTTTGTCAACCAAGAAATATTGTCTTATTCTCTCTTGATTTTTGACTGTCTAGATTTTCCTTTCACGGCTCATAATATATGGCGTTATGTGTAGAATTTTCTTTTAAAGAATAAGGTTATATAGCAGCCTTAAAATCAGATAAAAGAATGGGTAAGAAACTAAGAATTGTCTGCTATAGCTATGGTGACAAAATAAATTCATCAAATTTAATTTTTTTTTTTACAAGACTGAATAGTTCCAGCTTATATAAAAAATTATTGATAATTATTTATAATATATATTTTTTAATAGTCTAAAGGTAATTACAATGTATTATCTGTTCATACATATTCTTAACTTTTTGACAAAGTACATACACTTTGTAGACAAAGCGGTCGAACCCGGGTCTCTTAGGATGAATATCATCCGCTTTTTCACTGGGACCACTTGTTGGGTTCAATTATTTACAATATATATAAATTATTATTTGATACATAATTGATAAAAAAATAATTTCATAAGTAGGGTGTGAAGTATATTATTTTTTGAATAGTTTAAAGGTGATTACATAGTAGTACATATTTATATATATTCTTAACCCTTTGACAATCTGTATATAATATGTAGATAAAGTAATTTGAACCCGTGTCTTTAAGGACAAACATCATCCGTTTTTTCACTGAAGCACTTATTAGTTTTGTGCGAAATATATTTTTAAATATATTTATTTTTTAAAAAACATTTGATATTATTTAAGCACCACATGTACAGTTATATTTCACTAATGCAATATCAAATAATAATCATAAATATAATACCCAATCAGCCGGCACCTATGAAAAAGGCTATTAATTAACTATTTGTATGCTTGCTTGATGATTAATTATGATAATTTAAAGTTATTTGATCATTTAGAATCTACATGCCACCATTTTTGAATTGTGGCATATAATCTATTATCTTGCATATAATAATAATAATAATAATAATAATAATAATAATAATAATATGACATGAGAATGCGAGAAATAGCTTAGCGATTCATTCTATTATGCATTGCGTATATAGTCATATCAGCCTCTGACTGCTATAGTCGAATGCTTCACTTTATTTTTTTTATTTAAACAATTATCTCTTCAAACTCCAAAACATTTAAAATTTTTACCTTTGCTTTTAGTCGTGACATTTTTTGGACATGTAGAATTAAAATTTTTGACATGTGTAATATAAATCAAATAAAAAATTACTTTAAAAAGGGCCCGCAATATATTTTTTATTAAAAAATCTATATCTTTAGGATTACAAATTAAATGGTCAATAATCTCTAGAGCAAGTGGTTAAAGTTCACAATTAATATTTTTTACTTTCTCGGTTGTGGGTTTATGACCCAATAGGAGCAAATTTCTCATTCCTCCTCCCTTAAGTAGAAATTGTTCAAAAAAATAAATTAAAGCGTTTCGTTTTAATAAATTGGACATAGCCCTGTAAACTTTTGAACTGTCCATGTGTAGAATGATTTAGTTTTAGGATTAGTGGTTTAGTTTATAGTTTAAGAATTAGAGATTTAGGTTTTAAAGTTTAGAATTTAGGATATAGGATTTAGAGATTAGGATTTAATTTTTTAGGGTTTAAGGTTAAAATTTTAGGTTTTAAATTTTATAGAACAAATATACAGTCTTTTATAAAATAAATTTTCTACAGTATGTGTAGCAAAATTTAACCCTATGTTCATTACACAATCAATTATTTATATATATTATATTAAATTTAACTTTCAAAAAGTTATATTTTTATTCATTAAAAATTAAATTACTACGAACATATATATGGATTAATATTTGTACAATGTCAGTGTAAAAATTGTTTGCACAAGCATGCTTATTTTCAAGCATAAATCTAAAATCTAAAATTCTAACCTTAAAATCCTAAAAATTTAACTCTAAACCTCGAACCCTAAATCCTAAATTCTAAACCCTATAACATAAACCCTTAACCTTTAAACTCTAAACTAAAACCCTAAATCCTTAAATAATCTCAATTGTGAAAATTTTGTTTATCATCCTAGTGTATAGAATAATAATCCATACGAGAATAACTTTAAAATTGTAATTAACGTGATATATTGAAAAACCAGTTTTTTTAAAAAAATTAAAATAATTGCACGGCAAGGGCGTAAATTAAGTTTACATAAGGGTTATTTATCACATTTCATTTGACTATTATTTTTAGCTAAATTTTCAAGTCAAGCCAACCTCTGTTCTGTATAGCTCTACTTCACCTAACCTCCCCACCATATCTCCATCCCTGTGACTGTGAATTTTATTTTTATTTTTATTTTTAAGGAGGATTTTATATAAAAAATATATTTAAAAATTAAATATACGGATAGCTATTAATATAACTTAAAAAGGTTATATATATACATAAATTTATCAATCATATGTTCAACTTGTTTTATTTAATTCTTATTATATACTTTCTCCTACTCTCACATTTTCTCTCCAGCAGTTATTTTTTCCTTGAGAATTTTTTAGTAGTTTTTAAGTTTTTCAAGCCAATGGTAGTGACTTTGGTCGTCTGCCGGCGGTAATTTCTTTTTTATTTTCGTTATTTTTGTTATTTTTTTGTTTTTATATTTTATTTTGGTAAGTTATTTTGACATATTCTTCATCTGCCGTTATGACACGTTCTTTGTTTGCCTCTATGGCACGCTGATATTAAAGACGTCTTTTTGTTGTTTGACATATTCTTCATCTTACCATACAACATTACATGGGTTGGTTATTTGTGGAGATAACCAAGACGTTTTTCTTTCTTTTTGTTGATTAGAGTAATTTAATGATCTGAACTCTTCCAGTGAGCACTCCAAGACTTTGATGTGGTGATAGATTTGAAGCACACTGATGAAAATTTTATAAGAATATTTAAATTTGTTATTCATGTTTGCATACTCTTTACTTTTCTACGTTTATTTTTATATTTTAAGTATGTTTATTTGTGTATTTCTTCTTATTATTTTAATAAAATCTAATATTTTATTTTAAAAAAATATTATTATTATATAAAAATATGAAAAAATAAAAATAATAATCATTTTCTAAGTGAGAAAATCGACGCTTGTCATAATTTAATTAATAGTTTAATATAATTTAAATATTTAATTTGAATATATTAATATTTAGATACTCAAATTACTATTTAACATCTATTTCGAGCAATATAAATATTAATTTTTGGATGACCATTATTTGAGTATGTTTTTGCCTTTGCAGCGAACGGACTAATCCACATATTCATTATTTGAATATTATACATGATAATGGGTTCAAAACCATTTATGGTTTTACTTTTTCACTATAAATTTTATGACTTATTTAATTTATATATTAAAATTTTAAATATTCGACAAATAATTTATTTAATTCAAATAGAAATACCATAATATATTTTTAAGAAAAAGAGAAATGTCTTGGTCCATAGTTTGAATATGATATTAACTATCAACCGAAGAATTTAAATATTTGGCCTTAGTAAACTCTACTCGTTCATAGCTTCTCTAACATAAACAACTTTACTCTTGTTATTGTAATTTTACGCTTTTCGGGGACGGATTTGATGACAATACCACTGATTAAGATGACGTTTATTTATTAATATTTATTTATACATGTTCTTAATTCTTTGCAATGCACATACACATTGCAGACAATACGATTGAACTCGTGTCTCCTACGATGAGCATCATCTCTTTTTTACTGGGACCACTTGTTAGGTTTCATAATAAATAGATTTAAAATATTAAAAAAATTAGAGCTATCTAATTTGCAAGTAGGTTTGTTGTGCGGCTAAAAGAAAGCAAGTTCCGAAACTTATTTAAGAACTTAAAATGTTAGACTTTTTGACAACTTTTTAAGTTGAATTTTTGTGTTTGACAAGTTACGATACTTACAAAATAAGTTTTAATACTTAATTTTTTATAATATTTTAAATTTTTAAATAAGTATTCATACTTACAAAATAAATTTCAATACTTGTAAAAAAATAAAAAAATATAACTTAAAATATTATTAAAAAATTTAATATTTTAAGTTTTAAATAAATACCAACACTTGTTATATTTTAGCCGTACTTTATACCTACGTTAGACTCACTCCTCTTTTGCTTGATATGAATGTAATTTTTTTTCTAAAATATTTAATTATAATCGAAAGATATTAGAAAAAAAGAAAGAAAGAAAAAGGGCAATTAAGGCGGTTAGTCAGTGCGCTAACTACCAAACGCCACGTGACCATCTCTCCCCAATTCTCCCTCCGGTCTAGTGACTTTCCTCCAGCTACTACCCAATTCCCTCCATTTTCCTATATAAATCCCGGCGCTACCCCCCTTTTCCTTCCTCATTTCCACCCTTCCTTTCCTTTCTACTCTCCCTTTCTCGTCTCGTCTTTCCCTTTCCCCCTAATCCTGAATCTTCACGTTTACGAGGCGAGTGAGAGGTGATCTGTTCGTTTCCTTCATACTTTCTCTTCAGGTGAATATTCCATTTCCTCCACAAACCTTTTTTTTAATCTCAGATCTGTTTTCTCTTCTTAATTCCAATTCCTATCGCTTTTCGAATGCTTTCAATTTTCTATTTCTATATAAAAAAGGATTCGATGTTTTCGAGGAAAAATCAAGATACTTTGATTTGTAATTTTTTGCTGAAAACTCAATTATATGAACTCGTGAAGCTCTAGAGCTAGAGATCCCGTGTTTCTTTCATCATACTAGTATTGTAACTGCATTGCCGTGATTTATTTGATTTGCTCATCTTCTTTGTGTTGAGATCTGATTCAGTTTAGGTTCGAGTTAGATGTAGCGTTGGATCCGGCACTTTTTATTTCTTTTCGTTAATTATTTGCTTAAATAACAGCTTGAGTTAATTGGTTATTGACTTGTTTGTTTAACAGTTCTCTTTGTGCCGAAGCCATGGCCACTGGACAGTTGTTTTCTCGAACTACACAAGCTTTGTTCTATAACTACAAACAACTTCCCATTCAACGCATGCTTGATTTCGATTTCCTCTGCGGTACGGGTCCCTGGCTGATTTCGTGTTAATTTTAGCTGATCAGCATCCTTAGTTATATTTTTCGATGGAATTGATTGAATTATGTTGTTTTTTTCTATTTTTCCCTTTTAATTATTTTGAATTTGTAGGGAGGGAAAGACCATCTGTTGCTGGTATCATTAATCCTGGTGCCGATGGATTCCAGAAACTCTTCTTCGGTCAAGAGGAAATCGCGATCCCAGTACATTCTACGTAGGATGCTCCTATATCCTGTTTCTATTTCTAGATCAACTTTATATCTGTAAATATTAATCTGTATGTTGAAAGTGTTATTGGTTAAAAATGAGCTATATAGCATGTTACCTCATGAAATAAAATCATCTACACTGGCCTGCAAAGTTTAACATGCTTATGCGATCACCACGTGTAACATTTGATCATGAATAAGGAATCCAACCATGATTCATTTATTTAACAGAACTTAGTTAAACGGACACATGGCCAGCATATAATCTGCTTGTGAAGCCTTTAAATTCCACCATTATAGGATGATAGACGACCCATTACTATATATATATATATATATGATTTTTTGGAAAATTCAATCCATTTACTATCGAGAGATCAGAAAATAATTGGTCTATGATGCTATAGCTTTGTCTAGTTTTGAGTATAAGGATTTGACATCAACTATTGTGTTAGTTGAATGTCCTACAATCGTTTTGTATTCCGATTATAAGTTGTAAACAAGTTATTGATTCTAATAATAACTAATCGTGTCTTGAGAAAGGACATTGAACAAATATATCATTTGATTTTACATCCTTACCGATTTGAGATAATTCTATATGGCTTACATTGTTGTAATGTTGTTTGATTGATGAACTTCTATTCTCCTAGCTTGTTTTCTCTAACCTTTGATTTGATATATTTTGTAGCATTGAGGCTGCATGTGCTGCACATCCAACTGCCGATGTCTTTATTAACTTTGCATCATTTCGAAGGTTAGCCTTCATTTCTGTCATGCTTATTTTTAGAGCAAGAACCCTTGTATGCATAACTAAATCTTTTTTTATTATTTTACCACAGTGCTGCTGCTTCGTCAATGTCTGCTCTGAAACAACCAACAATTCGGGTTGTTGCTATAATTGCTGAAGGTGTTCCTGAATCCGACACCAAACAGTTGATTGCATATGCACATTCCAACAACAAGGTAAGCAAGATGATGAGAATGGAACGTAGGCAACAAAAATGATTAATTAATATATACATGTGTTTCCTTGTAAACTTGCACTTGCAAAGGTCTGATTAAACAATTTTAACTATATGGTCTTCTTTGACACTTTATTTGATTTACGTACTTATGGACTTGCAGGTTGTTATTGGCCCTGCTACCGTTGGAGGAATTCAAGCTGGAGCTTTTAAGATAGGTGACACTGCTGGAACAATTGACAATATTGTTCAGTGCAAGCTGTATAGGCCTGGATCTGTTGGATTTGTCTCCAAATCGGTAGGTTATCTTGATAGTTTTTCTGATGTGTGACTGTGTGTGCACATTTGTCTTGATAAATTATGTCTCTTTCTCTTCTGCTTATAAGCACTCACACTTTTTCACTTCACGGAACAATTTCCTATCACTCACGGCAATAGTTTTAACTTATATATTTGTAAAATGATTGCAGGGTGGCATGTCAAATGAAATGTACAACACTATTGCCCGTGTTACAGATGGAATTTATGAAGGTAACTATAAGCTAACTTAACATTTACTGTTATATTTGTACCTGTCAAACACATTTCAGATACATAATGAAATTTTGGGTACATATTGAAAAATAATGCAGGCATTGCAATTGGAGGAGATGTCTTCCCAGGCTCCACTTTGTCTGACCATATTTTGAGATTTAACAATATTCCACAGGTATATTCTAGTTTCAATTCAATTTATTATGATTTCCTGCCTATTATTTCTTTCTATAGGCAAAGCATTCATGCTTAGAAAAGCCAACAACTTGCCCAGCCAACTCCCATTTTCTTAGTTTTTACAGTTTAAATAAAATTCATAGTTTATGTTGAAGCATCTTCGGCATTGCAAAAAAAAAAAAAAATCCTGACATTTTTTTCATCCACAGGTAAAGATGATGGTTGTCCTTGGGGAACTTGGTGGACGAGATGAGTATTCCTTAGTTGAAGCACTGAAGCAGGGAAAAGTGAACAAGCCAGTGGTTGCTTGGGTCAGTGGAACTTGTGCACGACTCTTCAAATCAGAAGTACAGTTTGGTCATGCTGTAAGTTATCACTTTAATTTCCGTGAGATTCATTATTCCTTCCTTTGTGTTCAAGCTTTGGTGTTACTGCCATTAATGAGACACCTTATTAATAATTCAGGGAGCTAAGAGTGGTGGCGAGATGGAATCTGCACAAGCTAAGAATCAAGCACTAAAGGAAGCTGGAGCTGTTGTTCCCACTTCCTATGAAGCTTTTGAAGCCGCGATCAAGGAAACATTTGATAAACTGGTGAGTTTCTGTTTTGGCGGCCAAAGATTGGACATTTCTATGCCTTTAGCTATATTAATGTATTTAATTTGTTTCTTTAGGTTGAAGAAGGGAAGATTACACCCATCAAGGAAGTTAAGCCTCCACAAATCCCAGAAGATCTTAACAGTGCAATTAAGAGCGGGAAAGTTCGTGCTCCAACTCACATTATTTCGACCATCTCTGACGACAGGGGTAACTTAACCCATACATCTTGTCCAATTAAATGAGACGTTTGATGATATGGAGACAAGGAGTGTTAAATTCTTTCTTTGAATCCAATTTGCAGGTGAGGAGCCATGCTATGCTGGTGTGCCCATGTCTTCCATTGTGGAGCAAGGTTTAGGTGTTGGTGATGTCATTTCTCTCTTGTGGTTCAAACGTAGCCTCCCCAGATACTGTACTAAATTTATTGAGGTATAATACTGAAAACTTTTCTAAACTTCTTACGAGTTATGATCTCCTGCTCCACAGTGACCCATATCTCCCATTACTTTTTCACAATTGTTCCGTTACCGGTCCTATGATAGTTAAAATTGGCTTAATCCTTTTCCTTTTATTTTGACCATTTTCATCTCTAGAAAGCTTCCTTTTTGTTGTGTTTTAACTAATATGTTTGTTCTGGCCAGATATGCATCATGCTCTGTGCCGACCATGGTCCTTGTGTCTCTGGTGCGCACAATACTATAGTGACTGCAAGAGCTGGGAAGGACCTCGTATCAAGTCTTGTTTCAGGTTTGCTTACAATTGGTCCTCGATTTGGTGGTGCTATTGATGATGCTGCCCGATACTTTAAAGATGCTTATGACAGGGTAAGATGCGATACTGTTACTTGTAAAAATTTTGAATTGCTTGGTGTCTGATGATTTTTTCTCATACATTCTAAGATGTTGCCTCTTTGCTGTGCCTTTACAGGGTCTTACGCCTTATGAGTTTGTTGAAAGCATGAAAAAGAAGGGCATCCGTGTGCCAGGAATTGGTCACAGGTACATATGTGGTCCTGGTGTTTTTAAAACATGCAGAAGCTGCTAATCACGAGATCTGCTTTTCTATCATTTCCTAACGGATCTTATCACATGTCTAATGGCTAAAAATGCTTGTTTTCTTTACTTGAAAAGGATCAAGAGAGGGGACAACAGAGATAAGAGAGTAGAGCTTCTCCAACTGTTTGCCCGCACAAATTTCCCGTCTGTGAAGTACATGGAGTATGCTGTTCAGGTTGAAACCTACACTCTCTCCAAGGCTAACAACCTTGTCCTCAACGTTGATGGTGCCATCGGGTCACTTTTCTTGGATCTTCTTGCTGGTAGCGGAATGTTCACCAAGCAAGAGATTGATGAGATTGTTGAGATCGGCTACCTAAATGGGCTCTTTGTTCTGGCACGATCCATTGGTTTGATAGGGTAAGTTGACGTACGCTTTTGGAGTTTGGATGATGATACTTGCTGTTGGATGACAAAATTAGATGTTGGCGAAGAATGTTTTACTCTGCATTTCCTTGTTCCTGACCTTTCAATTGTTCAATGTCTCAGGCACACTTTCGATCAGAAGAGGCTGAAGCAGCCGCTATACCGTCACCCATGGGAGGATGTCCTCTACACCAAGTGAGAGAGTATCATTAACAGCAGGCGCAATCTCTCGAGCATTCTCGATTTCAGAGTCCTTGTTTGTGTCTGCACATAGATGGATGGGGGCATGGTTGTTTGGTTCTTAGATGATTTGTTTGCAAGGCTAAATGGTGGATCACCATCATTTCCAAGTTTTAGTCAAAGTTAACAAACGAGAGAAAAAAAAGTCTGAAAATGTTGCGTGATTCAGTTTTAGTTTTTACCAGTTTCATGGGGGAAATAAGAGGTGCAAAAAAAAGAAAGTACATTGTATTGTAATATTTTATAAGAATTTTCAAATTAGGATTACTTCATTCTGAAATTGTTTTAGGCACGGTTCAAATTTATTAATGATGATGTTTAAGATGCTTGGGTTGCTTCTTTGATAACGTGTTGTTGTCTGAAAATGCTTGGGGTTGTTCCTTGCTGTGATGAAAGTGTTCGAAAGCTAAAGAAGAAGATGATTGGTGTTCTCTTAATTAAGGGTAGAGAAAATATTTCATTTAAGGACAAGTGATAAAAAGTTTACCATAAACTGGTCTAATTTAGGGGTAAGAGTTTAAGTTTTAAGATTTAGAATTTAGGTTTTATAGTTTAGGGGATGGTATTTATGGTTTAAGATTAAGGATTTGAACTTTTTCACAAGTATGCCTAATCTCACTTGAAGAACTAAAATTCAAATCTCTAGCACTAAAATCCCAAATCTTAAAACCTAAACCATAAACCATTAACTAAACATTTAAACCCTAAATTAAACATGACTATAGAAAATATTTTTTTTAACCATCAATGCTTAAAATATTTTCTCGTAATTAATTAGTTAATGTTTTAGGTTATAGGTACATTTACGTGGAGGAAAGATGAAAAGAAACAGAAGCAAAGGGCGAAAAGGATTAGTCACCAATTCATTATTAGAATGTAATTAGTTGGTAGTTTGTTAAGAATTTATTATTCATTTTTGTTATGGTTTGGGCTACATAGGCCATACACATGTATTGAGTTAATCGCCCTATTAGATCTATTTTTGAATAAAAAGTCGAATATTCATTTTCTTTTTATTTTGTTCCTCACACACAAATAACCACCGTTTATTTCTCTTGCACATAAACTACTACCGTCGTTCTATCTTCTCCGGCCACCCTTCTCACATCATACGCTTGGCTGGGCTATTTATTTCCAACCCCAATGTAATTTTCACCACAGAAAGTGAAAACAAAAACTTCAAAATAGGAAGTGGATTAATGTTGGTTCTTAGTTGGTCAATTTATTGTCTTTGTTTTGGCATAGGTAAATATCTCATATATGTATTTTGATCAAGGTCGAATGCAAGAGAGAGGCAAAGGCTAGGAGCGTGTATTTCAGATTTTGGATCAGATTCTATCCGAAATTTTCAGATCGGCAGAAGAAATCCGTATTCGATTTGAAAATTGAATATTCAATTTTCGGATCAGATCCGAATATCCGGACTCATAACTTGATTTAAGTAATTTTTTTAATTTGGTGGTCCTAACTATAGAAATTTCGGATTTTCGAATATAACAAACAATAAATTATTGAATATAACAATATTTGTATCTATAAAAATTTTAAATTTTCATATATGACAAGTAAAAATATCGAATATAACAAGACATATATATATATAGAAAATTTGAATTTTAGGATTTTTGGATAATCGGGTATCCGATCCGAAATTTTTAGATATATGATCCGAATTGTCTGAAAAATAAAAATGGATCAGATATCCAAATTTTCAAATTGTACCGGATTTTTTTCATACCCCTTGCAGACGCAGTGGCCTTGCCACTAAAATCGGGAAATTTGTTTTACAGTCCCTTAAAAATAATAATAGTTTAAATTAATACGAAGGTTAGATTGCACTCTGGTCCCTCCAAAAGTTTATAGTTCAGTTCTGGTCCTTCTAACTTTTTTTTAGATTTGCCCGAATTTGATTTACTGTTTTGGATTTATCTAGGATAGAACTATGCAAATGGCGAGGGACCCAGGACCCAACTTTTATGTTTAATTGTTTTGCAACCCCCTTTTAGTTTTGAAACTTTGAAATTAAGAGACGTCCTCCAATTTTTCTGGTTTACTTGTTTTTCAAACCCCTATTTGTTTTGAAATCTTTGAAACTAAGCCTTCACCTCCAACTTTCCTGGATTATTACATTTTAGGTCTCTACCAATTTTGGAAATAGACAAATTAAGCCATAACCATTTTTTGGTTTAAATCTTCTCAAGTCCTTACCAATTTCAAAATTTATCAATTTGGTCCCATAAAATCATCTTGGTTTTGTCCCTGTATTTATCGATTTTTTAATAAAAATATGTCGATATTTTAGATTTTTTCCACGTATATACACACGCATGTAAATATACCTTAATTGCATACGTATAAATATATTTACAAGAAAATATAAAATTTTAAATTATTAATTAAATAACTTAATTAATGGCCAACTTATTTTTAAATGTAATATAAAAAAGTAAAAAAAATTAAGTTAACAAAATTACAATTGATTTAAAGTATGGTTTAATATTCAAATAAGTGTCTAAACTATATCTATTTTTTTAGATAGGTGCCTAAAATATTTGGGTGACCCAAGTAGATGCCTAACGTTTCATTCTGTAACCCTTGTAAGGTTTCTCTATGACAAAGGCTAAAATTTTTCCGTTGTCCAATAAAAATACGACACGTTATCTATTTCTGTTATTTTCTTTAATTTTTATTTTTAAAAAATCAAAAATCTTTTATTTTATTGAAAATCCTAAAATCTTTAATTTCTCAAAAAAAATTTAATCCCAAACCATAAACCTAAGCATTCGAATCACAAAAAACAATATAAATGTGTAGTCCTACTCTCACAACTCTTTCAATGTCAATGTATTAAATACAAATATTATTTACATTAATTTTTAAAATGTACAATTAAAATATTGATGGGAGAAAAATCCTTTCCATAAATAAAATAAAATTTAAAAGGAAAAACTTTAAAAAACTTAATTACTTTTTGATCACTAATAATAGGATTAACGGTCTACAACTCACATTTTAAAAAAAATTATATCATGGGTCATTCCCGCCACGTCATCCATTGGTGATTTTTATTGGTTGGTCCTATGGATGACGTGGCGGGAACAACCCATAATATATTTTTCCATTTTAAATTAATATTAAATTATAAAAATATGTTGGATAATTTACGTTATAGATCATTAAATTTAATTTCAATTTTCATTTAGATCATAAGCTTTTAATTTCATCAAATTACATCATTCAACTCTCATTATTAATAAATTAAATCACTTACATTAACACCATTAAATAATTCTAGCAGGAAAAAAATGAAATTAACATATTTTTCATATATAATCATTAAATAATGTTTAATTGAAAATTTCAGTATTTTTGCTATAATTTATAGAAAATTCAGTTATGATGAAATGCTTGAAAAAATTCTCACAAAAAATATTTTAATTATCGATTAAACTTTATTTAATGATGATATATAAAAATATATTAACTAAAAGTTTTAATCTTATTTTTTTATATTTAAAAATATTAGTATAAATGACTTAATTTATTAATAATAAAAATTAAATGATAAAATTTAATTAGATAAAAAATTATGATCTAACTAAAAGTTTTTTTGAATATGCTGATGTGATTACGAGATAAAGAATAAACATTTACTAAAAGTAAAGGTTAACTTCAGTGATCAAAAATATATAGGGTAAACATGTACTAAACTATTCCTATTTATTTGTTTTGGTCATCAAACTATTATTTTGTACAAAATCATCACCATTGTTAAGTGTTTTTTTCCTATTTTGGTTACTAATCTATTGGTTCTTTTCTATTTTGGTCTCTAAACTATTCTTGCTTTCCTGTTTTTCCGTTAGTATTTCAACCGCGGGTGACCAAAATAAGAAAAAACAACATTAATGATTATTTTGCTAAAGTAATAGTTTGATGACCAAAAAAGAGTGAATAGTTTAATGATTAATGGTGATGTTTATACCCAACTATAAATTACCCAACTATATTGATTAACAGATCTTTTATGAATCTAACGGTAAAATTAGTCTTTAATGCTGACTTTAACTTAATTCCCTATTTTAACACGAATTTTCAGACATGTGAGTTTATCAGTGAAGTTTGACGGTTAAACTGGTTTTAAAGATGTAATTAAAAACTTTAGGACATGGAATTGGAATGTAATAAATCTAAAAATTCTCGCCATGAAAGACAATCCCAGTGCTGCAGATGATAGCAGCATCTCCTTGCCCACGTGGGTCTGTCAAAACCTATCCCATAATCACTCTACCCTGAATTTCCTCCAAAAATCCAAAAGGCAGCAACTCCAGAACACAGCCATGGCTTCCGGCAGCAGAACACTTCATTCCCATAACCGCAACAGCAGCAGCAAGTTCAGTCTTCAGGCACCAGTAACATGAGAGCTCCCCATGCCCATCACCAAGCCGCTTCCATAACCAAAGCCATTGCTCAGTACACGGTCGATGCTCGTCTACACGCTGTTTTCGAGCAGTCGGGGGAGTCCGGTAAGTCGTTTGATTACTCCCAGTCCGTGAGGACCACTACCCAATCGGTCCCGGAGCAACAGATCACCGCTTACTTGTCTAAAATCCAGAGGGGCGGCCATATCCAGCCGTTCGGCTGCATGATTGCCGTCGACGAACCCGGTTTCCGTATCATCGCGTACAGCGAGAACGCCCGTGAGATGCTCGGGATTACTCCTCAATCGGTTCCCAACTTGGAGAAGACCGAGGTTCTGACCATTGGGACCGATGTCCGTACGCTTTTCAGTCCTTCCAGAGCTGTTTTGTTGGAGAAAGCCTCCGCGGCCCGCGAAATCACGTTGCTGAACCCGGTTTGGATCCACTCCAAGAATTCGGGGAAGCCCTTTTACGCTATCTTACATAGGATTGATGTTGGAATTGTGATTGATTTAGAACCTGCTAGAACTGAGGACCCTACCCTGTCGATTGCCGAGGCTGTCCAGTCTCAGAAATTAGCCGTGCGGGCGATTTCCGAGTTGCAGTCGCTCCCCGGCGGTGATATTAAGCTTTTGGTGACACGGTTGTGGAAAGTGTGAGACAACTGACTGGTTATCATAGGGTAATGGTTTATAAATTTCATGAGGATGAGCATGGGGAGGTCGTGGCCGAGAGTAAACGGCCGGACTTGGACCCTTACATCGGTTTACATTATCCAGCCACGGATATTCCCCAGGCCTCGAGGTTTTTGTTTAAGCAGAATAAAGTTAGGATGATAGTGGATTGCCATGCCACGCCCGTGCGTGTGGTTCAGGATGATGGGCTAATTGTCACGTGGCTAGAGTTCCAACCAGCCCACCGTACGGCCTTAGGCGACGTGACTCAAGACAAACGCCTAAGTAAGCCTTTTCAACCCTCTCGGAAGATCAAACTTCCTAAGCACTGACAAACGCAAAGCGTTCTACGCGGAATCAGATCAAAAGAGATGAGCGAAGAAGAACTTCGAAAGAACGCTCAAGAACAAAGAAAAGAACGAAGAACACTCAGAGGATTTAGAGTAAATGCCTTTATTCCTTGGAAACTTGGATACATGAAATGAGGAGGGGAATGCCTCTATTTATAGTTGAGTTCCCCCTAATCCGACGGTCTATACAAATTTACATCGACGACTAAGATCAAAGCCCACCAACCACAATGGTACAATCCTGGGAATATTCCCATCTATCTATGGTAACAAATCCTATGTATACAAGGCAAGTTTACATAGGTCAAAGTGGATGGATATGCTTTCTAGAATCTCTCACGGATCGGGCTAAGTCTGGTGGTCTCTTTGGGCCCAAGATCTCTATCTGAACCTCTTGGGAACCCTGGTCTGCACCCCGTGGTGCCAATGACTCGGGCCTCGGCTGACGGCCCGTGACAATCTCCCCCACCAAACTTGGCGACGCCCTCGTCGCGCCTCTCGAACAAAGTTGAGATCGATCTTGGAGCTTCATTCCGCATACCTTGGCTTGCTCCCAATTCGGAATCTGGCTTGATTGTCCCCCCATAAGGACCGCTCTCCCCATAAAGAGCACCGGACTCTGACTCGGATGTCCCCCCATAAGGACTGCTCGCCTTGGTTCGCACCGCCATACAAAATTTCCCGTCCTAGGCACATCTTGATCGTAGGAACTCTTTCCTACCAGTTCCGACTTGCCCCGATCTGGACTCTCCCGATCCTTGTGCACAAACTTGGATGCCTTCACGTTGAACACCGAACGAACCTTCGGAACTCTGAATGGTTGCTTCGGCCCGCACCAAGTCTTGGCAACTCCATCTGATAGGTTAGGTTTTCTGCGCCCTACATCCAACAAATCCGGCAAATCAAACTGTAAAACACTATCACCGTGTTCAAGACGTACCTCACTCCTTTTACCGGCATTTATTCTACACATCAATCCTTCGTCCCTGAAGTTTGATGCCCCATTGCTCCTCGGCAATGCAAATCCCATCGACACTTCTCTCCCATTGAAGTTCGATGCCTCGGCCACCTCGCTCATGGATGGCTCCTCGACGGCCTTCATGCCAACTGCCTCGGGAAACTCTTGCCCATCCAAGGTAGTGTCCCCAACTGTCGCCTCCAACTCGATGCCTCCTTGGCTTGGAGCATCTTCGACAAGCTGAATGGCCGTCAGCTTCTTGGTTCCTCGCCCGTTGTCTCGGCACACAGGCACAACGCACCGTTGTCTCGGATCCAAGATGCACACGACGTTGGCAAACGAAATGATGAGAGCTTCAATACGGTCAAGGAAGTTTAGTCACAAAATAAAATCAAAGTCATCTAACTCGATTACCTCGAAATTCTCCTTGGCCTTCCAATCCCCAATCTGTAACTCAATATTCCACACTGTTCCCACAACTGGAACTTCCCTTGAATTCACCGCCTTGATCTTACCGGTTGAGTCCACAACTTTAAGACCAAGCTTCTCGGCAGCCTTCCTGGACATGAACAGATCGCTTGCCCCGGTGTCCACCAAAGCACTCCTCGATCGTCCTGCCACGTTGATGTCGACAAACATCAACCCATTCTGCTTCTGGCTCTTCCTCGCCTTGACAGAATCTAATATCATCGAGCCAAGCTTCGCAGCCTCATCACTCTCGAGCTCATCCTCCTTGGACTTCTTGACTCGATCAGGGCATTCTCGCGCTAAATGCGGCCCCTTACATCGGTAACACTTTCGATGTACTTTTTCCACCCTCGGCTTCCCTCATTTGATGCTAGCGATTGCACCAACTCTACCGGGTTCTCCATCTGACTCGTCGTCCTCCTCGACAATGGCATCGAGGCGGCTCCTCTTCTTGGGATGTCTTTCACTACGTGTGGACCATCACAATGGTAGCACCTTATGGATCCTCGATCCTTCTGATCATCTGGTTTCGCATACCGGTCTGGCTTGGTCGATGACCTTTCCTTGCCATCATCACTGCTATCTCCGGACACGTCCTCGTCTCTCCCACCAATACCCTTGCCATGGGGCTTGGAAGACTTGGACTCCATGGACTTGTGAGCACTATAATCGGTCAAGGACTCCGCAATGGCTAGGGCTTTGGAAAGTTCTTGCACATCCCTCCGCTCTAACTCGGTCCTGGCCCATGGCTTCAATCCATCCATAAACGTGAAAAGCGCATCCTTCTCACACAAGCCGGGGATAAAGAGTTGTAGCTCACTAAACTCCTGGATGTAATCCGCAATGGATCCATCGTGTCGAAGCCTCCTAAACTTGGTCCCGCTTCCTTCTCCGTGTTACTATGGCAAAATCGCCGCTTGAACTCCGCTTGAACTCCTCCCATGTTCCAACGCCCGTGCCTCCACTATTCTCATCAAGGCACCTACGCCGCCACCATAACAAAGCAACGCTACAAGTAAACAACATCGATATTTACCTTCTCGGCATCGCTCATGATGCTCATTGCCCGGAAGTACCGCTCCATGCACCAAAATGAAGTTTTCAACATCTTTCGCCGACCGGTTCCCTTGAACTCTCTTGGGCTTCGAATGTCCTTCATTGGTCTAGGTGTCGCCGTGGTTAACACACCGCCCGCATGGCAGCCGATAAACCATCACTTCCGCCTTCGATCCACCATTTCCACCTTCAATGCCTTCAAATGGCTTCGAGAGCATCTCTCTTTCCTCCGATTGATCACCATGGTCATCCAGCTCCTCGAGCCGTGTATCCACCACGCCGAGTCGCTCCACGTAATCCTTCATAGATCCCTCAAGCCGGGTGACCCTCTCCTCAAGTGCCGACAACTTGTCCTCGAGTTTGCTCGACTTCCTTTGTCCGCCGGGTCTCCACACCCTTCCGTTCGCAGCAAAGATTCTCTCCCTTCTTTGGTGCCATCTCAACTCGATGCTTCATGCCTCGAACTAGCTCACGCCGCCGAACAAGGTTACGATACCAACCGTCACGTGGCTAGAGTTCCAACCAGCCCATCAGTGCGGCCTTAGGCGATGTGACTCAAGACAAACGCCTAAGTAAGCCTTTTTTTCAACCCTCTCGGAAGATCAAACTTCCCAAGCACCGACAAACGCAAAGCGTTCTACGCGGAATCGGATCAAAAGAGACGAGCGAAGAAGAACTTCGAAAGAACGCTCAAGAACAAAGAAAAGAACGAAGAACACTCAGAGGATTTAGAGTAAATGCCGTTATTCCTTGGAAACTTGGATACATGAAATGAGGAGGGGAAGGCCTCTATTTATAGTTGAGTTCCCCCTAATCCGACGGTCTATACAAATTTACATCGACGGCTAAGATCAAAGCCCACCAACCACAATGGTACAATCCTGGGAATATTCCCATCTATCTATGGTAACAAATTCTATGTATACAAGGCAAGTTTACAGAGGTCAAAGTGGATGAATATGCTTTCTAGAATCTCCCACGGATCGGGCTAAGTCTGGTGGTCTCTTTGGGCCCAAGATCTCTATCTGAACCTCTTGGGAACCCTGGTGTGCACCCCGTGGTGCCAATGACTCGGGCCTCGGCTGACGGCCCGTGACATAATGCAACCATTGTGCTTGGTTGGTTCCACTCTCCGTGCCCCTCATGGTTGCCATGCTCAGTATATGACTAATATGGGGTCAACTGCTTCTTTGGCAATGGCGGTTATTATCAATGGGAATGATGAGGAAGCTACAGGTGGAAGAAATCCGATGAGGCTTTGGGGTCTGGTTGTTTGTCATCATACTTCTGCTCGTTGCATCCCATTTCCTCTTCGGTATGCTTGTGAGTTCCTAATGCAAGCTTTTGCACTTCAATTGAATATGGAATTGCAATTGGCAGCACAGATGTCGGAGAAACGTGTTTTAAGGACACAAACTCTTTTGTGCGATATGCTGCTTCGTGACTCTCCGACCGGTCTTGTTACTCAAAGTCCCAGCATAATGGATCTTGTGAAATGTGATGGGGCTGCTCTTTATTACCAAGGGAAATGTTACCTGTTAGGTGTGACCCCGACTGAGGCCCAAATAAAAGATATCGTCAAGTGGTTGTTGGCATTCCACGGAGACTCGACTGGTCTGAGCACCGACAGTTTGTCTGATGCTGGTTACCCTGGGGCAGCCTTACTTGGGGATGCAGTTTGTGGGATGGCTGTTGCATATATTATTAAAAGGGATTTTCTATTCTGGTTCCGGTCCCACACCGCGAAAGAGATCAAATGGGGTGGTGCAAAGCATCATCCAGAGGACAAAGATGATGGGCAGAGAATGCACCCACGGTCTTCATTTAAGGCATTTCTGGAAGTGGTCAAAAGTCGGAGCTTCCCATGGGAGAATGCTGAAATGGATGCAATTCACTCCCTTCAGCTTATTTTGCGCGACTCATTCAAGGATGCTGAAGCAAGTAATTCTAAAGCTATTGTACATGCTCAGCTTGGGGATCTAGAGCTTCAAGGAGTGGACGAGCTCAGTTCAGTCGCAAGGGAAATGGTGAGGTTAATAGAGACTGCAACTGCTCCCATATTCGCCGTAGATGTTGATGGTCGCATTAATGGGTGGAATGCAAAAGTTGCAGAATTGACAGGACTGTCAGTTGAGGAAGCAAGGGGGAAGTTTTTGGTTCATGACATTGTTTACGAGGAATATCAAGAAACAGTTGACAGGCTTCTTAGTCATGCTTTGCAAGGTGATTCTCTTTGCATATGCCATCTCTCCCTACAATTCCAGAATACAATAAAGTAAACTGATATCTTTTTCAATTGATTTTGTATAAACATGCAACTATACCAATAAGAGTGAGACCAAGTAAATAAAAGTAAGGATCAATTTAGAGAGAGTTCTGTTTTCTGCAGTTTTAAGTTTTGATAGTACCTTCCTGCACATTGAAAGCACTAGGGGTGACCAAAATTCAGCTCGACTCGAAAAATTGATTTTTTTTTTAATTTTGAGTTATTCGAGTCAACTCGAGTAACTCAAAAAAAATTCGAGTTCGAGTCGAGTTGAAATTTTCCCAACTCGAAAAACCGAAAGAAAATAAATTTTACAGTTTTGCGATTTAGTCCCTAATTTCAATTTTCTTCAATTTCTCCTTTATTTTAAGTTTATTTTTGACCAAATTTGAACCACATGTTCCTAAACCAATTTAGAATGCCTATTCAGCTTCAATTAATATTTTTGAAAATAAATTTTATCTTTTTGCAATTTAGCCCCTCAACTTTGTATGATTTCCTCATTTCTTCAATCCCTCATTCGTTTTAAGTCCATTTTTGACCAAATTTGAACCACATGCTCCTAAATTACTGTAGAATACATATTTAGCTTCAATTCATATTTTTAAAATAATTTTCCTATTTTTTAATTTAAACTACTTGATTCACTAACACTATATAATATGTATGTAACTTCAATTCATATTTTTAGCAAAATGTTTTTTCGTAATTTAATCCTTTAACTTTATATTTGATTCAATTTGTCATTCAACTAAATTTTTGTGTAAAGTTTTTTTACATCAAATTATTGACTCATTTATACTCCCATTAATACTTTATCTCCAAAACTTCTTTATTTAAAATAACATTATAAATATATTTTAGAAGTTTAGATGATATTTTTTATTATTAAATAACATTACAAATCTTATTTATACATGTGAAAAATGATACAAAGAAATATATATACATATCTTATATGGTTAGAGAATGTCATTTAAATTAGAATCAAACCATACTATAACGTGATAAATAATTACAATTAAATTTGTATAGGAACTCGAAAACTGGACTCGAATAAAAAAGATTTCAAATTAAGTTTGAGTTGTAAAATATGATGCGTCAACTCGAATAACTAGAAATTTTTTTACTCGACTCGATCGAACGCTCACCCCTAAAAAGCACATCAAATTGTACAAAATATAAGCACTAAATTGACTTTATAGTAGTGGTTTCACTTCCACATGCGTCGTTTATGGGAATATAACCTTCCGCTTCATACACCGATTATTTATATTTCCTGACAGCTTAATGCTTGCTTTGAAGTTTTGTTTATGCTGCCTCCATTGATGCAGGCGAAGAAGATAAAAATGTAGAGATAAAGTTTCGGACTTTTGGCTTAGAAGATCATAAAAAGGCTATATATGTGGTGGTCAATGCTTGTTCTAGTAAGGATTACACCGATGATATAGTTGGAGTTTGCTTTGTTGGTCAGGATGTGACTGGTCAAAAATTGGTGATGGACAAATTCATCTACATACAAGGTGATTACAAGGCCATCGTTCGTAGTCCCAACCCGTTGATCCCACCAATTTTTATGTCAGACAAAAACACATGTTGCTTGGAGTGGAACACTGCCATGGAAAAGCTCACCGGGTGGCTTCGAGGGGAAGTCATAGGGAAAATGTCGGTCGGTGATGTTTTCGGCAGTTGCTGTCGCCTCAAGGGTCCAGATGCTTTGACAAAATTCATGATTGTTTTACACAGTGCCATTGGAGGGCAGGAGGCAGATAAGTTCCCCTTCGCCTTCTTTGACCGCAATGGGAAATTTGTCCAGGCGCTCTTGACGGCAAACAAAAGAGTCAACATGGATGGCCAGATTGTAGGAGCCTTTTGCTTCCTGCAGATTGCAACTCCTGAACTGCAGCAAGCATTGAGAGTCCAGAGGCAACAGGAGAAAAAGTGTTTAGCTAGGATGAAAGAGTTAACCTACATTTGCCAGGAAATAAAGCGTCCTTTGAACGGAATCCGCTTCACGACCTCACTTTTGGAAGCTACAGAGCTGACCGAAGACCAAAAGCAATTTCATGAGACTAGTGTTGCTTGTGAGAAGCAAATGTTGAAGATCATCAGAGATGTTGATCTGGAGAGCATCGAGGATGGGTAAGTCTCCTGGCCAAATTAATATTAAATTCTTTCTATTTCATCAGGAATTATATTGGTCTCAATTGTTTGATTTCTAGAACTTTGAGGGAACGATAACATACATCCGATGCTAGACTATTGAACTCAACTCATCTCTGGCAAGCTCATCTGTTAGATTATTTCTTGATTATGGAACTGGAATGCTAATTAATGGAATTGGAATCTTAAATGCACAAGAAAGTTATTCTCTAGTACTGTATTCATCATGGTTGTATCATGTATGTGCCTTATCTTTAAGGTTATTGTCGCAACTCGCAACATCCCATTTTGGAAATGTTCATGTAAGCTCTGTTATTGGTTGGTTTAGAAGTTAACCATAACAAAGCAGTGAAAGTGAAACCAAAAACACATATGTTCATTTCACTTGATGGTGAGGCATTGACCATGGATCTGTTTTTAAGTTTGTATCTGTATTCTCCTGTGTCAATATAGCTTCGGGAAACTGAAGTCAGACCACAAGGTTTCATTGCTGAATCTTTGAACCAAAGTTGTATTACCATTTTGTCACGCGTTTGTGTGTTTTCTACTTCATTAAGACCGAGCATGCATTAGTATTTTTATTGACATATCTCTAGCATGATTTCATTAATTACGAAGACATGATCTAATTCTCCGCTTCGTGTGTTGGACGGAGTTCTGTGGAGCTTGAAAAGGCTGAATTTTTTCTTGGGGGTGTCATAAATGCCGTTGTTAGCCAAGTAATGCTACTGGTGAGGGAAAGAAATTTGCAGTTAATTCGGGATATTCCGGAGGAGATCAAAACATTGGCTGTTTATGGTGATCAAGCAAGGATTCAACAGGTATTGGCCGATTTTTTGTTGAATATGGTACGCTATGCTCCATCGGATGATGGTTGGGTAGAGAGATTCATGTTCGTCCCACTTTGAAGCAAATTTCTGATGGACTCACCATTGTTCATACGGAATTCAGGTATTTTGCTTTCGCTCTATGCATTTCCTAAGATAAATGTCAATGGTTATGCTGATATAAGAGAAATAAAAGGAGAATCGACATTATCATTTTATTGGATAGACATTAAAGCCGAAGACAAATGTTACAGAAAACTTGGTTTTGCAATTTAGTGTAAATTTCTGTGGAATTCAAACCTGTAGACGTCGAGTAACGATTTAATTCGTAAAATCTTATTCATAGCTCTTATTTGTGGTTTCTTTACAATTTGTTATTTTTTCTTAGATTATTGATGATGTGAATCCTTTTTATGTCATGGTGCCAATTTCACAAACACCGGCGTATTTCTGAAGGATGGTATGCCCCGGTGAAGGCCTTCCTCCCGAATTGGTTCAAGACATGTTCCATAGCAGTCGATGGGTGACACAAGAGAGCTTGGGGTTGTGCATGTGCCGGAAAATCTTAAAGCTCGTGAATGGCGAAGTCCAATATATCAGAGAGTCGGAAAGATGTTATTTCTTAATTATCCTCGAACTTCCCGTACCCCGGAGAGGCTCAAAGAGCGATGACTAGGTTAGCTGCCCTTGAGATCCTTGAAGTTTTAGCCTTCATCAGATTCAACCCAAGTTCTTTTTCCGTAACTTACCGAACCGTTGCTTATCCCAGTTGCACGGCTTGTACATCATCACCTAGAGCCACTTGATTCAGCTAATGATGCTCGACAGATTGAAGAATTCTGGTCTATTCTCGTATCGAAACACTATTGCACATTATTTCCCGGTACGTTTCCATATCAAATAACCTTATGATATAAGCCAGCTGATCGAATGCCACGAGTGTAGTTCTTAAAAACCAGACAATGTTGCACATTGTACTGCATTTTATGAACTGTCATGTATTCTTTAACGTATTCATCTACATTAGATTACCCCTAAGCCAATTCTGCTGTGGTTGTTGGAATTTTATGTAATCTCAGTACTCTGACATTCAGATTTCGGATATATATAGATGACGTCTGCTTGCCCTTGTAATTATGTATAGAAATTCCTGCCATTTTCGGTGCCCTATTTTTGCCCCGCCCTAAAAGCTTAGGTTTATGGTTAAAGTTTAAGGTTTAAGATTTAAGGTTAAAGTTTAGGATTAAAGTTGGAGAATTTGGGGTAGGGTGTTTTTTAGGGTTTAAGGTTTATGATTTAGAATTTAAGGAGGGCTTAGAATTTGAGTTTTTAGGGTTGGACATCGACAAAGGGTTTGAGGATTTTTGTGCTGTAATTATTAAGAGACCATTCTTTATAGAGGAAATCTTAAGCATAATTTGCTGGTTTGATACTTTTATCCTCATATTGGCTTGGATTGTTAAAGGTTAAACTAGCTGTTAGGTCCCTGCACTTTTTGGTTAGGAGCAAATAAGTCCCTCTAATATAAGGATAATTTTCTTTGAGATCATAACAGTTAGCTATTTAAATTTAGGCTGAGCATTAAAAAAATGTTGACTCGAATATTAGCTTAAGTTCCGTGTCCGAAAATATATCGAACACAAATACATAAAAGAAAAATGAAAAGCCAAGAGGAATATAGGTATCATTTACTACGTTGGTTCTGCTTTTGTTGTTGTGGTATCTAATACCTTCTTGGATTGTTCCGAAAAGAATAAAGCTAGAAAGATGAAAAGCAATAAAGTTTTTAACATGTTGTCGATCACTGATGGTATATTTAAATAGTGTTCACGGAAGCGTATTGTGTTAGAATTATCCCGTTCGGCACAGCTTTTTCAACCAATTTTGGGCTTCCAAACAAAGAAGCAACGCCGAATGATCAAGGAGAGCGCTTCAAACAGGCGTTTTTATTCTTGATTTGGTCTCAAACACAAAAAAAGCTAAAATTTCCCGCTTCTCTCCAAATGTGCGTTCTCGTACAAACTGCCGTTTTAAAAATTGTGCTGAACGAAACCTTAGTCGTGTTAATTTTGAAAATAAACAGTTAAAAATAATTAATCACGGTATTAATCTTTCATTAGTTTTAAAGTTAATTGCACCTCACATTCGTAAACTATAATCTCCATTCTAAAACGATTCTCAAACCTTGAAATATTCTAATTACATCCACAAAACATCTACGTATATCAATTAAATTCTTCTGCTAACAAAATCGTCAATAAATTTCGGTCGACATATTATTACCGATGTGTATTATGTTATAATACGGCGTGACAATAAATAAAAATTCAAAACATAAACAAATTAAAACTAAAAAAAATAATTTAGCTTGATTGAAAAGTAAGAAAGTACGAGAAAATCATAAACACAAAAGGAAATAGTTGAGGTGGCTTCCAAAGCATCAAAAAACATTAAAACTTAAAATTGGTGAGAATTTCTTTGATGCTTTGGAAGCCACCTAAACTACTTTCTTTCCAGTTCAATCATTTTCTCGCACTTTCTCGTTTTCCAAATTTAATTACTTTTCAAGTTTTAATTTATTTTAACCTATATTTGTTGCCACGTTAAGTTATAATACAATACATATTTGTCATTTAATAACGGGAGGACTTGATTGACATCCTATAATAGTTTGAGGATGTAATTAGTATGTTTGTTTTAAAGTTTGAGGGTGTAATTAGTATGTTAAAGTTACAATTTGAGATTGTTTTGCCCAATTAACTCTTAATTTTATATAATTTTGATTAATATAATAATAAATTTAACCTTCAATATTTTTAAATTATATCAATTTATCTTAATTTTAAACATTTTAACAAATTTAGTCTAACATTTTCAGTATGTGTAAATTATATGTTAATTACTTTTTGAAATCAAGATCAAATTGATATAATACGTAAAAAGTAAGGATTTAGATTCAACCCAATGGCGGTGGAAAAACTTTCTACAAATGCTATAATTTTAGAGTTTAGGGTTTCAATTTAGAACTTAGAATTTAGGGGTTTTGGTTTAAAGGTTTCGAATTTAAGGGTTATGATTATAATTTAGGATCTAGGGTTAGACATTAAGGTTAAGATTCTAGGGTAATACGGTTAGGGATCTTGGTTTTAACATATAAATCTTAAATTCTAACCACATCCCCTAAATTCTAAACCATTAAACTTAAATCCCTAAATCTTAAACTAAATCTCTAAACTTTAAAATAAGATATTTGTAAATTTTTTTCACCATTAATATATGGAATAATTATTAAAAAATAAAGTCTAAACCGATTATCATGTCAATTAAAATTGACAAATAAATTTGCTTATCTTATTCTGACCAATTTGTCAAATTTCAAAATTTAGAGGCACCCAAAAGGTCTTTTTACCTTTTTTGGTCAAAATCATGCGGGTGAATTGACAAAGATTGCGATGGTTTCCCTAACTCTAAGCTCTTTTTTTCTTTTTGAACATACCTAACTCCAAGCTTTGGACTTTACCCTTTTTTTAACATTTATGGATTCTTTATACAACCAAAAATATCTTACACACAAACATCTAAATTATAAAAATATCTAACATTAGACAAATAGCCGCTTAACGAACACAGAAACCGCCCAAAAAGAAAAAAATTTTAGACTCCGAGTCTTGAATTTGACCTCTTGAGGATCAAAGTTTCTAAAAACAGAGATAGAGAGAGAGAAGTGGGTTGATGAATCTTTACATCTTATCAGAGATTTGAAACCCCAATGCTTTGAATTTGTTTGTTTGACGGAAAAATGGAAACCCCTTCATCGGAGGAGCTTTTGAGGAAGATCCGAGTACTGGAAGCGGGGCATGCGCATCTCAAGCAAGAAATTTCGATATTGAAACAATCCGCTGGCGACTCGAAGCCGAACTCAACTCATCAAAGATCCCACTCTACTTCCCCTCGACGCCCGCGGTTCCCGGGGAACGCGGCCATGGCTGCTGCTTGGAAGAAAGGGTCGGCTTCCATTCGGCATTCGTCTCCCTTGCAAAGGGAGAGCAGAAACAGTGACAGCGTTAACGGCGGCGGCAGTGGAGGAGGACGAGGTCTAGAAAGAACCGGGAGCTTCGGGCATAGCCAGTATTTAAATATTTTTCAGTCTATGGGACAAGCTGTTCATATATTTGATCTTAGTGGCCATATTGTTTATTGGTAAGCGAAAAAATAGTCTCTTTTATTTTCGATTAGTCAGTTGCAAAGACCAAGTTTTTGTGTTCATAAATTAGTAATTAATGATTTTTTTAATCTTGTTTATTAACTATTAAGTAGCTTTATCATTTGAGCATAGTGTTTCACTCTCTTAAATTATGTATTTTTTTTTCAGGAATCAAACTGCTGAAAAACTATATGGTTTTTCAGAAGCAGAGGCTTTAGGGCAAGATGCCATTGAGCTTCTTGTTGATCGTAGGGACTTCACCATTGCGCATAAAATAGTTCGGCATGTTATGATGGGCGAGAGTTGGACTGGGAAATTTCCATTTAAGAATAAAATGGGGGAAAGCTTTTCGGCTAATGTAACTAAAACTCCTTTTTACAATTGTGATAATGATGTTGATGATGATGGTGTTGATGATGTTTCTTTAGTTGGAATCATTTGTGTATCAAGTGGTTCTCGACCTTTGCAAGAAAAGGAAGTTGCAATGCCGGCTAGCATGCAACTAGAGGGAGATTCAACCTTTAACCGATGTAAAAACGCTGTCTCGGCTAAACTTGGTCTTGATACTCAGCAACCTTTGCAAGCTGCAATTACATCAAAAATAACAAATTTGGTATTAGTTCCTTAACTTTTATGTGTTGGAGGTTGGAGTTTTGTACTATTATATATACTTGTAGTTTGGCTTCGGTTGATTATTAAGAGTTATGGATGCAGGCGTCCAGAGTGAGCAACAAAATGAAGCCCAGAATTAAGATGGGGTACAATTGTGCTGACCGTGAAGGGGGAAATGGAGATAGTCATTGTTCCGAGCATGGCTTCTCCGTTGCAGCTCTTTCTCATTGTAAAGAAGATTTAATTTCAAGTGGACCTACTACACCTATGGGGGAAATATACTCATCTGCCTTTGGTGTATTTTCTCTGTTGGACGAGAAGTCCCCAGTAAACACCTCTAGAGATTATGGCAATGAGAGTGAAGGAAAACCTGCAATCCAAAAGATTATGACCTTAATGGGTAAGAAAGGGATATCGTGGCCATGGAAAGGGAACGATCCTGAAGGATCAGAGCCAAGGACTACTCGTATTGTATGGCCTGGGTCAGATAATGACCAAGAGAACGAATCATTTCTACCAAAGAGCCCATATTCTGGTTTAAAACCTGAAAGCCATGTTAATGAAAGCAACACCCCGGTCAATGAGGCATCAGGTTCGTGGTCATCCTCTGTTAATGTCAATAGTGCCAGCAGTAGCAGCAGCTTTGGAAGCACTAGCAGTAGTGCTTTTAATAGAGTTGACATGGACACCGATTGTTTAGATTACGAAATCTTGTGGGAAGACTTGACTATTGGAGAGAAAATTGGGCAAGGTAATTTTTTTGAGCGAACGACTTGGAGACATGGATGAATTATGAACTTGTTACTCATTGGAGCCATTATTTTATGCTTAGAAGTTTGAAACTTCACTTTGATTCATCTTTCTTCATTCGTCTTTGATTTGGATAATATCAAAGCACACGAACGAAACCCAAATGTCCACTAGACAATCACATTTCAGTGACTGAGATTTTGGTCTTCGAATCAAAGCTTGGTCCATTTTACTTTTTTTCTATTCTATTGTATTTATTTCTGGGTGATGCTTTTCTTAGATAATATAATAATATTTACTTTATGTTCCTTCTTTCCTCACAGGTTCTTGTGGAACGGTGTATCATGGCCTGTGGTTTGAATCAGTACGTTCCGCTCTTTTCTGCACTTTTGAGAAGGCATACAAGCACATTATAGATAAATCTAAGTTAAAACTTTTGGGATAAGATGTATCATGATTTGCTTTGGCGTTTTTCCATCTTATGAAATTGATACACTTGTGTAAATAGAGTTTTCTAAAATGGAAAGACGATGACAAGGGTTTCCTCTGCCTGTTTTCTATATGTTATTGCATAATATAGGTTCGTCAAACCTACATACGATGCCCAAGTCTAATATAGCTTTGCAATATGAACAATGCTGAATCCTTTTGAGGATCTTATGGCTTTCTTGCGGTGAAACTCAGTTCCTAACTCTGCTGGTGTAATTGCAATACATTAGTCCTTGTACTCTGTAGTTATTTATTGGTATTAAAATGCAAATGGTAGAGACCATGAAAGAGAATAGTAATATTCTTATTTATGTAATCACCATATTCATGTTATTTCAGGATGTTGCAATCAAGGTATTCTCAAAGCAGGAATATTCCGAAGATGTCATACATGCCTTTAGACAGGAGGTGCACTTTACTGTTAAGTTATTTCGCTGTGTTCACATACTTAGTAGTATATTTTTTTTTCTTTCTCTTCCAAATACTTCCATCACTATTTTGTTTCTGCTTTTGAAGGTATCTCTTATGAAAAGATTTAGGCATCCAAATGTTCTGCTGTTCATGGGAGTTGTGGTTTCATCTGAACGTCTATGCATTGTCACAGAATTCCTTCCACGGTTCGATCTCAACTTTCTTTTAGAGATTCTTTCCATGTTGACACTTCTTTTTTAAATTTCCACATTGCATACTTGTTGTTCTGTGGGACATTTCATGCATCTTTGGCTTATTGGCTTGATGAATTCTTATGTTTATATTTTATTGATGCAGTGGGAGTTTGTTTGACCTACTAAAAAGGAATACTACCAAATTAGGTTGGAGACGGCGTGCTAATATGGCTTTGGATATCGCAAGTATCAAGTAGCTTTGAATTATTATTAGTAGTATTATTATTAACTTTCCCAAATTTCATGATGATTCTCAAGCTATGATGGATGTAATGCCATCATGCGCTGGTCTGCTTTTGTTTTTTCAATTTCATTCTTGTTTGCGTCCCTGGAGTAGCTGTTTCCTCTGTTAATTCATCTTACTGATTGAACTTTCACAGGCACGAGGCATGAATTATCTTCACAATTGCAATCCGCCTATCATTCATCGTGATTTGAAGTCTTCAAATCTTCTAGTTGACAAGAATTGGACTGTCAAGGTTGCCATTAGTTATCTGCATCCATTTTATTTGCAAATCCAGTTTGGCTTTTAGTTTCATCAGGTTGTTGATGATACTTTTTGTTTACTTGAGGTTGGCGATTTTGGTTTGTCACGTCTCAAGCACGAAACATATCTCTCAACAAAGAATGGGAAAGGAACGGTATTTGCCGAAGCCTTTATTAGCCTTCATCAATAATATTAATCCAATCTAAATCTTTTTGTGAGGATGCATAATTTTCTAGTTTCTCAGTTACAAGTACCATGTCTTTTTGTAGCCTCAATGGATGGCGCCTGAAGTTCTTCGCAGTGAACCCTCTGATGAGAAGTATGTTGCACCTTTCCTCACCTTTTCAATTACGCAAGCAAATCCCATCCCCCATCCCTCTCTCCCCCCCACCCCAAAATCACATTTGCTTTTTCTCTCACCGCTGACCTTTTATTTCTTGTTCTTTCCGTGAAACCCTTAGGTCCGATGTTTATAGTTTTGGAGTCATATTATGGGAGCTTGCCACAGAGAAGATACCTTGGGATAGTCACAACTCAATGCAGGTATAGTTTTCATTAAAAAATTATTTCTAAGTCATTCTTATCCGAAGAGTTCAAAATCATCAAACCAAATGATATCTTCTAGAGCAAGGTCCTATTATTAGAACCATGGTTAAAATAATCGAACCAGAGGTCAAATCGGTTCAATCATCTTGAAAAACTTATATGGTTTAACCACTGTATAACCGGTTCCGGTTATACTAATTGAACTGGCCGGTCTGGACCTTTTGTACATCCCTGGTTAGAACCCCATGTACTCTCCACTTTGAAAGAAGAAAGAAAAATGTTTGCTGGCTAGCTCTATGAATAGGTTTAAGTGGAATTTTCATTTACAGACTATCGAGCATTGCTAGTATGAATAACTGTTTATTTAGAATCATTGCAGTTGATTGGAGCTGTAGGGTTCATGAACCAACGGCTAGAGATTCCAAAGGAATTAGACCCGCGGTGGGCTTCTATAATTGAGATTTGCTGGCACAGGTTCTTATCTCCTTATAATGTTTTTATGTTTTCTTTTCTTTTTATAAATCCACTGCTTAAAGATTAGTTGTAACTTGTTCTCCATCACTATGCAAGTAAATTCAAGCACGGCATTTAGTAGTCTCAAGCACGGTATTATGTTAATTAAATTTGGACTTCTCAATTCGATTAGCAATCATCAAGATGGCCTCGATTTTTTAAGTGCTATTTTAGGCCAGTGGCTTGGGTAGTAGTACTTTAATTATTAAAACAACTTACCAGCAGACGTAAAACCAGTTTTCTTTTCTACATCTCGTGTTGTCCGTATGATTTCCAATTATGATACAATTTGCAAATTTGATCTGATACATGGAACTACAACTTCCTGGAAACCAGTGATCCACAGTGCCGGCCAACGTTCCAGGAACTACTGAACAAGCTTAGAGATCTTCAAAGACAATATACTATCCAAGTTCAGCAAGCTCGTAACGTGGCTGAAGAAAAGGAGTCATGAATCAGATGTATGTGTCTTTTGTTCTGTATTCTTTCATTTGAGAAAAAGCTGCATATTGTTACAAACATCGGTTGCTGTTCACCTAATAGTTACTGCAAAATTGCCACCTAAACTTCGTGTCACCGGCATCGAAAAAAACTAGGGCCATACAAGAGAGACGAAATGGAGGTAGTCGTTGTCTCTATGTGAGAGCAAGCATCCCAAGTTCGACAGTGATTGTTGGTTGTGTGATCTTTGTTATAATCCGACATCAGAATCTTTGAATAACCAGCATAGGCGCTGTGTGATTTCGAGTTGGGGGATCATGTCTCTGAACATGTTACTCTACGTTTTGAGTAAATGGAGTGAGATGAATGGCTTGCTTGTTTTGTTCTTAAATCACTGTATAATGGGGTGCCTCGACAGAAAGTAGTCACTCTGCTGCTCTCAGTGTCCATTCTTCTGGATTTAAAATAGTATTAATTTTTGTAATACAAAAGCTCACAGCTTGAAATTTGAATCCTTAAAATCAATGCGTTGAACCTACTACAAGTATTTTGTCTTGTCAATAGGTGGTAATGCATTGTGTAAATTTAGATGTCTGAATTTATTATCCGTTTTATTTTATTTTAAGTTTATTATTTAATATAAATTATAAAAAATATTTCATGCACCGGTTGCGTTTGGTATGACTCGATTAGTGCCAAACAAAGTGCTAAGATAGATGTGGTCCAAAGTAACAGGGCAGATCACTTTGTATTCCCATTTGGGTATGAAATACTCAAAAACTTTATCGGTGGAAATTAAAGAAACATGATTTGCCGGTGGAGAAAACTTATCAAGAGTCTTCTTAATGCTTAAATGAAAAGTTAACACTTAAACTATATTTTTTTGTTTGTTTGTAGCTTTTAAATTATTTTTGGTCGAAATAAGCCTTTAACTATTATTTCTGGTCACTTTAAGTCCGATAATTATTTTTTGACCAATAGATAGTTTAGAGACTAAAAGAAGAAAAATGACATCGTTTAAGTAATTTTTTGACAAAAAAATAATTTAGGGACTTAAAGTGACAAAAAATGATAATTTAGGGGTTTATTTTGACCAATAAATAATTTAAGGGCTAACAACAAATAAAAGACAGTTTAAAGGCTAATTTTTCATTTAAGCCTCTTCTTAAATAGAGAATTTCATTTAACAAATTTTTGTGGGTCAAAAAATAATTGTGAAGGCAAGATTTAGTGGTCAGAATTTATTTTTTATTCGAATTTATGAAATTTGAATTGAGTCTTCTAGTTTATGCATAAATTTAAGGAAAAAACTTTGATACACAGGCTGTGTAAACTTTAGTTTATATGTGCCTTTTAGTTTTAGGGGTTAGAGTTTTAGTTTAGGATTTAAGGTTTAGAGGTTTAGGTTGTAGGGTTTAGAATTCAAGGTCAGCTTTTAGAATTTAGGGTTTAGAGTGTGGGGTTTAGTTTTTTAGGGTCAGGGTTAGAAATTTAGGATTTGAGTTTTTATAGTGTAAATACACAGGCTTGTGTAAAATTAATTTTACACAGAATGTGTATCAAAGTTTTACCCTAAATTTAATTGTAATTATTTATAATATTATAGTACAGATTGATTCTAATTTAAACAACTTTTTATATCTATATACGGCATACATATATATTTATTCATATTTTTTCACATGTGATATACATATATCAAATAGAGTTGAGAGACTTGACACAAACTTAAAAACTGATCCACTAATTACTAAATATTTCGAGTTATTTGAACTCTAATTTTATGACTCAAACTTTATTTGAATATTTTTTAATCGAGTTTATAAAATTATGATTTTGCATCAAGTCAAATTAAAAAGTTTGATTTTTATGAATCAAGTTAATTTTACTCACCCATATAAAATAGGTCTTTCCAAGAAATTTTTATTAACTTTTAACCATTATATAAAGGAACCTTGTAATTTCATTATGATATATTCTTTTGTTTACGTAATATACAATCTCCTTGCCTTTGGTGTTGTTGAGAAGCTCTGCATAACGAGATTTTAGTTCTTCGAGCTCTTGTAGGTTAAGTTGATCAATGGGAGTTTTCCACCCACCATTAGCTTCTCTCTCACTTGTTTGTCGAACAAGCACTTTTTTAATCTCTTTTCGGTGAGCTTCAACATAGGGTGAATATTTGTTAGAACCAAAACATATTTAGTATGAATATCAACGATTAAGCATGCCAAATTATTCAGAGTAAAATATTAGATTCGCGAAAGTTTATCTGAATCTATTGATTGAGATTGTCCAGAAAGTTTTGATATTCTAAGATGTGTTTTCTCTTGCCCCAAAACTATGTGACGAGTAGGGATGGAACTACGTTACTCATGAGACGGGTTGCTGCCCTCCCCAGAAAACTTTTTTTTATCTTTGGTTCTTTACATTTTTTCTGAAAAATTAGAATAATTGTGAATTTGCACCCCCTACCTTTTAAAATTTATGTTTTGCCCCCCACTCCTAAATTCTGGCTCCGTCACTAGCGACGAGAAAGGAGGAAAATACAAATTAATTTATTTCTTGGGACCACAGCCTCTTTATATAAATCAAATATTAAATCAGTTTATGAGGATGTATAATTCTGCCTTTCGTCAACTTATAAATATAACTTATGGTATCTACACTTTTATCTCCAATATACTTTAATACACATGATACATGTAACATAGTTGGCCATTTAATTATGTATCATATTTTATAATAGCATTATATATTATACATGTGTGCTCACAATTACGAATTTTAATCCAACAATATTATGATTCAAAACACGATTAGAAAGAAATTCAATAAAGGGGTGACCAAATGGAAAAAAAAAAGATTCACTTGCTGGTGGGAAGCAAATAAAAAAATACAAGTACCTTAAAGATGTGGTTATTTCACTTATTTTTTGGTAGACTATGTATGGGTAAATGTTTTGAGAGTGTGACAATTTTTAATAGTCTTCAGGTGATTACAAAGTAGTATATATTTATACATATTTTTAACCCTTCGATAATATACACACACTTTGCAAACAAAATAATTTGAACTCGATTCTCTTAAAAACATCATCCTAATTTTCCTAATTTTCAATAAACTTATCTCAATCTTTTGTATTCCCCTATTTTTCCTTGACCTGTACAACACACAACTTTGCATGTTATTTTCTCACCAAACCATATGCCAAATTAATGTTACCAAACACTCCTAGCTGTGAGATTTGGCCATGAGAAATGCCATCCCACGCTTCTTTTTTTATCTCTGGTGGTTAGGGACGGTCGCAGGATTTTATAATAGAAGGACGAACTTATAAAATTTTAAGAGGGATGAACTTATAAAATTTTAGGGAGAGAAAATATATTTTCAATAAAAAATACATAAACAATTAAAAAAAATAAATCATATATGAATTTCAAATTTCTAGGGGACAACTGTCCCGTCCAACCCCCTCTCATTCTATCCCTGCCTTTGGTTAATGTATCTTTTGACTCTTTACTAATTTTTTACAATTTTAGAATAATGTTTAAAGTTTTTATTTATAAATTAAAAATTATCTAGAGTGTTAAGATCTATATTTCACATTTTAGTTAAAATAAATTTAAACATTTAATTAAAGATAAATTATATTAAAAAATTTGAGTTCAAATTACATACCAAAACCAAAGTTAGGCCAAAACCCAACAGGTACATTAACTCTAATAATTTGAAAATCAATAAATTGAAAAAATAAAAATAATAAAAAAATTGAGTAACCAAAAAGGAAGTACTCTAATAATTGGATAAATAGATTTATGGTTTACTCAAAAAGGTATTAATATCAATTTAAACTTTGAAGCCTAAATTTAAATAGTATATTAAGCGAACTTATTTAGGGTCCTAATGGTAAAAAGTGATATGTTCTTTTTAGGCGATTCAGATTCGAGCAGCATAGTCTGCAAATATACGTGAGTTTATCTAGATAGAAAATCAGATTAAGATACAACCTTATAATCGAATTAAAATGCTCAAAAATAATATTTAACCCGTTTCTCTTTTCTCTCTTCCCCATAGTTGCTCTCCTTAACTTTTTTTTCTCTCTTAAGCTATCAGCGGCGACACTAGCCTTGTGTGATTGTCGACTGCCGGTGATATTTTTCTTTTATTTCTTTATTTTTTGTTTCCAATAAAATATCTCCTGCTTTGGATTTTTCTTTTTCACGCATCTTGTTGCGTTTTGTTTTGTCTGCTTTTGTAGTACGATTTTTTTCTGCCTTGTGGCACGTGTTTTCGTCTTCCTAAAGACACAATCCTCATATACCTTAGTGGTAGTTTGACGTTCATGTAGCGAACATCACAATGCAGGTCCTTGATCCGAAAAGGCCAACAATCTCGTATGGTTAGTTCTCCTTTGTGGCATTTTGTCGATGTCTTCAAAACTATTAGCGAAACAGTATAGAAGATTGATTTTATTGGTTACCTCTCTTACGTCACTACTCAAACGTCTAATTGAATAAGACATAGATTTATTTTTTGGATTTCCCTGCTGTTGAATGATGTAGTCAAAGGAAGGTTTTGATTTTTTTTTTCTTTCACATCATTTGAGTTTCCATGTTTTATATTTTATTTATGTATGAGATTTCTTGATTAACATAATTTTGAAGTTTCTCTTCATATTTTGAGATGTGTTTTATTGTATCGTTTCTTATTTTAATGATTTTTTTTTTGTTAAAAATAATATAATAACCCTTTAATTTTAAACAGTGACGGATCTATGTTGAGGGTGGGAGGGGCAATTGCCCCCTCAACTTTGATGGTCTACTTACATTTTAGGCTATTGATAGTTTTAAAACCATTTCAATTAAGTCCTTGCCCCTCCCAAAATTGACCGGTATAATTTATTTTTAGGACCTTATTAGTTTTAAAATTAATTGAATTAAGCATTAACCCTAATTTTTTATGATTTAATTGCTTTTAAGACCTTTTAATTTTAAAATTAGTGAAATTAAACTATATCTCCTTTAATTTTTTATGCTTTAGTTACTTTTTAAAATCTCGTTTATTTCAAAATTAAACATCTTGCACCCTCATGATTCAATCATAGCTCTGTCCATGATTTTAAATAATATAAAAAAGAGCACCAAATGTATGTTCTGTCATAATCAGCGAGAAATTAAAACAAAAAGTTATTCAGTGACAAATAAAAACATATCACATGGGAGAGCTACTCGTTTTCTTGACCAGAATTAAAGGCTGCATGAGAAAAGTAGTGTCTTAAATCTTTCCTTAGTTAATATTACGACATGTTGCTTCACCTATCATTCATATTATTAATTAAGGTGTTGAAACTGAATGCTGAATGTCGACGGGCTTGTAAACATCAATGGTGGTCGTGGCGGTGGTGCAGCACTGGCAAGCATTAGTCTAGTAGTTGAGAAGCTGAAAGTACATTAATTCGAAATCACCGGCCAGATTAGTTTTTTTTTTCAAAACGAGTTGAAAGTTTTGTAGATGTGAACGTAAAACAAAATTCTTCAACTAATCAACTGCATGCATTTATGGCGTGTCAATGTTTACGCACAATGGAGATTGTATATAAGGATTGTGAATTAAGTTGATGCTCAACACTCACAAAAAGAGAATTGGGGTGTTTAAGAAAGAAAGATGAGGATGGGGAAATTAATTTCCAAAAGACTTGGACTGTTTGTGGTGATATTTGTGCTTGCTATAGCCATAGCAGAATGCCGAAAACTTGAGAAGGAGGCCCTTGGAGGTGGTTTTGGTGGAGGTGCTGGAGGAGGTTTTGGAGGTGGAAAAGGCGGAGGCGGAGGAATTGGAGGTGGAGCTGGTGGTGGTTTTGGAGGTGGAAAAGGCGGAGGCGGTTTTGGAGGAGGAAAAGGTGGGGGCATCGGTGGTGGTATAGGTGGAGGACATGGAGGTGGTGCAGGCGGTGGCGGCGGCTTTGGAGGTGGTGTAGGTGGAGGACATGGAGGTGGTGCAGGTGGTGGTGTTGGCTTTGGAGGTGGTGCAGGTGGAGGACATGGAGGTGGTGCAGGTGGTGGCTTTGGAGGAGGAAAAGGTGGAGGCATTGGTGGTGGAGTAGGTGGAGGGCATGGAGGTGGTGGTTTTGGAGGAGGAAAAGGTGGTGGTGTAGGTGGAGGACATGGAGGTGGTGTAGGTGGTGGTGGTGGCTTTGGAGGCGGTGTAGGACATGGAGGTGGTGCTGGTGGAGGAGGTGGCTTTGGAGGTGGTGCAGGTGGAGGACATGGAGGTGGTTCAGGTGGTGGCTTTGGAGGAGGAAAAGGTGGAGGCATTGGTGGTGGTGTAGGTGGAGGGCACGGAGGTGGCGCAGGTGGTGGCGTTGGAGGAGGAAAAGGTGGAGGCATTGGTGGTGGTGTAGGTGGAGGACATGGAGGTGGTGTAGGTGGTGGTGGTGGTTTTGGAGGCGGTGTTGGTGGTGGCTTTGGAGGCGGTGCAGGTGGTGGTTTTGGAGGAGGAAAAGGTGGAGGCATTGGTGGTGGTGTAGGCGGAGGACATGGGGGTGGAGGAGGCGTTGGTGGTGGATTTGGAGGTGGCAATGGAGGAGGAATAGGTGGTGGAGGCGGTGCTGGTGGAGGAATTGGAGGTGGATTTTAGTTGCAAAATGTTGCTAAAAATATTGTAACTTGTAAACGTGCATGCTAATACATTATGCATTGTATGGTTGCTATGACATGCCATACTGCCGTAGTAATATTATTGGCAAAATTATAATAAAAAGAGGTTTTCTAGTTTCTATCAAAACTTCAAGTCCATCCTCAAATTACGAAACCTTTTCAACATCAAATAAACAGTAAGTAAAATATAAGCTGTGCGATTCATAATCGGTAGTATAAACTTTAATTTGCTTAGTTTTAGGGGTTAAGGTTTTAGTTTAAGGTTTAAAGAGATTGTAGGGTTTTGAATTTAAAGTTAGTATTTAGAATTTAGGGTATAGGTTTTAAGGTTTAGAGTTTAGTTTTTTAGGATTAAAGTTAAGAATTTAGGATTTGAGTTTTATAATGTAAATATACAGGTTTATGTAAAATTAATTTTACAGAACATGTATATCTAAATTTTACTTATTATAATTTATATTTAAAATTTAGCGTAACTAATAATTTATATCATTAAAAAAACTGTTTCCGAGTAAATAAAGTTTAGAATGCGAACGTTAGAAAAATTTAACCAAACATGAGTGACAATTTGTGGGATTAACTGGTGCTAATTGTTAGAAAAACAACGTAATAATGCAAGAAAATAAAATTGTAAAATAAAATATTGATTTTATTGAATCGAACGAAATACAATAAATAATTCGAAATTAAAATCAGAAATTAATAACAGAAAATTAAAACCATTTACTTATGTTGAGGCCTGTGTAACACACAGTTTCGTTAAGACAAATTAGTCCGCTCTTGTAGTGCTTAAGTAACGTTGGACGTCTATCTCCCAAGATACAACAACAGAATGAGCACCGTAATAGCACGTATGCATTGATTAGCGAACCGTAACATTGTCTTCCTCTATCACCGAAAAGAGTAAAAGCAATTGAAAATTCTCTGTGTTATTTTTCCCGTGTTTAACCTAGTAGGTTTACGCGATTCATATAGTGGTAGGAATTTCATTGGAAATAAAATTTTTAAATTATCTGAATTTTATTTAAAATAAAATTCAATAATCAAATAGCATTATCACAATAATATTTGAATTAAAAGATAATATCTTATTTTATATTTATCCTTTAATTCCAGAATATTTAAAAAATAATATCCAAATTTAATGATAATATCTTATAATTTATCCTTTTATTTGAGATATTAAAAATGCTATATATAAGAAAAAATATCTCGCAATGATTTAAAATATCTGCAAGCCCACAAAGGGCCCGACCGATCTAGACATTCACGTTACCAGTATCTATGGTGCTTATTGAGTTGAGCAGCTCGCAAACAACTCGAGCTCGACTCGGTCAAAACTTGATTAACGCTCGACTCGAAATCGAATTCGACTCGAGATCTTAGCGAGTCAAGTCGAGCATGGCCCAACTCGACTCGATAAGTTCGTGAGCAGCTCGTTATTTTTTTATAAATTATTTTACGGTTTTTTGGTAGCTACCTTAAAAAATTATGTTCTAAGAAATTTAAATAATAGTTGAAAACTTTAGAAAAGTTTAGTGAATTTCTAGGTAATTTACCCATAAAATTTTAGTTTCAAATTTTCAAAACGTTTTGTATTTCTTGAGAATTAAAAAAAGTTAATTTGTATTAAAAAGAAATTAAATTATAATAACGGGTCTTTCCTTTTTCTTTTATTATTACTTTATGTATAAAATTAGAAAAGGGGAAAAGAATTCAGTTTATACTTCATATATAAAAAATACGATTTAAAGTTAAAACCAAAAATTCATAAGGCATTCTCTCATTTGTTGTTCGTCGAAGATTGTTGAGAAACTAAAAAGAGTTACACTCGAATATCGACTTCATCTCTAACTCGGTCATGACAAGTTCATTTATTTATCTCCTCAAACCTCACATTTTTTCCTAAATTTCTCTGTTTATATTAAGCGAGAATAATATCACTAGATTTTACCTACATTTAAAAAAACAAGGTAAAAATTTTAGCGAGCTTAATGAGCAACGAGTTGAGTCGAGTAATGAGCTTTTTTAATAAGCACGAGTCAAGCAAAATTTTATCGAGCTTAACAAGAAACGAGTCGAGTTGCTCAACAAGATTTTTTTTAATGAGCACGAGAACGAGTTGAGCACTACTCAACTCGTGACCGACTCGCTCAATAAGCACCCCCACCATATCATATCAACTTAAGTTATTCAATAACCACCAAATAGGATTTTGTATATAAACATATCCCACGCTTGGTACCCTATCAATGTAGAAATAAGCTTTTCCTTTTTTCTTAACTCAATTCACGAGCCTACTTTGAGCATCAATTTCTCATTCATCACTCACCCATTTTGAGCGTATGAGATATCGTTTTAAAGGTCTCATTGAATAGAACATGAGGACGTAATTTCATTATTCGAATCTCTACCTTTACCCATAGAAAATATGCCTCAAATTTTCCACTTTATCATATTTTTTTCCAACAATCCCCCACATGAATGAAATTGAACATTCCCTTGTGAAAGTATATTTACTTTACTAGCTGACCAATAGACGCGATATCCTTAAACTGTTTTTCCGTTTGTGTAAATGATGATATACCTTACACAACTGCCTCCATGACGAGGTTTTAGCTCTCATGGTTATGTTCATATGGCCGCGAACATTTCCATGGTTTTGTAAGAGTTTGAGAGAACTATGTCCCAATAGTCTCCTTGAAGCGGCCTTATTTCACTCTCATATAGGTGACTTATGTTGTTCGGCTCACTGAAACACACAATGGTCATTAAAAGCATTGCTTAGCCTATTCCACTTTTGATCACTGTTTACATCATATGAGCGGACTTGGGATGTAACACCCTCTTTCTGGCCTGGTCGAGAACTGGGTCGGAAGGCATTACCGGAGAACAATACGATAATTGGTACAATCAATATTCGATAATTTAATGTTATCATGCTTAACAAACAAAACAAACGATTTCATAAGTTCAATTAGTCAATATAAAACTGTGGTTATCCAATTAAGTCCAATTTTAAACTTTTTTAAGTTCTATGGACTAATCTGTAATTTTAGTATATTAGAGGTCCTTTTTCTGAAATTAACCTTACTATAATGAAATCCAACCTATATGCAATGATCATACAAATTTTCATGTTAATCAGAGTTCATTTACCCAATCAATTTAACTATCTAGTATTCAGTGACCAACATACAATATTCCAAACTTACTCCAATTAATCTTTAACAGATTTACATGTATCCCTATCGGTACTCGAGAGGTCGTACCGATACGCCTGTGTCTTAACCATTAAAACGGTTAAGAATCAAGAAGTCCGTATCGACACGGTGACCATCCATATTGGTACACAATGCATGTCTCATAATTATCAGATTCCAATGAACAAGACTCGTATCGGTACGGCTGGGAACCGTACAGGTACTGGTTGACCATGTTGACCCGTTTTGATACACCCTAAAGACCGTATAGATGCAATTAATTTTCTAGATTCCAGTGTTGACTTTTTGTATCGATACACCCTTTGACATAACAATACGCCATGTTGACCAGTGTTGACTATGTCCAAATGTGCATACCCGTATCGATACGCCATTAACCATATCGATATGCCCTGCACTAAAATGAAGGATTTGTTGGTTTTTATGAAATCTAACATATCAAACAATGTCCAAATGCAATAAGATTTTACCAGCAAATTAATATCAACATAATCTACTAGCATGCCAAATTTCATGATCATATGAATCCATTTACTAGGTTTTCACCTTTTTAGCCACTTAAACCAATTTTTACCATTTTAAGCCTTTACCAAAGTCATTTTAGGCCCATTTAAGCATTCTCATAACATGCATAACATACATGTATCAAAAAGCATACAAGTGACTATTACAACAACAACTATGCCACAATCCTAAGAGTATGTAAGGGAAGTAAGCATTACATTCACCTTTGTAGGACTTGCCAAAATCTTCAAAAAGGTTGTCCAATCTCCCGACCATTTTGCTTAACCTGAAAATGCATAAAGATGAATGCATAAGGCATACTTTGCCTAGTGAGGTAGTCACAACAATACCAAAAATACAATATGCATTCAAATGCATGCTTAGGCAACATATTTTCATAACATTTCATCAACGTTCACTATCAATGCAACAGGTTCAATATCATTGGTTCTTTAATTCAATATCAATAATCCATATAGATCAACAATAACCCTTGGATCGATCAAGATAGAGGATACGCGGATTCTTACGCCTCGCCAAATCAATAATGGTCTAATCCCCCCGCCTCGCAAATTGACCAACACAACATCCCCCTCTAGCCAATATAAAGGCCGTAGCCCAAGGACTGTAGTCCACCCGTACCACTGAGCTCATAAATCCTATGGCATGCCAATTGTATCCAATGTCCACTCAAATCCAAGGTCCAGTAATTTAAGCCAATATTCAATACATTATCATTATCAATGGGTTCCATGATTCAATAACAATATGTTGACCCTTAGGTCCATTTCAATGATCCGGTAAGTTCGATAACAACAGTTAGCCAATCCAATATGTTTAACAATTCAATGACAATGGTAATAGTTCAAGGTTCAATATCCAATAATCAATAACAATACAATGATCTTTTCAATGGAATGTCCATGGTCAATATTCAATGATTCGATGACAATAATCAATGCTCTATAGTTCAATGCTTCATGATTCAATGTTAATATTCGATATTCAATGCTTTAATAGTTCATTAAGGAAGCTTACCGAAGCTTACTAATACACAATCCAAAGGGTTCGATGCAATGAACTTACTTTCAATGTTAGCAATAATATATTCGATGAAAATGAAATCGAGAAAGGCACCTAACCTAATCCCGAAATTCCCACTACACTCACCTTGATTTTCGTAGCTCTTAAGGCCCTCGGATTACAATTCCCTTGCCTTTAGCTCTAGTAGGAGATAGTGGTTGGTCTTCCAAAGATTGAGCTAGGCAAAAAATAGGAAAATTGTTACAATCATAATCAATGATTCGAAATCAATATCCAAGCTCAATAAAGCTTGTAGACAACATTAGTTCCATGGAATTAAGCTTCTAACACTTGGGTTAACTTCAAGACCCTAATCTTGAAATTAAACTTCAAGGATCCATGGAATAAATAAATTGATTGGGGAATTAAACTCACCAATCCGGTAGCTGTTGTGCGTAATAAATGCTACGCAATTGTGCAAGTATACACGTCGCAAGTTATAGTATAAAAGATATCGTCTCCACAGGGATTGGTGCTACTTCAAGAATCTAGTCTCTTGCACTGTAAAAATAAAAACACAAATAAAAGATTATAGAAGTTTAACTAATCTAGAAAGCAAATAAGTAAAAGAAAAGATGAATTCAATTGAGAGAGATAGGCCAGGTTATCGTGAGTTGAGGTGTGATAGCAGATTGGATCGTCTTGGTAAAAGAGTGCACGGGCAACTCAGTTGCCGTGGCAATTTGCACAACGGGGTTGCCTTGGCAACTAATTGATGGTTGCCTGGGCGACTAGTTGGGCAACTACTTGGGCGTCTGGGCAGCAACTTCAAGGTTCGGCGGAGCGTTCTTCAATGGTTTCTTCTTATCCCTAAGTCGAAACTCTAGCTACTTGTGCATGCCTTGATAATACATCCCTGCGTGAATCAAGGGTGAACAACAACCAATCTTGCGCTCCTCTTAGCCATTGAAATCCTTAACTTATTCCTAACCCGGATTAATCTTCACCATCATTGGATTGAATAAAGATCATATTTATTCGTTTCTTGAATCTAACTCTCCCGATATTAGATAAATGGATAAAATCACGAGATCCTCTCCCAATTCACTCGCAAACAAGAATAAGAACCAAGAATGAATAAACCTTGAAATAGAAAAGTGCAAACTCTTATTACCTAAACAAAAACCAATAGTTTCTCACAACCACAAAACACAATAACCATAGCCAAGTAAATTTAGTTCATGGCTAGGTTCCAAAGAAACACAAGATAAATAATCCCTAGCATGAACCCAATCGAACAAGGAAGAAAAGATGAAGCTTGTCGAAAATCCCTAGCCCTAGATGCTTGTCGAAAATTCCTCTTGCTTTCTCTTGAAGTTGTCGAAATCTCCTTGCTATTTATAGGGCTAGGCCAAAGTCCTTCTTTGAGGAGGAGTTTGAGTTGGAATTAAATTTTCTTTAAAGAATAGAATTCTTTATTATAATTTTATTCCTATTAGAACTTCTCCTATCTTCTTGGAATTTAATTCTTCTTTAATCTCTACATGGCAATCAAATTCCTTTGGGCTTGGGCCTTGCTCCATGTCATCTTGGGCTTGTAAAGTCATTAATTTCGACATCCCTATTGCATTTTATCTTTGTCGACAATTGCCATGGCAACTGGCTCGGCGTCTCCTTCATGCATTGCCCTGGCAACTAGCTCGGCATTGCTTTGGCAAGTGATCCTGCACATACACACACAAAGCACACCAAAGCAGCATCTTTTCCACAAAAACTACCAAGTTATGTAATCAAGCTCAACGATGGAAGGAAACATGGATTAATGCATGAATAGCTAATTATGCAACTAATATGAACCTAAGTCTAACAATAATATGAGTAAAAAGGGTAAGAAAAATAGTACTTTTGAACACTTATCACACCCCCAAACTCGAACCATTGCTTGTCCTCAAGCAATGCAAACTCATAATTACCTGCCAAGACTTCAATTTTCATAAACTTAGCTTTGAACTTGATTTCAATTCTCTGAACCGGGGCACAAAGTATGATTGGCTTTTTATTTTTCAGAAAACTAAGGAATTACTCGGAATCAAACTATAATGCTTGTGAGTGTGTGCGGAGTTGTGTGCAAGTTGATTTTTCGGATTCTATGCAAACAATAGGTTTTCAAATTACTTCATTGGGTTCTTTTTAACATGTTTTAACTAGAGCCAATTTCGGGCACCTCTAGTGTTTTGTTTTTAGTTTTCTTAAGTTAATTTAATCGACTAGAGCCGGTTTCGGGCACCTCTAGTTAAATTTTTTTTAACACATCCTAGAGCCAGTTTCGGGCACCTCAAGTGAAATTTTTTTTAGCACATGCTAGAGCCAATTTCGGGCACCTCTAGCATTCATCCAATTTTTATTCTAATCCCCCAATTTGTTAATTATCAACCTAAGTTCACTAGAATTCCTTAAATCAATCAAACCACAACAGTGTTTTATCAAATTTAGCATCATAGTAAAATTCTAAGTTTTTCCATGGTTATCCTAGAATAAAAATTCTATCAATTAAGTGCATTGGCAAAGTCATCATTGAATATTCATCAAATCTAATCAATTCTTGTTCCAATTAAAGGCATGGCAAGCAATTTAGGTATCCTAAATGTAATACTTAAGATAAATGTAATTAAACATGGTAACTACTAATAACAACCCCCCCAAACTCGAGTGAGGCATTGTCCTCAATGCATGCATAAAATAACGAGAAATAATAAAAATAAAAAATAAAAATGCATACGAGGACTTACTCCGAGAGTTCGTCATCGTAGATGATTAGTTTCCTTCTAATCGGTGTCTTGATTCTCTTGCTTGAACGCGATGGTTGTTTTCTTGTTGCCGGTGGTGGAATCGATCCTCGTACGGGGTTGTCCTCATCGTCCTCTTCTTCAATGTCAATGGCTTTTCGCTTGGAGGATTCAATTGGTGCGGTCTTTATTGGTTCAATGGAGGACTCGTCCGAATCTGAAAAATCAGAAAATGATTCCGTAGGAGTTGATTCGGGCATAGGTGCTTTACCTTTGGCTTTTGCAGTGGTTGCCGGAATGTCTTTAGCTTTGGTTGTCGTGGCATCTTCAGGGTTGGTTGTCGTGGCGTCAGCTTCCTTGGTTGCCGTGGCGACTGCTTCATTGGTTGCCGGGGCAAGGATCTCGGCGGGAAAGATTGGGAACGGCACGCGATTGTCCAGGTACTTTTCTAGGATGACTTGGGTGATGGCATTGTTGTGCTCCTTCATGTACCGCATGAACATTAGTTGCCGATCTTCAATTTGCCTTAGGCGGCTCGCCAATGGGTGCAAAAGTGCTTCAAAGTATCCCGGGATTGATGGCCGAGTTGCCCTGGCGTTAGGTGCTTGGGCATTAGGGATTGCCGCGGCGGCAGGAGTTGCCGTGGCAATTGGAGGCCTTGAAGAATCTCCCGGTGCCTCTCCCATTAGCTTTTGGATTAGTGCTTGATTCCAACCAGACTTGGGTAGGGCCTTTTCATCGGTGGACTCACTCGGGACATGCATCTCCTTGCAAAGATTAGAAATTAAGCAAGGGAAGAAAAGATAACCCTTATCTTTTGAGATGCATACAAAAATCTCATCACAAATAATTTTTCCAATGTTAATGATGCGATTATGCAAAATAGAATGTATGAGCAAAAGACGTGGTATATCAACGGTAGTATTGTGTGTGGAGGGTATTAAAGAAGTTTTAAAAAACTTATTCCATAGTTTTGCCTCGGGTTTAAGCCGAAGGCGATTTACCGTGCCCTTGTATTTACCGTCGTTCCAATGAGTTCCCGGTTGAGTGAGTTCTTGAAGCACCTTGTCGAGTTGCTTGGGATTGATTTGGTCAACGAAGGCTTGATGCTCGTCCTTCTCAATGTAAAGTCCGTAAAAGGTGTTGATGCTTTCGGGACTTATAAGTATGGCCTTGTCACGAACAAAAACATAAGGATTATCCGGGTTAGGTGAGTGAGCATAGAATTCTCTTACCCATGAGATGTTACCCGGTTCTGGTTGATGGCAAAAGATTTGCCACTTTTGATGTGTAATCCTCTTGAAGATGAATGGTTCAAGGCCGAAATCTTGATGAGAGTTGGAGTATTCAAAGCCTTGTTCTTCATGAATCTTCCGGCTTTCAAACTTGGATTGAAATCTTTCTTGAACCACCGGTGTAGCAAACTTCTTGTATCTTGGTTCTTTGTATGAACTTGGATGAACTAAAAGTTTGATCTTGGATGCCATGGATGATTTTGGTTGTGAGTAAAAACAAGGAAAAGAAAAGAAAAGAAACTAAAAAGTTGCAAGATATAAAGTAGGAATAGGTTAAGGGTGATGGGTTTTATAGAAAAGATAGGTGGGTGGGATTGGGGGAAAACGAAAAAGGGTTTAGGGTTTGGTAAGAATTTTCGACAAAGGGGTTTTGGTTAGGATGAATTGGAGGCTTTATATAAGCTTTAGATTCGGCCCCTTAGTTTCCTTGTTGAAGATGTTTTCCTACTTGGTTTAGAATTCCTTCTTTATCTTGAACTTCTTTTCCTACAATTCAAAAACAAATCAAATAAGGATTAAAATTAAATATAAACTAATAGAGAAAATAAATAAAAATGTGTAATAGGATTCTTAAACTTGAATAATAAAAAAAAAATCTATCCTAAAACTACTAATAATCGAAAAAATAATAAAAAAAAATCAGAAAAATAAAATACTTAAATAGTCGAAAAAATAAAAATAAAAAAATAAAAAAATATAAAAAAAAATATAAAAAGGGAGAGCATGCTCATGCATCTCCTAAATTGACCACTTCCTTGTTACGTTCCACATGGGCACCATTGTAGTGCTTCAATCTTTGTCCATTAACTTTGAATTCATGGTTGTCAGAGATGGACTTGATTATCACGGCACCATGGGAGAATGGTTTGACGACTTCAAATGGTCCCGACCATCTTGATTTCAGCTTTCCCGAGAAAAGTTTTAGCCGAGAATTGAATAGGAGAACTAGTTGCCCTGGCGTGAATTGCTGTGGCAATAGTTTCTTGTCGTGCCATCGCTTTGTTTTCTCCTTGTAGATTCGTGCATTGTTATAGGCGAGTGCACGAAATTCTTCTATCTCATTGAGATCCATCAAGCGCTTTTGTCCGGCACTTTCCCAATCCATATTCACGGTCTTGATTGCCGATCGCCTTGTGCTCGATTTCCACCGGTAGATGACATGTTTTACCATAGACAAGCCGGAAGGGGACATACCTAAGGGTGTTTTGAATGCAAAGGTGCGATATGCCCAAAGTGCGTCATCTAGTCTTAATGACCAATCCTTCCTTGAGGGATTTACAACTTTCTCGAGTATTCCCTTCAACTCCCGGTTGGAAATTTCTGCTTGCCCGTTAGTTTGTGGGTGATATGCCGTGGCGATCTTGTGTGATATGCCGCGCGTTGCAACATCTTGGCAATTAGTCCATTGTCAAAATACTTGCCCCGTCATCGATAATTGCTCTCGGCATCCCAAACCGTGTAAATATGTTTTTCTGCAGGAATCGTTGCACGGTCTTGGAATCGTCGTTGGGAACTGCAGCTGCCTCTACCCATTTAGACACATAGTCGACGGCGTAAAGATGTAGAGGTTGCCGAATGAAGATGGGAAAGGTCCCATAAAATCGATCCCCATACATCGAACAGTTCCACCTCGATGATGTTCGGAGTGGAATCTCATGTCGTCTAGAGATATTGCCCGTCCTCCGCAACGATCACATTGCTTGTAAAAGTCTTGGGCATCTTTGTACAATGTTGGCCAATACAACCCAGTTGCAAAACTTTGGCATGATGAGTTCCTCCAAAATGTCCTCCATAGGGTGAAGAATGGCATTTCGGAGTACATTCTGTTGCTCTTCTTCTTGAGGACACATCGGCGTATAACCTGATCTGCACATTATTTAAACAAAAGAGGCTCGTCCCAAAAGTAATGCTTAGCATCATGGCGGAACCGCTTCTTCCCTTGGTGAGTAATGCCATAAGGAAAAATACCAAAAACAAGGAAGTTAACTAAATCCGCATACCAGGGTATTGCCGAGGCATGTGCTGCCGTGGCGAATGCTCCCAAGATTGCCGAGGCGTGCGCGTCAAAGACTGCTGCGACGTCGAGAGTTGCCGAGGCGTGTGCATCCATGGTTGCCGAGGCGTCATGGGTTACCGAGGCGTCAAGGGTTGCCGAGGCAACTAGAATTTGTTCATCCGAGAATGCATCGCATATCTCTAGATCCGCGTCCTCCTCCCTATTGCGTTCCAAACGTGATAAGTGATCGGCCACTTGATTTTCTGTTCCTTTCCTGTCCTTAATCTCAATATCAAATTCTTGTAAAAGTAATATCCAACGAATCAAACGAGGTTTAGCACCCTTTTTAGCAAATAAGTATTTGACTGCCGAATGGTCCGTATGAACAATTACCTTTGTACCAATTAAATAGGATCGGAACTTGTCAAATGTGAAAACTACATCTAGTAACTCTTTCTCCGTTGTTGTGTAATTCACTTGAGCGCCATTAAGAGTTTTACTAGCGTAGTATATCACATGGAAGGTCTTACCTGTACGTTGGCCTAGGACTGCTCCTACCGCGAAATCACTTGCATCACACATGAGCTCAAAAGGTAGCGTCCAATCTGGTGGAACGACAATAGGTGCCGAGGTAAGCTTTTTCTTTAGGGTTTCGAATGCTTGGGTGCAAGAATCATCAAAATCGAAGACTTTATCCTGTTCAAGCAGATTACACAAGGGTTTAGTGATTTTAGAAAAGTTATGAATGAACCTCCTGTAAAAACCTGCATGTCCGAGAAAACTTCGAATTCCTTTAATCGAATTTGGTGAGGGTAATCTCTAGATCACGTCCACCTTGGCTTTGTCTACTTCAATTCCCTTGGATGAAATCTTGTGGCCGAGCACTATTCCTTCATCTACCATAAAGTGGCATTTCTCCCAATTGAGGACTAAATCCGTTTCTTCGCATCTTGCCAACACCCTCTCTAAATTGCCGAGGCAGCCGTCAAAGTCATTACCAAAAACCGAAAAATCATCCATGAAGATCTCAAGGAAGTCTTCGACCATGTCTGAAAAGAGTGCCATCATGCATCTTTGGAAGGTTGCCGGGGCGTTACACAATCCGAACGGCATCCTTCGGAAGGCATAAGTGCCGTATGGGCATGTGAAGGTTGTCTTTTCTTGATCTTCTGGTGCTATGGCAATCTGATTGTAACCTGAATAACCATCAAGGAAACAATAAAAAGGTTTACCTGCAAGACGGTCAAGCATTTGATCAATAAAAGGTAATGAGAAGTGATCTTTCCTAGTAGCTTTGTTTAGCTTTCGATAGTCCATACAAACCCTCCAACCGGTCACAGTCCTGGTTGGGATAAGTTCATTATTTTCATTGCTTACCACTGTTATACCTCCCTTTTTCGGTACACATTGTACCGGGCTTACCCACGTACTATCAGAGATAGGGTATATAATGGCGGCGTCAAGCCACTTGATGATTTCTTTCATTACAACCCCTTTCATGGCATGATTCAGTCTCCTCTGGGCCTCAATTGAAGGTTTGTGATCATCTTCCAACAAGATCTTGTGCATGCACACCGCCGGGCTAATTCCCTTCAAGTCGGCAATTGTCCACCCTATTGCCTTTTTGTGTAGCTTCAACATCTTGATCAGCTTCTTTTCCTGCTCAGGCTGTAACTTAGAAGAAATAATTACATGCAATGTATTATCGGTCCCTAAGTATACATATTTTAGTTGCTCTGGCAATTGTTTCAACTCAAGAATTGGTGGATGTTCAATAGAGGGTTTTTCGAGCTTACCTTCCTTACCTGAGTAGTCCAGTGGTTCAAAGTATGTACCTGGTCGATTGACTAGCCAATTTGCCTTTTCTGGTTGTTCCTCATCGACCGGTTCTTCATACTCCTCATGTTTCTCTTGATCGGCAATGTAGTTGCCGAGGCAACTAAATTCCTCATCGAAGTTAAACTCTGCCGTGGCATGAAGTAGTTGGCATTCTTCTGGATCATCGGCATGCCTTAGTGTTTGGAACACATTTAGTTTAACTTGCTGGTCATTCACCCTCATTGTGAGTTCTCCCTTTTCAACATCAATCAAGGTTCTCCCTAATGCTAGGAATGGTCTCCCGAGAATGATAGGTGCATGTTCATCTGCTTCACAATCCAAAATAATAAAGTCAGCGGGAAAAATAAATTTATCAACTTTTACCAATATGTCCTCGATTTTTCCCTCTGGATGCACATAGGATCTGTCGGCTAGCTGCAGCATGACTGTTGTAGGTCTTGCCTTCCCGATTACTAGTTTCTGGAAAACCGATTTAGGCATCAAGTTTCTGCTAGCCCCAAGGTCGCATAATGCTTTCCCAACATAGTGATTTCCAATGGAATAGGGTATTGTGAAACTTTCGGGATCCTTCAACTTGGGTGGCATACGATTGTGCAACATTGCCATGCATCCCTCTCGTCGCGCAAATCGCTTTGAACTCTCCTAGCCTTGTTCTCTTGGACACAATGTCTTTAAGAAACTTGGCATAGTTTGGCATTTGTTCAATTGCTTCCACCAGTGGCAAGTTGATGTGGACTTGCTTTAGGATATCAAGAAACTTCTTGAATTGATATTCTTGCTTTTTTCGCTTCAACCTTTGTGGGAATGGTGGTGGAAGTCGGATATCTTCGATCCTTTCATTGGTTTGAAACCTGATTGACGGCATTGCCGGACATCCGGAGTTGCCGAGGCATTATCAACTGGGTTGCGAGGCATGCTTATCGCAAGTTGCCGAGGCGTCTTTATCGTCGGTTCTTCGAGGCATGCTTATTGCCGTTGCCGCGGCAATTCCTGGTTCAGTATCTGAGGCTTTGCCGCTAGGTTCATCTTGATCTTTTTGTGGAGTTTTGTTTGATGAGCGGGGTTGAGCCTCTCTAAGTTGTTGGCCACTTCTAGTGGTGATCGCCTTACATTGCTCATGGCCCGTTCCTCTTGCGACTTCATGATCGCTAGGTAAACCTCATTGTGGTCTAGTATTGATTTTGAGCAAACCGTCCGACTTGATTTTCCAATGATTTGATTGCCGCCTCTTGGTTTTGCAATCTTATCTCGGTCCTGTTAATAAAAGCATCGATTCTTTTTATGAAATTACTATTCTCAGCCATATAAGATTCAGTTTTCATCATAAAAGCATTTAGAGAATTTTCCAAAGAACTAGATGTCGCCGGTTGTTGTTTGCGGCATCCATTGCCGTGGCATATTCTCACCGGAATCCCGATGCTTGTGCATTCTGATTGTTCTGGTTTAGAGCATTGTTGGGATTACTCCATGAAAAATTCGGTGCTTCTTCCAAGCTGGATTGTATATATTGGACATCATGTTGTTGTCGATTGTAATTCCCCACATAGAAGCCGGATTCCGGATTCTGCATACATTCGTAAGAATTATGGTTATCACCACATAGCTCACAAAAAGAATCCATTACCTTGACTTCATGTGTGTTGTTTGGTTTTTGCATGTTCGGACCATCTTGGTTAAAGTGGCCAATTGTGCCAAAATTGAATCGATGATCCTAGTTCATGTATTGTGGCTTGGCGTCTAACTCCTCCTCTTCTAGTGGATGGGAATTGATAGTCATTCTTGGCCAGCTGTTTAAAATTTGCATTGCTTCCTCCGGCGACTTATCTAGGAGTATGCCGTTTGCCGAGGCATCTAGCATCATCCTTGTTGGTGTATTCACGGCGTTGTAAAACATTGTTACTTGAGTCCACACCGAACTCCCGTGTAAGGGGCATTTGTGTAGAAGTTCTCTATATCGCTCCCAAGCCTCGTACATGGATTCATCATCCGCTGCCGAAAAGAAGTAATGTCATTACGAAGCTTATCACCAAATTTGTAGGATTAAATCTAGCAAGGAAATCACGACAAAGATCAGTCCAAGATGCTATGGATCCGGCAGAATGTTATTCAACCATGCTTTCGCCTATCCTTGAAAGAATAGGGAATAATCTTAATCGTAGGACATCGGGGGTGACTCCGTGTATCTTGAACGAGTTGTAAATCTCGAGGAAATATTTCAGATGTTGCCGTGCATCTTTAGTTGCTGAGCCGCCAAATTGACCAATTGTGTTGATCATATTAAACATTACCGGTTTCAATTCAAAGTGGTCGGCTTCAATTTCAGGTGCGACAACTCCTGGGTTATAAGTCCATCAAGATCTTCTTCAAGATAGTCTCGAATAGTTCTGTTTCGTGCAAGAATCACTCCTCCTCCTGCTCGAACATCTTGATTCATATTGCCGTCTTGATTTGCCATTGCTTCTCTTATCCTTCGACTAAGTCTTTGTAAGGTTCGTTCGATTTACGGATCAAAGGGATATTCTGTGAAGTCGGTCTCATACGGTCATATACCAATGCAAAACCAAAGTTTGTTAGCCCTTTGAATTTTAAACAAGAAAAAATAAAAAGAAAGTGGAAGAAAATAAAAACAAAGTCGCTATTGCCAATCCCTGGCAACGGCGCCAAAAACTTGTTGCGCGTAATAAGTGCTACGCAATTGTGCAAGTATACACGTCGCAAGTTATAGTATAAAAGATATCGTCTCCACGAGGATTGGTGCTACTTCAAGAATCTAGTCTCTTGCAATCGTAAAAATAAAAACACAAATAAAAGATTATAGAAGTTTAACTAATCTAGAAAGCAAATAAGTAAAATAAAAGATGAATTCAATTGAGAGAGATAGGCCAGGTTATCGTGAGTTGAGGTGTGATAGCCGATTGGATCATCTTGGTAAAAGAGTGCACGGGCAACTCAGTTGCCGTGGCAATTTGCTGTGAGGGTTGCCTTGGCAACTAATTGATGGTTGCCTGGGCGACTAGTTGGGCAACTACTTGGGCGTCTGGGCAGCAACTTCAAGGTTCGGCAGAGCGTTCTTCAATGGTTTCTTCTTATCCCTAAATCGAAACTCTAGCTACTTGTGCATGCCTTGATAATACATCCCTGCGTGAATCAAGGGTGAACAACAACCAATCTTGCGCTCCTCTTAGCCGTTGAAATCCTTAACTTATTCCTAAGCCGGATTAATCTTCACCATCATTGGATTGAATAAAGATCATATTCATTCGTTTCTTGAATCTAACTCTCCCGATATTAGATAAATGGATAAAATCACGAGATCCTCTCCCAATTCACTCGCAAACAAGAATAAGAACCAAGAATGAATAAACCTTGAAATAGAAAAGTGCAAACTCTTATTACCTAAACAAAAAAACCAATAGTTTCTCACAACCACAAAACACAATAACCATAGCCAAGTAAATTTAGTTCATGGCTAGGTTCCAAAGAAACACAAGATAAATAATCCCTAGGATGAACCCAATCGAACAAGGAAGAAAAGATGAAGCTTGTTGAAAATCCCTAGCCCTAGATGCTTGTCGAAAATTCCTCTTGCTTTCTCTTGAAGTTGTCAAAATCTCCTTGCTATTTATACGGCTAGGCCAAAGTCCTTCTTTGAGGAGGAGTTTGAGTTGGAATTAAATTATCTTTAAAGAATATAATTCTTTATTATAATTTTATTCCTATTAGAACTTCTCCTATCTTCTTGTAATTTAATTCTTCTTTAATCTCTGCATGGCAATCAAATTCCTTTGGGCTTGGGCCTTGCTCCATGTCATCTTGGGCTTGTAAAGTCATTAATTTCGACATCCCTATTGCATTTTCTCTTTGTCGAAAATTGCCATGGCAACTGGCTCGGCGTCTCGTTCATGCATTGCCCTGGCAACTAGCTCGGCATTGCTTTGGCAAGTGATCCTGCACATACACACACAAAGCACACTAAAGCAGTATCTTTTCCACAAAAACTACCAAGTTATGTAATCAAGCTCAACGATGGAAGGAAACATGGATTAATGCATGAATAGCTAGTTATGCAACTAATATGAGCCTAAGTCTAACAATAATATGAGTAAAAAGGGTAAGAAAATAGTACTTTTGAACACTTATCAGTAGCTTTCTAATGATGTAAAAGCTCGAGCAACCAAGAGAGGTGTTTTCTTGAGCTTGATGAATAAGACAATAATGGAGGAGCTTGTTTCTTTAGGTGAAAAGATAGTGTTTTAGGAGCTCTGGTTTCAGTTTGCTAGGAATGTTATTACTTCCTATCTTAGTTTTTACATAACCGAGTGTTTCCCCACATAAATGGTTGCCTCCCAAGCAACAAATGAAATGATTTCCTAGCTTGGGAGGAAACCTTTAAGAAATGAATTTTATTTCTTTGTTTCTTTTTCCCCCAATTAATATGTCATCTTTTATGACAAAAACTTATCATTTTCACGTGGGATTACTCAAGAAAGGAGGTGAATCACACCTCTAATTGCTATAATCACGAGGGTGGTCCCTTAACTTTTCAAAGTTTGTACTTTTACCCCTAAACTTTCATTTTTCACAATTTAGTCACCAAAAGACTTTCAATTCTTTCAAGAAGGTCCAAGATCAATAATTAAGCTCAATTGAGGTTCATTTCATTACAAATGAGTACAATAAAGGAGTCTATACATTAATTAGACCATTCTTATACAAAATTCTGGTCATCGAGACTTAATTTTGACTAGACTGGTTTTCGGGGTGTTACATAGGAGAAGAATCCCTATAGTGACCACACAAGGTCTATGCAAGTAGGTTGTCCCTTTGAACCTAGATATTGGGATCTCCAGTCAACTAGGTAGGGTTTTCCTTCACATAACGCCTTAAATTTTTATGGGCTTTAGTCGCATTCCTTTCGATATTTTCTCAACTTGATCACGATTTAACCATTTGGTTAGCAAATTTGCAATGTTATCATTCGATGTTACAAAATCAATATAGATAACTCCATTTGAGCTCAGTTGTCTAACGGAATTGTGTCGATGACGCGTATGTCTCGACTTACTATTATACATAAAGTTTTATGCTCTACAACTTTTTGCTTGATCATCACAATATATGCATATTGTGGGCACATGCTTTGTACATTCAGGAATATCCTCCAAGAAATTCTGAAGTCATTCAGCTTATTCTTTAGACTTGTCTAGAACTACAAACTCAGATCATTATGGATCTGGTTATAACCGTTTTTCTTTAGGATATCCATCCACTTCTTTCTTTGACATATTGAATACCAGATACCCAACTGGCATCGGAGTATCCTTCTAAGTAGTAGGATCTCCCACCTGGTTAACATTTTGACCTTTATTCTTGGACAGATCTTGGCTCGTGTCTATTGAAGTTCTGACTATACCAGAATCATCATTGCCAAATTTCTCAAGAATTTGTCCACATAGTTTGACTATATGTAAAATTAATATTTAATTTTGATATAACAAAAAATTTAATGGACCAATTTGTAAAATTGGATAAATTTTTAAGTACTCAAAAAGATTCACAAATTGACAACTATTCGAACTTAAAATTAGTTCTTAGTCAAAATCTTAAATCCCAAATATTTTCTAAGTGTTTTTGTACTCAAATAGCCAAAAATGGTCCAAGAGTATCGATACGCCCTTAGTCGATCGATACGGGTTTTAGCTACTAGAATTCATTTTTATAATTGGCTATAGGGTACCGATATACGTGAAGCCGTATCGGTACGTCATTCAACCTGGGAACCAATTTTGCCTTCGAGTATCGGTATGACCTTTGTGCTTACCGGTACGGGGTGTTAAGATTTTGTAAACCTTTTGCAATTAATATTAGACCTTTGCTTGTCAATTTATTGGAATCACAAACTTTAAAATTCAGTTAATGCGTACTAATACCCTCTTTGGCGTATCGATACAATTTTGATTTTACAACTTTCTTAGATTCCAGTGAGCAAAACAGTACCAATACGATACAGACTGTATCGGTAGGCCTTTGTAAAATTGACTCCTCGTACTGATACAAATTTTCGCATATCGATACCCTTTTGTACGACTCTTTCTTCTTATAGTAGGTACTGATACCGAAGCCTGAGTACTGATACCCTATGCTGGCAGACTACATTTATTGCAGGAAAAATGAAGTTCAACAGCTATAATTATGATCTCAACTACACAAATGGTTGGAAATTAATGAGGGGGTATATAATCAAGTCTCTATAGCTACAACAACAACAATTCATCAAGTTTAAAGCATTCAAGCACACTTCCAACAATCTTTGAGCTATTATAGTCTAATTCTTGTAACCTACTAGAGAGAGCTGATTTGTAATCTTTTGATTCAAGTTTTGGGGTTTGAGTGAACTTTGTAATTGTGCAAACATATCACCTTTGAGAGGATTGTTTTTAGTTTGCTATTTGTTTATTGTAAAAGAGAGTTTTCTCAAAGCTTTGGGGTAAAAGCTTTGAGTGTGTAAAGATTTCCTCTTGAGCCTAGAAAAAGGGAATAAATTCTTATTAAATTTGGGAAAATCCTTAGTGGAAAGCTAAGGTAGTAGATGTAATCATTGTTAGAAGGTTGAACCATTATAAATCTCTTGTGTCCAAATTTTATATCTTTACAATTTGCTTCCACCATTTTTTTAAATTGCCAATTCACCCACTCTTGGCCATATTCCATTGGTTGATCATCCCAACAATTGGTATCAGAGTTACATTCATTGGAAGGATTAATACCCTCTTGAGTCGATCTTAAGATGATTCAATCAATCTTCAATCAAGCCATGGCCACTACTTTCGTCAACAATCTCTACGAGTCACAATCTATCACCAAGTCGTTCTATTTCAATGGGGATAACTATCCTTATTGGAAAAATGGGATGAGGCTCTTTATCACGTCTAATGACTACCTTTTTTGAGATATAGTAAAAGATGGTCGACTATTTCGATGAAGAGAGAAAGATACCAGCTCATTCTTAAGTCCAAGCAAGAGTTGACCAATAAAGATCAAATGAAGTTACAAGTCAATGACAAGCTATGCACATGATCTTTTGCGCTCTTGGACCGTATGAGTACTCGAAGATGCCTTTTTGCACAAGTACAAAAGAGATATGGGACAAGCTCGAAGTTGCATAAGAGGGCACCAATGATTTCAAGGAGACCAAAATTGTACTCCTCAACTTGAGTTATGAGAACTTCAAAATAGAATCAGATGAGGACATCACCAAGATGTTTGATAAATTCTTTGTAATCGTCAATAGGCGTAAGGTTTTTGAAGAAGTTATTTCAAAAGACAAGCTTGTTCGGAAGCTCATCTACTATCTTTTCGAGTCAAATGATAGAAAGAAGACTGCATCATAGAAGCCAAGGATATCAAGACCTTGAAGCTCGATGCACCTATGGGGTTTTTTCTCACTCATAAGATAATGAAAAAATGAAGGGAAGAAGAGAAGAAGAAGAAGAAATAGAAGAAGATAGAAAAGAAGAAAGTGAAGAAGAAGAAGATAAGATTTGCTCTCAAAGCTTTACAAGAGAACAATTCTAGTCAAGAAGAAGAATTAGCTATGCGAACCAAATGGTTCACTCGATTCATGAAATCTAACCGAGGAAGAAAGTTCCATCGGAGAGGGGATTTCAAGAACAAGAACAAAGAAAAAGATCAAATAGTTTGCTATGAGTGCAAGAAACTAGGGCACATAAAGTCCGAGTGTCCCCATCTAAAGAATATGAGCTTTGGGAAGAAAAAAGCTCAAGGCTCATGTTGCTACTTAGAGTGATGAGGAATCATCTGATGAAGAGTAGTAAGAAGTGGACAATCTTTGTCTTATGGCACTAGAAGAGGATCCTAAGGTAACCTCTAACTCATCTAATTTTGATTTTGCATTTGATGAGTTGCAAGAGGTATATGATGAATTGGTTTTGAAGTATAAAGAATCACTTTTGTAAAACAAGAAAACAATTTCTGATTTGAAAAGTCAAAATGATTCTTTATCCAAAACTAATTTGGAACTTGAGAAGAAGGTTCTTGATTTAAAAAAAAAACAAAATGATTTTGAAAAGAAAAATCAAGATTTACACAACCTTCTCTCAAAAGTTCAAGATGATCACCAAAAAGAAGTGGGTAATCTCAAAGCTTCTTTAAACAACGTTGGAAAATCTAGTTTTGAAAAGGGAATTTCTTCAAAACCCAACTATGTGAAAAGAAACTTTGGTGGCTACAAACAAAGAGGCTTCCAAAGGCCCTCATATGGTAAGAAGATTAAAAGTATTTGGGTTCCTAAGGAACTTGTCACTTCTAATGACATTAGTGCTATTGCTTTTTGGATTCCCAAGGGAACCAAGATTTGGGGAGCTAATACTCATGGACCCAAAAATATTTGAGTACCAAAAATCATGACATAATCCTTTGTTTGTAGGGGGTATTGCTACAAGGCCAAAACTTTAAGTGCAAATTTGTGGTACCTTGATAGTGGATGCTCGAGACACATGACTGATGACAAGAGTCGATTATTGAAGCTAAAACCAAAGAGTGGAGTAGTAGTGACGTTTGGTGACAACTCTAAATGCCATATTGAAGGAATTGGTTCCATTGGTAATCACCTTCTATACTTATTGACAATATGTTATATGTCAACGGTCTTAAGCATAATCTTTTGAGCATAAGCCAACTTTCTGATAAAGGTTTCAATGTGTTTTTTGATTTAAATGGTAGCAAAATTATCAACATTGAAACTAACAAAATTATGCTTATTGGTCATCGCATAGGAAACATTTACATGATACATTTAGATGACATTCATATTTCAAATGCATGTTTTGTTGCAAAAGATAAGCATGATTCATGGTTATGGCATAGAAAACTAGGGCATGCAAGCATGAGTGTTTTGGAAAATTTGATTTCTAATGATCTAGTAAGAAGTTTGCCAAAAATAAAGTTTTCATATGACAAAATTTGTGATGTTTATGCTAAAGGCAAACATAAAAGAGTTTCTTTTAAACCTATTAATGATGTTTCTAAAAGTAGAGTTTCCACATGAATCTTTTTGGCACTATTAGAACAATGAGTTTGGGTAAAAAATCATATGCATTTATTTTAGTTGATGACTACTCTAGATTTACTTGGGTTTTATTTTTAAGTACCAATGAGGAGGCTTTAGAAAAATTCATCACATTTTCAAAAACAAATCAAAACAATGTTGGTTACTTAATTTCTCATATTAGAAGTGACCATTGAACTGAATTTTAAAATCTAGGCTTTGAAGAGTTTTGTAACTCAAATAGAATTAGCCATATTTTTTCCCCTCCTCGTACACCTCAACAAAATGGGATTGTTGAGAGGAAAAATAGAACTTTAGAAGAAATGGCTAGAACCATGCTTTGTGAAAATAATTGCCTAAGTATTTTTGGGTAGAAGACACAAACCCGACTTGTTACATTGTCAACCGTGTAATGGTTAAGCCTTTCGAAATGGATGTTAAAAGTGCCTTTCGAAACGGTTTTATAAATGAAGAAGTGTATGTAGAACAACCACCAAATTTTGAAGATCCAAAATATCCAAACCATGTTTTTCAAACTTTCAAAAGCTTTATATAGTTTGAAACAAGATCCTAGAGCTTGGTATGAACGGTTGTTAATTTTTTAATTGAAAAAGGTTTTGACAAAAGAAAGGTGAATACTACATTTTTTTTAAAGAAAAGGCAAAGACATTTTAGTAGTTTAAATATATGTGGATGATATTGTTTTTGGTTCTACTAATGAGTTGCTTTGCTAAGATTTTGCTACGTTGATGCAAGGTGAGTTTGAAATGAGCATGATGGGAGAGCTCTCATTCTTTTTGGGGCTCCAACTCAAACAAAAGAATGATGGCATCTTCATCAATCAAGCTAAATACATTAAGGATATGCTCAAGAAGTTTGGCTTGGAGAATGTGAAACCTCAAGTCACACCAATGAGCTCTTCCACAAAGCTTGACAAATATGAAGAAGGTAAGTGTGTTGATTTAAAGCTTTATAGATCAATTATAGGATATTTGCTTTATTTTATCGCAAGTAGACCATATATCATGTTTAGTGTTTACTTTTGTGCTAGAATTCAAGCTAGTCCTAGAGATTCACACCTACAAGCCGTTAAGAGAATCTTTAGATACCTTAAGGACACACCTTGTTTAGGTCTTTGATATCCTAGAGACTCATCCTTTAGTTTGCATGCTTATTCGGATGCGGATTATGGAGGTTGTAAAATATATAGAAAGAGTACCTCCGATACTTGTCAATTCCTAGGTAGTATGCTTATATCGTGGCTTTCTAAGAAGCAAAATAGTGTAGCATTATCTACCACTGAGGATATATTTCGTCCGGAAGACGTTGTGCTCAAGTCCTTTGGATAAAGCAACAACTGTTAGATTATGGAATTGATGTAGGTACCATCATCTTAAAGTGTGACAATACTAGTGTCATTTGTCTCACTAAGAATCCCATCCAACATTCTAGAACCAAGCACATATAGATAAGACATTATTTCATGAGAAATCATTTCTTGAAAATGTTGTTGTTCTAGAGTGTGTAGACACCTTGAACCAATTTGCAGATATCTTTACCAAACCTTTAGATAAAGAGCGTTTTTGGTCTCTTTGGAGAGAGTGGGGCTTACTAGCCTTTCTTGAACCTTAGAGCCTTGTTTTTGGTCTTAATTTTGCTTGAATTTGGTTGATTTCAATATTGTGTGATTTTGCTCCTATATGTATCTATTCATGTTGTTAAGGGGTGTATTTATCTATTTTTTCTTATTCATGTTGATTACATATCATATACATGCATATCGATTCGAGTAAAATCAAATTTTTGGGTCCCTTGCAACCAAATCTGTTATATTTGGTCAAGTGGTATCGATACGAGGTATCGCATATCGATACGGGTATTAGGGGCAGCATTTTTGTATAAATGTACCTGCACCGATACTGATAAGGGATCAGTAAGAATAAAAACTATACCAGTATGCAGTTTCGGTACGCGTATATAGAGTATCGTTACGCGTGGTCGTTGGGTTTTAAATGAGTCATTAAATGGGTTTTCCTAATTTGAATCAAACCTACATTTTTCCCTAAAGACTCTAGGTCGAGTTCTCCTATTTAAACCCTCCAAATCCTTTAGTTTTCCTCACAAATCATCAAAATTCTTTGGGGGCTTTTTGGTTTTAGCATCAAACACAAGTGAGCATCATCAAGCTTAATGCAAATCATCCTTCATTCATCCATTCATTCATAACTCAAGGTATAAACTCTATTTTTCTTAAATTTTGATTTCTCGCATATTTGTATAATGTTTATGTTTTAAATTTTTTTAGTACCTATATAATATATATTTCAAAAATTTTACAAAATCTTTTTCAAAATAAAAATTTTAGGTTTGAATCTAAAATTATACTCGTATAGTTTCCTTTACTGTTTTTAAATCTTATTTTCACCAAAAAATTTCTTTATACTTGTATATAATTTTAAACTATAAAATATTCGTTTTTACACTATCTTGATCATCAGATTGATTTATTGGATTAAATGTTGATGTTTATGCATACATTGTTTTTGTGGTTTAAATTTTTTTTAGGATTTTATCATGGGTCCTAAGAAAAGAGCAAGAAAGGAGATCGGGTCTAACTCTTACAATCCTAATCGTACCGAACCTAATCCCCAAAACAATGGTACAAAACCAAACTTAAACCATATTTTTCAACATTGTTTTAATGAGCCTCAATATCCTCGTGCCATGGACCATTTTAAGCAATATCAAAATTTTAAAATCCGTCATGAGGGTATTGTTTCCGTACCTTTTATGACTTCCTATCCTACCTTATGGGTCAAATTTTTTTACTTGATTCTACTAAAATAGCCGGTCTTTTGGGTTTGGAAGATGTGGGTCTAGATGATGAAACTTCCTATCCTCTTCTCCATAGTGGCTCTATTTTCGTACTTGATGCTCATGAACGTTTCCTTCACCTCCTCATCACTTGGTGGTAAGTGGTTTACCATTCGCCAAGTCGATGACTTTTGGCTCTATTATTTCCATGAGGGCAAGCCTCCTAACCTAGCCCAAATTATCTTTGCTGAGCTAGTCTTTCTTGTCCAAAATCGCCATACCTCTCTTTCCACATCCTTCACCTATGGCGCCGCCTTGAGTTACATGTTCCACAAGCTAGGGATTGATTGCTCTTATGATCTTGGTTTGCTTCTCACAAACCTCGTTGATGATTATTCTCTCCGTTGAGCCAAGTTTACTATCTATAATGTTAATGGATTAGAATTATGGATCTTTCTGGCGATGCTCAACCAGATCTAGTGGCAAATCCTTCGATGGTTCTGAAAGCTTTGGTTGCTCAACCTTCTCCTGACGCTCTCATGGCATACCTTGACGGAAAGTTTGCTACCATAGACACTCAGTTTGTCGAGATGGACACAAGGTTTGATGCTCTTGAATCTCGTTTAATTCCTTGGATGCTCGAGTGACTTTCATTGAGTCTCGCCAAGCTTAGATGGACATGAATCTTACCGCCTTTCATGGTGAATGTCATGGTCGCTCTCTTGGTGATGATGGTGTGCAGGATGAAGATGAGGATGAATACGCTTCTTAAGCTTTTGCATATCATACACATCATATCATCTTAGGTTTTGAGTTTTATGCACCTTTGTTTTTATTTGAATTTATATGACATTATGTTATTTGCCTTGGTTTATGTTTTTATGCTTTAAGTTGGATTTATTTTGTTGCTTTGAATAATGCTTTTAATTTATATTATCTATGTTGTTTATTTATGCTTGGAGTTCTTTATTACTTTACATTATGTCTTTATCTTTACCTATTGATTTTGACCTAACAAATATAGGGAGAAGAATGAGATTAAATTTTTTTTAAAAGGTTCTTCAAAAATACTATCTTTTAGCCTTAAAGAAATGCAGAGTAATTTCAAAAGACTTAAAATTTTATTTTGGGTTTTGTTATATAAAAAGAGGGAAGATTGTAAAATTAATATTTGATTTTGATATAACAAGGAATTTTAAGGACCAAATTGTAAAATTGGATAAATTTTTAAGTACTCAAAAAGACTCACAAATTGACAAGTATTCGAACTTAAAATTAGTTTTAGTCAAAAACTTAAACCTCAAAATTTTCTAAGTGTTTTATACTCAAATAGCCAAAATTGGTCTAGGAGTATCGATACGCCCTTAGTCGTATCAATACGGGTTTTAACTACTGGAATTCATTTTTATACTTAATGGCTATATAGTACTGATATGCGTAAAGCTGTATCGGTACCATTCAACTTGGGAACCAATTTTGCCTTCCAGTATCGATACGACCAGTGTGTGTACTAGTACAGGGTGTCAAGAATTTGTAAACCTTTTGCAATTAATATTCGACCTTTTCTTGTCATGTTATTGGAATCACAAACTTTAAAATTCAGTTAATACGTACCGATACCCTCTTTGGCATACCGATACAATTTTCATTTTACAACTTTTTCAGATTCTAGTGAGCAAAACCGGTACCAATACGGTATGAACCGTACCGGTGTGCCTTTGAAAAATTGACTCTTCGTACCGAAACGAATTTTCGCGTATTGATACCCCTTTGTACAATGACTCTTTCTTCTTATAGCAGGTACTGTTACCGAAGCCCGAGTACTGGTACCTTATGCTGGCATAATACATTTATTGCGGGAAAAATAAAGTCCAACGGCTATAATTATGATCCCAACTACCCAAACGGTTGGAAATCAATGAGGGGGTATATAATCAAGTCTCTAAAGCTACAACAACAACAACAACAATTCATCAAGTTTAAAGCATTCAAGCACACTTCCAACAATCTTTGAGCTATTAGAGTCAAATTCTTGTAACCCACTAGAGAGAGCTGATTTGTAATCTTTTTATTCAAGTTTTGGGGTTTGAGTGAACTTTGTAATTGTGCAAACATATCACCTTTGAGAGGATTGTATTTAGTTTGCTATCTTTCTTCTTGTAAAAGAGAGTTTTCTCAAAACTTTGGGGTAGAAGCTTTGAGTGTGTAAAGGTTTCCTCTTGAGCCTAGAAAAAAGGGAAGAAATTCTTAGTGAATTTTGGAAAATCCTTAGTTGGAAGCTAAGGTAGTAGATGTAAAACTTGTTAGAAAGTTGAACCACTTAAATCTCTTGTCTCCAAAATTTCTATTTTTCCAATTTTCTTCAACCAATTTTTTAAATTGTCAATTCACCCCATTGGGTTCCTAAGGAACTTGTCACTTCTAATGACATTAGTGCTATTGCTTCTTGGATTTCCAAGGGAACCGAGATTTGGGGAGCTAAGACTCATGGACCCAAAAATATTTGGGTGCCAAAAATCAAAGACGCAACCCTTTGTTTGTAGAGGGTATTGCTACAAGGCCGAAACTTCAAGTGCAAATTCGTGGTACCTTGATAGTGGATGCTCGAGAAACATGAAGGATGACAAGAGTCGATTCTTGAAGCTAATACCAAAGAGTGGAGTAGTAGTGACGTTTGGTGACAACTCTAAAGGCCATATTGAAGGAATTGGTTCCATTGGTAATCACCTTCTATACTTATTGACAATGTGTTATATGTCAACGGTCTTAAGCATAATCTTTTGAGCATAAGCCAACTTTGTGATAAAGGTTTCAATGTGCTTTTTGATTTAAATGGTTGCAAAATTATCAACATTGAAACTAACAAAATTATGCTTATTGGTCATCGCATAGGAAACATTTACATGAAACATTTAGATGACATTCATATTTCAAATGCATGTTTTGTTGCAAAAGATGAGCATGATTCATGGTTATGACATAGAAAACTAGGGCATGCAAGCATGAGTGTTTTGGAAAAATTGATTTCTAATGATCTAGTAAGAAGTTTGCCAAAAATAAAGTTTTCGTATGACAAAATTTGCGATGCTTATGCTAAAGGCAAACATAAAAGAGTTTCTTTTAAACCTATTAATGATGTTTCTACAAGTAGAGTTTCCACATGGATCTTTTTGCCACTATTAGAACAATGAGTTTGGGTGAAAAATCATATGCATTTATTTTAGTTGATGACTACTCTAGATTTACTTGGGTTTTATTTTTAAGTACCAATGATGAGGCTTTAGAAAAATTCATCACATTTTCAAAAACAAATCAAAACAATGTTGGTTACTCAATTTCTTATCTTAGAAGTGACCATTGAACCAAATTTTGAAATCTAGGTTTTGAAGAGTTTTGTAACTCAAATAGAATTAGCCATATTTTTTTTTTGCTCCTCGCACACCTCAACAAAACGGGGTTGTTGAGTGGAAAAATAAAAATTTAGAAGAAATGGCTAGACCATGCTTTGTGAAAATATTTTGCCTAAGTATTTTTGGGCAGAAGCCACAAACCCGACTTGTTACATTATCAACGGTGTAATGATTAGGCATATTTTAAAGAAAACACCCTATGAGCTTTTCAAAAATAAAAAGCCCAACATTAGCAATTTTCATCCTTTTGGATGTAAATGTTTTGTTTTAAACAATGGAGAAGACAATTTAGGCAAATTTGATGCAAAAAGTGATGAACCAATTTTTCTTGGTTACACTTTAAACTCTAAAGCTTATTGTGTATTTGACAAAATAACTTTAGTAGTTGAAGAGTATATACATGTGGTTTTCGATGATAACCTCTTTCTGAGGAATGATAGTTGTGATGATGATGATGTAGTAATTTTTTTATGCTAATGATGGTGGAGGAAAATCATCAAAAGTAAATGAAGTTCAATTAAAAGATTAACCACAAGATCCACCTCTAGAAGGCTTTAAGGACATGACTATAGAGGAAAAGGAGGTCACCTACCCACGGGAGTTCAACTATGTCAAAGATGGTGAAATCTTATGTGATCCATCTAAAGGGGTAACCACTAGATATTCTCTTAAAAATACATATAATTTTGTTAATTTTATCTCATGAATAGAGCCTAAAAATATCAAAGAAACATTAAATGATGATTATTGGATATTGGCTATGCAAGAAGAGTTAAATCAATTTGAGAGAAGTAAAGAATGAACATTAGTTGATAGGTCTGTTAATAAATCTACCATATGAACTAAACGGGTTTTTAGAAACAAACTAGATGAAAGTGGTAACATAATGAGAAACAAGGCTAGACTTGTTGCTCAAGGTCACACTCAAGAAGAAGAAATAGATTTTGATGAAACTTGTGCACCAGTAGCTAGAATGGAAGCTATTATGATGTTGCTTGCATTTGCATGTTATCATAAGTTCAAGCTATTTCAAATGGATGTTAAAAGTGCCTTTCGAAATGGTTTTATAAATGAAGAAGTGTATGTAGAATAACCACCCAATTTTGAAGATCCAAAATATCCAAACCATTTTTTCAAACTTTCAAAAGTTTTATATGGTTTGAAACAAGATCCTAGAGCTTGGTATGAACGGTTGTCAATTTTTTTAATTGAAAAAGGTTTTGACAAAGGAAAGGTGGATACTACACTTTTTATTAAAAGAAAAGGCAAAGACATTTTAGTAGTTCAGATAATATGGATAATATTATTTTTGGTTCTACCAATGAGTTGATTTGCCAAGATTTTGCTAAGTTGATGCAAGGTGAGTTTGAAATGAGCATGATGGAAGAGCTCTCATTCTTTTTGGGGCTCTAACTCAAACAAAAGAATAATGGCATCTTCATCAATCAAGCTAAATACATTAAGGTTATGCTCAAGAAGTTTAGCTTGGAGAATGTGAAACCTCAAGTCACACCAATGAGCTCTTCCACAAAGCTTGACAAAGATGAAGAAGGTAAGTGTCTTGATTTAAAGCTTTATAGATCAATGATAGGATCTTTGCTTTATCTTACCGCAAGTAGACCAGATATCATGTTTAGTGTTTACTTTTGTGCTAGAATTCAAGCTAGTCCTAGAGATTCACACCAACAAGCCGTTAAGAGAATCTTTAGATACCTTAAGGACACACCTTGTTTAGGTCTTTGATATCCTAGAGACTCATCCTTTAGTTTGCATGCTTATTCGGATACAGATTATGGAGGTTGTAAAATAGATAGAAAGAGTACCTCCGATACTTGTCAATTCCTAGGTAGCATGCTTATATCCTGGTTTTCTAAGAAGCAAAATATTGTAGCATTATCTACCACCGATGTGGAATATATTTCGTTCGGAAGTTGTTATGCTCAAGTCCTTTGGATAAAGCAACAACTTTTAGATTATGGAGTTGATGTAGGTACCATCCTCTTAAAGTGTGACAATACTAGTTTCATTTGTCTCACTAAGAATCATATCCAACATTCTAGAACCAAGCACATAGAGATAAGACATTATTTCATTAGAAATCATGTCTTGAAAAATGATGTTGTTCTAGAGTGTGTAGACACCTTGAACCAATTAGCGGATATTTTTACCAAACCTTTAGACAAAGAGCGTTTTTGGTCTCTTTGGAGAGATTTAGGGCTTACTAGCCTTTCTTGAACCTTAGAGCCTTGTTTTTGGTCTTAATTTTGCTTGAATTTGTTGATTTCAATGCTTGTGTGATTTTGCTCCTATATGTATCTATTCATGTTGTTAAGGGGAGTATTTATCCGTTTTTCTTATTCATGTTGATTACATATCATATACATGCATATCGATTCGAGTAAAATCAAATTTTTGGGTCCCTTGCAACCAAATCTGTTATATTTGGTCAAGGGGTATCGATACGGGGTATCGCATATCGATACAGGTTTCAGGGGCAGCATTTCGATACAAGTGTATCTGCACCGATACTGATAAGGGATCGGTACGAATAAAAACTATACCAGTATACGGTATTGGTACGCGTATATAGAGTATCGGTATGCATTGCCGTTTGGTTTTAAATGAGTCATTAAATAGGTTTTCCTAATTTGAATCAGACCTAAACTTTTTTCCTAAAGACCCTAGGTTGAGTTCTCCTATTTAAACCCTCCAAATCCTTTAGTTTTTCTCACAAATCATCAAAATTCTTTGGGGGCTTTTTGGTTTTAACATCAAACCCAAGTTAGCATCATCAAGTTTAGTGCAAATCATCCTTCATTCATCCATAACTCAAGGTATAAACTCTATTTTTCTTAAATTTGAATTTCTCGCATATTTGTATATTTTTTATGTTTTAGATTTTTTTAGTACGTATATAATATTGATTTCAAAAATTTTACAAAATCCTTTTCAAAACTAAAATTTTCTTGTTCGAATATAAAATTATACTCGTATATTTTCCTTTACTGTTTTTAAATCTTATTTTCACCAAAATTTTTCTTTATATTTGTATATAACTTTAAACTATACAATATTCATTTTTACCCTATCTTGATCATCAGATTAATTTATTGGATTAAATGTTGATGTTTATGCATACATTGTTTTTATGGTTTAATTTTTTTTAGGATTTTATCATGGGTCCTAAGAAATGAGCAAGAAATGAGATCGGATCTAACTCTTCCAATCCTAATCCTACTGAACCTAATCCCAAAAACAGTCATACAAAACCAAACTTAAACCATATTTTTCAACATTGTTTTAATGAGCCTCAATATCCTCGTACCATGGACCATTTTAAGCAATATCAAAATTTTAAAATCTGTCATGAGCGCATTGTTTTCGTACCTTTTATGACTTTCGATGCATTTCACTTTCGCTATCTTGAGTTAATGAGACAATGAAAGTTCATGACCTTTTCGAGCATACCCGTCATTCTTTATAAAAACATTGTCCTTATTTTTTACACTAATACTCGGTGTTTTTTAAACCAAGAGAAAACTGAGGTCATTAGTTTAGAATCCTACCTTATGGGTCAAAATTTTTTACTTGATTCAACTAAAATAGCCGATCTTTTGGGTTTGGAAGATGTGGGTCTAGATGATGAAACTTCCTATCCTCATCTCCATAGTGGCTCCGTTTTCGTACTTGATGCTCATGAACGTTTCCTTCACCTCCTCATCACTTGGTGGTTTAGGCCATCTGGTGGTAAGTGGTTTACCATTCGCCAAGTTGATGACTTTTGGCTCTATTATTTCCATGAGGGTAAGCGTCCTAACCTAGCCTAAATTATCTTTGCCGAGCTAGTCTTTCTTGTCCAAAATCGCCATACCTCTCTTGTCACATCCTTCACCTATGGCACCGCCTTGAGTTATATGTTCCACAAGCTAGGGATTGATTGCTCTTATGATCTTGGTTTGCCTCTCACAGACCACGTCGATGATTATTCTCTCCGTTGAGCTAAGTTTACTATCTATAATGTAAATAGATTAGAACTGTTGATCTTTCTGGCGATGCTCAACTGATCTAGTGGCAAATCCTCCGATGGTTCCAAAACCTTTGATTGCTCAACCTTCTCTTGATGCTCTCATGTCCTAACTTGATGGGAAGTTTGCTACCATGGACATTCAGTTTGTCGAGGTAGACACAAGGTTTGATGCTCTTGATTCTCGTTTCAATTCCTTGGATGCTCGAGTGACTTTCATTGAGTCTCGCCAAGCTTAGATGGACATGACTTTTACCGCCTTTCATGGTGAATGGCATGGTCACTCTCTTGGTGATGATGGCGTGCAGGATGAAGACGCTTCTTAAGCTTTTGCATAACATACATATCATGTCATATTAGGTTTTGAGTTTTATTCACCTTTGTTTATATTTGAATTTCTATAACATTATGTTATTTGCCTTTGTTTATGTTTTTATGCTTTAAGTTTGATTTATTTTGTTGCTTTGAACAATGATTTGAATTTATAATATATATGTTGTTTATTTATGCTTGGAGTTCTTTATTACTTTACATCATGTCTTTATCTTTACCTATTGATTTTGATCTAACAAAAATGGGGAGAAAAATGAGATTAAATTTTTTTAAAAGGTTCTTCAAAAATACTATCTTTTAGCCTTAAAGAAATGCGGAGTGATTTCAAAAGACTTAAAAATTTATTTTGGGTTTTGTTATATCAAAAGGGGGAGATTGTAAAATTAATATTTGATTTTGATATAACAAGAAATTTCAAGGACCAAATTATAAATTAGATAAATTTTTAAGTACTCAAAAAGACTCACAAATTGACAAGTATTCGAACTTAAAATTAGATTTTAGTCAAAAACTTAAACCTCAAATATTTTTAAGTGTTTTTATACTCAAATAGTCAAAATTGGTCTAGGAGTATCGATATGCCCTTAGTCGTATCAATACGGGTTTTAGCTACTGGAATTCATTTTTATACTTAATGGCTATATAGTACCGATATGCGTAAAGCCGTATCGGTACGCCATTCAACTCGGGAACCAATTTTACCTTCCAGTATCGATACGACCCGTGTGTGTACTAGTACAAGGTGTCAAGATTTTGTAAACCTTTTGCAATTAATATTTGACCTTTGCTTGTCATTTTATTGGAATCACAAACTTTAAAATTCAGTTAATGCGTATCGATACCCTCTTTGACATACCGATACAATTTTCATTTTACAACTTTCTCAGATTCCAGTGAGCAAAATCGGTACCGGTACGGTATGAACCGTACCGGTGCGCCTTTGTAAAATTGACTCCTCGTACCGATACAAATTTTTGCGTATCGATACCCCTTTGTACAACGACTATTTCTTCTTATACCAGGTATTGTTACCGAAGCCCGAGTACCGACACCCTATGCTGGCAGACTACATTTGTTGCGGGAAAAATGAAATCCAATGGCTATAATTATGATCTCAACTACCCAAACGGATGGAAATCAATGAGGGGGTATATAATCAAGTCTCTAAAGCTACAACAACAACAACAATTCATCAAGTTTAAAGCATTCAAGCACACTTCCAACAATCTTTGAGCTATTACAGTCAAATTCTTGTAACCCACTAGAGAGAGCTAATTTGTAATCTTTTGATTCAAGTTTTGGGGTTTGAGTGAACTTTGTAATTGTGCAAACATATCACTTTGAGAGGATTGTTTTTAGTTTGCTATATTTCTTCTTGTAAAAGAGAGTTTTCTCAAAACTTTGGGGTAGAAGCTTTGAGTGTGTAAAGGTTTCCTCTTGAGCCTAGAAAAAGGAAAGAAATTCTTAGTGAATTTGGGAAAATCCTTAGTGGGAAGCTAAGGTAGTGGATGCAAAACTTGTTAGAAGGTTGAACCACTTAAATCTCTTGTCTCCAAATTTTCTATCTTTCCAATTTTCTTCCACCATTTTTTTAAATTGTCAATTCACCCCCTCTTGGCCATATTCCATTGATCGATCATCCCAACACTATATGAGACCTTCATGTGACCTTTTGATTTGGATGTCCAAAATTGTATCGTCTAGTCTTATATCTTTCATGTCAAATCTTGAATTTAGCATGTCATTGGTATGTTTTACCATTTCATTATTGCTTTCAACAATGAATATGTCATCAACATACAAACATAAAATAATATATCCAATGTTGGTAATTTTGACATTTACACATTTGTCACACTCATTAATCATGAAGTCGTTTGTTATCATGACACTATCGAACTTCTTATGTCATTCCTTTGGTCCTTGCTTAAGTCCATACAATGACTTCACCAATCTACAGATTTTCTTTTCTTAACTTGAAAACTACATAACCCTCAGGTTGTTTCATGTAAATTTATTCATCAAGATTTCTATTTAGGAAATCTGTTTTAACATCCATTTGATGTACTTCTAAATTCCACAAAATGGCAATTAAAAGTTTCATCCTTATGGAGGTTATTCTTGATACAGAAGAATATGTATCAAGATAGTCAAGACCTTCCTTTTGTTGGTAACCGTTTTTTAACCAATCTGACCTTGTACTTATCAATTGTTCCATCTACTTTTATTTTCCGTTTGAAGATCCATTTAGAATATAGTGGTTTAATTCCCTGAGGAAAATCCACTAATTCTCACGTATGGTTTTGCATGATGGAATGGCATCCTTCTATAAGGTGCATTTAGATGAACGTATTTCATCATTATACGTTTGAGGCTCAGCCTCTAGCATAAAGGTTAGAAAATTTGATCAAAATGATTTTTCTACCATTGCTCGTTTATTTATTTGTGGCTCTATTTCAAGCCCCTTGTTGATATCTTCATTGATAGTCTCTAAATTTTTTAGGGTTTATGGGGTTTAGTTTAAGACTTATGGTTTAGGGGTTTATGTTTTATGGTTTAAAATTTTAAGATTTATGGTTAAAGTTTAGGGTTTAAGGTTTAGGGATTTACATTTTAGAATGTATATTTAAAAGGGTTATATTTAGGTGGTGTAAATGAACATAGCGTTCAAGAACTATTGGTGAATCATTCGTATAACGTTCTTTTTTGTTCGTTTATTAAGCTAAATAAATGAGTATGAACAAAATTTTTATGTTTGCATAATACACGAACGAACACGAACAATGGTGTGCTTATTCGTTTATGTTTATGAACAAGCTCCTTTACTCGGTTCTCCTTTTTCCTCTTAATTTTTTATATTTTAAATATTGGTGAAGGTATGGACTAAATTGAACACGTGGTGAAATTTGGAGTTCAACTGTTAAGCCTAAAGAGCTTAAGGACTTGTGCTGTAATTTTACTATTTTGGCGAACACATAAACGAATATATTGGTGGGCATATAAACAAACATGTTTGCGAACGTTAAATGAACATGTTCCCGACATATAAACGAACATGCTCGCGAACGCTAAACAAACGAACTGAACACCTTCAAAAAGTAAACAAAAAAAACACGAACACGATATTAAAAATTTAAATGAACACGAACAAAATATAAACACCTTCAAAACTAAATAAACACGAACATAGCCTTGTTTGTTTAAGTTCAATTCATTTATACTCCTAGTTCTATTTTGATATACAAGTCGAGTAAAAAAATTATATAGCCCTTCTTTAAAATCTAAAAACTAAATCTCTAATTCTAACACCCTAAACCATAAACCCTTAAACCCTAAATTAAACCCCTTAAATTTAACAAGGATGTGTAAGTTAAAGTTTACACAAACTTGTGTATCTTTTCTCATAATTAAAATAAAAAGGTTACGCATTATGTATTAAATATAATCAAATTTTATTCCAAGAATGTATAAAATAAGAACAAATATGGGTTTGAAAACATGGAATTGAAGACGGGCCCATATAATAACAAATTTGAGCCGCTCTTTGTTTAGAAACCAGTAGGAATTATGATCCTAGAATAAAAAGCTAAGCAAAAATGATATCTGAAGGGCCTGCTTGTCTGATGAGAAACTTTCACTTTTTTATCCACTCGTTTATAAATTTGTTTACCCAGTTCTCATTTTTCCTTTCAATTTTTTACATTTTAAATATTTATAAAAATAGAGACTAAATTGAACATATAATAAAATTTGGAGTTCAAAATGTGAAGCTTAAGGACTAGTGGTGTAGTTTCACCATTTGGCGAACGTGTAAATGAACATGTTCGCGAACGTTAAATGAACATGTTCACTACATATAACCGAACATGTTCTCGAACGTTAAACAAACGAATGCGAACGCCTTCAAAAAGTAAACAAATAAACACTAACACTATTAAAAATTTAGATGAACATGACCCGAACATAAACACCTTCAAAAATAAATAAACGAACACGAACTTAACCTTGTTCATTCAAAATCGGTTCATTTACACCCCTAGTTATATTTTGGTACATAAGCCAAGTAAAAAAAAATTATACAGCCCTTCTTTAAAATCTAAAATCTAAATATCTAACCCTAACACTCTAAATCATAAACTTTTAAACCTTAAATTAAACCCTTAAATTTGACAAACACATATAAATTAAAATTTACGCAAGTTTGTGTATCAATCTTTTTTCACATAAAGGTTGTGTAATTTTTTTATATGTATTAAAATATAATGTATAAAATAAGAACAAATATGGGTTTGAAAACATGGAGTTGAATAGGGGCCCATATAATAACAAATTCTGAGCCGCTCTTTATTTAGAAACCAGTAGGAATTAGGATCCAAGAATAAAAAGCTAAACAAAAATGATATCTGCAGGGCCTGCTAAGTATTTCCAGTCGACACCAACCATTTGCTTTCTCTTTTCTCATCAGTAATTGCCATTTCCGACCGCAGCGAACAATAAATCTTCAATCCAAATGCAGAAAACTGCAGCATTAAATGACGAATGGAAACAAAATGAAACCAGCTGGGAAAGTTCAGCAGATTCCCTCAGTTTCTTTTAATATACACAGTGTAAATTTCGACATTTAAGGCCTTTTGGTGGTGAAATATAGAGCTGAATTCATTGCGGTGGGGAATTCAATTCTCACCGTATTGGTGGATAGGGATGGCAAACAGGGTGGGCGGTGCGGATACCCCTTCTCAATATTCATATTCATATCCGTCGCCTATCTACTATTCATGACAGATATAATTTTTAAATTTACCTCCATTCACGCCGGTAGAGGTGAACGTTCAATCGAGTCGAGTCAAAAAAATTTGAGTTATTCGAGTTGATGCGTCATATTTTACGACTCAAATTTTATTTGAATTTTTTTTATTCGAGTTGAGTTTTTGAGTTCATATATAAATTTAATTGTAATTATTTATCATGTTATAGTACGATTTGATTTCAATTAAATGACCTCAAATCGTATAAAATATGCATATATATATATATATATCTTCATATTTTTTCATATGTGGCATATATTTTTTCATATATTTTTTATATCGCTATATATATTAGGAAAAATTGAGAGACTCGACTCGAACTTAAAAATAATCCACTAACTACTAAAAATTTCGAGTTATTCGAATTTCTATTTTACAACTCAAACTTTATTTGAATTTTTTTGAGTCAAGTCGAGTTAAGACGAGTCTAGCTTTTTTTGGCTCGAATCGAGTTGAGTTTTGTTAACCCCACATGCTAGTATATTTTCAAAATTTTCACATGCACCCGCTATCTAGCATGGGTACCCACCACCTAGCCCATACCCGTCAATCTTGTCAGCCAACGATCACTAATGTCAAATATAACAAAAAAACCATAATGATCGAATTACAAGCCCCCTTCAAGATCTTAAGATTTATAGAATAGCTCGTGAACTTATCATTGAATTCATAATGGTCCAAAATTCATATGGTGGATAGTGTGTGGGCGAATGTGAGAAGGGGTAAACGGGTAAGACTACCACCTACCCATTACTCATGGAGTATGACTTTTGACATCCACGCATGCCTACTATTCACCAAACTCACACACATGCATGTCCCAACTTGAACGGATGCGATGCTTAATCTACAAAATTATACTTGTCTACCGTCCATATTAGGAGTGGGGTCACGTTCAGATAATACAATTTGGCAGCCTTTACATCTTTCCAGTAATCATTAATGGCAAAGTAGTACTATAAATACATGTTGTCCCATGCAAATGGGATTCATGTTTTTGCTATAAACCCAAAACAACTGTTCTTGGGTGTTTAGTATCAGCCAGTTCTTCAATTATGAGAATCATGCTTGTGGTGATCTTCTTGTTTCAAAGCTTGAGATTTGATGTTAATGGCTTCGGCCTTTCTTATGAATTCTATGAGAAAACATGCCCACAAGTTGAGTACATTGTGAGAGATGGCCTTCGCCCTATGTTTCTCGCCGATCCCACTTCTCCAGCTGCTTTGTTGAGGCTTATGTTCCATGATTGTCAAGTTCAGGTACATTTTTGTTTATAGTTTTATTGATTTACAAGCAGGGACGGAGCCACATACAGTACGTTAGTCGTTTTAACCATGAAACTTTTTTAGTTTAATTAAATTTAGATCTTTAGCAGTTTAAATATTAATCCGGTTAAGCTTAAACTCTAAGTTTACTTATGAGGTTCTTAAATAATTAGGCTCTTAATATTCAATCCTACTTCTGTCCTTATTTATAAGCATTTTGTATTTCAATAAGAATGTGTCATTTAACATTTTGGTTTTGTTAGATAACGCGAAAAGAAAATTCAAATGAAAAATCAGAGTTTATAATTTTAATCTCACATTGTTTTGAACTTTACATAATTTATAATAACTTTTTCCATTTACTTCCGTCATTTTGTTTTCACATTATAATTTTGATGTTTTTTAGAGAACATAATAAAGTTCAAAGAAAAGTTCTCGCGTTTCAAAACATTGATAGAGCGAATTGGATTGAGATAGTTGTTCTCGTAACATAACTCTACAGTACTTGATTTGAATTAGTCGATTAATTACTCGGATTCGAATGATTATATATTGTTTAATTTTTAAAATACAATAATATTGTCTCATTTGACAGTTTAATTTTGTTTGTCTCAGGGATGTGATGCTTCCATTCTAGTTGATCCAGGGCATGGAAGTGAAGCAACGGAGATGAAAGCAAGCAAGAATTCTGGAATTAGAAAGAGGGAGTTGATAACCATTGTTAAATCAATGGTCGAAGCTCAATGCCCCCAACAAGTCTCTTGTGCCGACATTCTCGTGTTGGCAGCTCGAGAGGCTGTGGCCGCGTCCGGAGGGCCACGGATAAACGTTCCATTGGGGCGGCGGGATTCGTTGCACTCCCCTAGCTATGGACTTGCAGACGCATTGCTCCCTTCTGCAACAATTGGAGTGGCTGATATGCTCAATATCTTCGCCAAGAAAGGAATGACTCTTGCAGAATCTGTCGCCATTTTAGGTAATTAATCACATGAATATCTTCCAAATAAACATTTAATTTAGTATATACAGATAAATTAAACCTACGAGACATCCCAAACCATAAATTCAAAGTTTAAATTAATCATGAATTTTAAAATATTCTAATTAATTTTTTTACTAACGGGTTGGTTCAAGTGGTAGGCAACTTGATATTACTTAAGTATGTCTCGAGTTCGAGACGTTGAGTATGCAAAAAAATCTTAGCCGAAAGACTCGCTCACCAAAACTAGATGTACAATCCAAATCGGTCCAGATTAGTCAGGGCTAATCCCTGAAAACCGGAAAGGCAAAAAAAAAAGTATTAGTTTCTTTTTGACATTAAATGCCTAGCCGGACTTGGCATGAAAACCAACTTAAACTCGTGCATGGACATAACTATGTGCGGTTTGGAGGAGCCTGACCATCCAAAATTTTGGTCCAATTACATTCTAGGTCCCTTTCAGTTATAAAAATGTTTTTCTATCAAACTTTCTGGTTTAATTGCACTTTAGGTTCCTATAAGTTTTCGAATTAGTTAAATTAAGCTTTGACCCCATTTTTATATTTCAAATACTTATTAAGTCCCTATCAGCTTCAAACTTGGACAAATTAAGTTATACCCCTTTTTTCTAGTTTAAGTACTTCATAGGTCCCTCTTAATTTTAAAGTTCAACAATTTGCCCCAATTGTTTCATCCTAATCCCACCAAATCTAACGTGTTAGCTTGGCTTATTTTTACATGTAGGCCGTGAAATGGATACACACGTGTTTAAATTTGACTCGAGCTTGAACTTCTCGTACAATTAACCATATACATAGATGACATATATATATATATATATATGTCCATGTTTAAATTTGGCTATCTTTACTTGTGCAGGTGCTCACACGCTGGGGATAACGCATTGTTCAAGCATCCAGAACCGTTTATACAGTCCTAAAAATGGTGAGCTTAGAGCAATGGAACCTAACTTTGCAGCATTTTTGAGGTTAACCTGTCAGCAGAGATCTTTAGCCTCAAATTTAAGCTTCGTTCTCAACGATCCAACGTCGTTTGCATTCGATAATGAATATTACGTCAATGCAATGCGAGGCCGAGGAGTGCTGAAAATAGATGCCGAAATGGTATCGGACCCCAAAACAGCTCGTTTTGTGCAACATTTCGCTATGAATGAGGAAGATTTCTTCAAGGCTTTCGCTTCCGCATTTGTGAAGCTATCTCGTTATGGAGTTTTGACAGGGAAACAAGGTGCGATTAGAAAGAATTGCATTGAAATAAGGTGATTAGGACTTGTAATTGGGTTCCTCATAGGTATTAGGGAAACCATTATCCTATATAATCTAATCTAATCATTGATTATCGATAATAATTGAGCTTGTTTGAACCACGTTAATTTTTTCGCTTAATACTTTTGGCAGATTATCGTTTATATATTTACCAATGGATTGGTTAAAGTGGTAAGTAGTTTGGTATCACTTAAGTAAGTCTCGATTCGAGATGTTGTGTATGCAGAAAATCTCCGCTAGAAGACTCACCCACCAAAGCCAGTTGTGCGACGCGGATCGTTTCAAATTAGTCAAGACGAAGCTTTGAAAACCAGAAGGGCAACAAAAAAAATTTATCGTTAATATACTAAAAAGCCCTAAACAAGTATACTTTCTTTAACTAAGCCTTCACGTGAACTGTCAAGTGGTCTTGGTAAAAAAAAGAATGTTGTTATTCTTAAAAGATTTGGATTCAAACAATTTGTCTATACAATTTGTATACCTTATCAAAAGGTTAGAATTAACGAACAAATAATACATGTAATCACATCAGAATATTCAAAAAAAATTAATCCCTTACGTTATTTTAATACATTAGCCGCATTTATAAATATATACTTCCTCTGTCCTACTAAATTTGTCTCTTATTAACTTTTTAAGGTCAATTTTTTTCAACTTTGACCCTTTATTAATTAAAATTTATTATTAATAAAAATAATATATATATATATATATTAATATATATATATATATATATATTACAAACATTGAATCAAAGAGTACCAAAAGAGGTAAAATGAGCATTGCTCTTCACCTCTAAAGTTATGTATGTTTCAAATTTCAGCAATATTCCACTTTTTGTTCCATATCATATATTGGCCAAGGATATTTCTACGAATTCCATGGTAGATGTAGGAAACAACAATTACATTAACATAAGTTGCCGGCATGGGAGATTGAACAAGTGACGATAGTTGATCTAAAAATTAAAGAATGTGGGTCCAAAATAATTTTTTTCTCTAAATGGATTTGTAAATTTCTTTTTTCCCTCTTTAAACACTAAACTTATTTTTTTTAAATATATATTAAACTAGATTTGCTTCTAAAAATTGGGGATACAATTGCTCCTCTTGGGGCTTAATAGATACACCCTAAATTTGTGTACAACATTGATTGATTTAACCGAACGAAGATATCTTTGAATCTCCTTCATTCACGTAGTAAATCCGGCTCACCACCTCAAAGGAGTCAACTTGTTTATTAACAAACAGGGACAATAATTCGAATTGTGGCTTCAGATATTTACGCATACTCTATCATTTTTTGTGTATTCGAATATTACAGATTCAGATTATTTACGAATCTGGAAGTTGAAGTCACCCTTTAACAGGATTTAAAAAGCGTTCGTGGTCACGTTTTTTGTCGCATCACGTTTATTGCGGTTGCGGACATAACGGTTGCTATTGCGGTCGCTGTGGGTGTTGTGGTCGTGAAATTTTTTTAAACTCGCACAACTTACTGTAAATCATAATAGATATAAATATAAAAAAATCATTTTTAATGATTTTAGAGTGTTTTTTAAACGAAAATGAATATATATAATATAATTTAACTAAATAATAGACTTTAAAAACCTGATCGATAGGATAAGAGAATAAATTAATTAATGATGACATTGTGCTAATGAATCCAAAACAATTATATATCCCTATAAATCATTATTTGTACCAACACAATTACAATGCCATAAAGCAACATGGTAGCCAAAATTCCTATCAAGACAATACATATATGTTTAGATTCAATTTAATGCTGCAAAAAGAAAAAAAGAAACAGATCAATAGATAAATGTATAGATTCTAATTAATAATTCTTATTTTCTAGCATTTATTTTCACTCTCATTCTATTTTCGTTTTATTTTCATATATAACATGCTTCAACCCTTAATTATTTTTTATAAAATATACTTCAGTTGTTTACCAATAGATGTATTTTAGATGTTTTAATATCATCAAAATTTAAAATATTAATTTTTTTTAAAAAATACCTTAAAAATGATGATAGTGGTAGTTTCACCAATTAGTAGAATGACGAGGAAAATCATATTCTTCAACTGTACTTTTAGAGCGATCTTGACTTGATTTCCGTGGCCTTTGTCCAAAAATATATAAAAAAGGTAACATTTTCACCTTGATCTTCAAATAACTGAGATGGAGAATATATTTGAGGAGGAGGGTACATTTGAGGTGGAGGTGGATGATATATTGGTGGTGAAGGGTACATTTGTGGCTGACACACCATAATTAGGAAATGATGAATAATAACCATGTAAAGGTTGAAAATATGAAGATTGTCTCGGTGGATAAAAGCCTTGAGTGCTAGTAGATGAATCCCTATACTCAGGGTTACTAGAACTCAATCTTCTGCCGAAAGAAGTGTAACCCCCTAGGCCCGCCTATGTGATATGATCTCGACTATGAGTTTTGAATCATATATGTGAATGCCCGATCGTGATTCTAGTAAGAACTCTGCAGTGCTTTGAATGTATTCTGAAATTACTCAAACAACAATGTAAGTAGAAATAGATAAATAAGAAATAGAAATAATGGGATGAAAGATATGTAGAAGGGGTGTAGGAAGAGTGATAGTTGTGATTATGGAAGAAAAAAAAATAAAAGATGAAAATGTAGGTGAAGATGATGGGGTGTTGGCGTTAAGATGAAGAAATTCAAAGGATGGATTGTGACCCCCTAACTATAAAGAGTTAGGAACCAGCAATATAATAAAGTGGAAATGAAGTGGTAGGATATGGAACGTGACCCACTAGCTATAGATGAGCTAGGAACCAACGCTATAACAAAAGGGAAATGGATGAAGACTACAAGACTAACTTGAAGCCGATAAAGTTCCACAAGAGAACAAGAATGAAAGCAATCTTTCAAAGATGTTTTATATATTCAAAGTGTGTCTTACAATGATCCTAAAGATGCCTATTTATAGTAGAAGTAGGCAGAATATGAAAAGGTGTTACAAGAAAGATGAATGCTCATCTTAATGCACTTGAATACACATGAATGCTTTGTCCTTTCTTCTCATCTTCAAAGCTGATTAGTTTAGACAAATTGAGGTTGAATTTAGTCATATTTTCGTCCAAATTAAGAAGGACTCTTGGGCTGCCTTGTTTTGCTATCATATGAAGAGAAAGGGGATGAATGTGGACAAGGATGAATGTAGACATCCTTGCTGTCCAGTTTAAGTGCAACTATTCATCTTCCAAGCTGATTAATATGACTTGAATGTCATAAAAAGGTGAGTTTCATCCAGCCTTCATTTCATGTCTCCTCAATGAATTTTGAAACCCCCACTTGAATGGTGATAACATCAACCTTGAATGCCTTGAATTTGCTTAATTAAGATGGTCATCAATTGCTTGTCTCTTGGTAGAAGATGAAAGAACTCTTCCTTGGCTCAAATTCATTCAAATCATCCATGCATAAAATTCCCGTAATAAAAATTTCAGCCTGCACTGTCTTGATAAATCATTCGTATCTCAAGCTCCCGATATCGGATTGAGGTGATTCAAAAGGCATTGGAAAGCTAAGAGATGGAGGAATAACGTCCAATTGATTTCTGGATCCAAACACGTCTGTATCGCATCCAGAATTGGAAGACATTCTGCTGATATTCTTGCATCCGTAAAACCGTTCATCTTCCCTCATGCACCTAGACACAAAGGTAAACTTTATTCAATCTTTAATTGAAAACATGCATGTAAACAATTAAGAGTTAGTTTAATAAATGAGCTAGTTTGATGAATGAACTAGTTTAATTAATGAACTAACTTTATTCAATGAACTAATAATCTTGAATGAACTAGTTTAATCAATGAACTACTTAGTTAAATGAAGTGTATAACTAAATGAACTACATGTTTAAATGCAACGCATGCTTTAATGAACAACATGTTTATTGAATGCAATGAATGTTATGCAAACTTTAAATACTCATGCAAATTCATGCATAAGCAAAGTAAAGTGTTCCTCCCTTATTATTTCTTCTTTCTCACGTCCCAAGCTTGATGTAAACATATTTTCCATGGTCGCTTGGAACTCCTTGGCCCTTGCTCGAGTAATGGGGCCACCTGGGTACTTCTCTGGGTCTTTGCCATTGACGTTCATATCAGTCCCTCCCTCTTTAAGGCGATTTGTCCCCAAATCGTCATCTTACATCATAAGGAGATAGGTCAGCAACATTGAAGGTTGCACTAACATTAAACTCACATGGAAGATCTAATTGATAGGCATTGTCATTGATCTTCTTGACTATTTGGAATGGTCCATCTCCCGAGGCATTAATTTGGACTTTCGTTGAGCCGGGAACCTTTCTTTCCTCATGTGCAGCCACACCCAATCCCCCACAAAGGAAATTAACGCTTACGACCCTTATTTGCTTGCTTTGCTCATATTGCTTGGTTCGTTTTTCAATGTTCTCCCGCACTTGTTGATGAAACTTCTTAACAAATTCAGCTTTATTAAGTCCATCTTTATTCACAATTTGATCAGCGGGTAATGGTAACAAGTCTATCGGTGTTAATGGATTGAATCCATACACCACTTCAAAAGCGTCGCCTACTGTAGTACTATAGATCGAACGGTTGTATGCAAACTCCACATGTGGTAAACTCTCCTCCCATGTTTTCAAATTCTTCCTAATGATGGATCAAGTAACATAGAAAGTACTCGGTTCACCACTTCAGTTTGGCCATCCGTTTGAGGGTGGCAAGTGGTGGAGAATAGTAACTTAGTACCAATCTTACTCCATAGGGCTCTCCAAAAGTGACTTAAGAACTTCACATCCCGATCGGACACAAATAGTTCTTGGTATGCCATGTAACCTTAAGATTTCCCTGAAAAACAAAGTAGCAATATGTGAGGCATCATTAGTTTTGTTACAGGGGAATGAAATGAGCCATTTTGGAGAATCTATCCACAACTACAAAGATGGAATCTTTGTTATTCTTGGTACGTGGAAGCCCTAGCACAAAATCCATTGAAATATCCATCCATGGTGCTTCCGGTATGGGTAGTGGTGTGTAAAGTCCATGTGGCATGACTTTAGATTTGGCCTTCCTGCAAGTGATGCATCGCTCACACAACCTCTCCACATCTCGTTTCATTTTAGGCCAATATAGGTGCTCTTGAAGTATAGCCAAAGTCTTTGCTATCCCAAAATGTCCCATTAATCCTCCTCCATGAGCTTCCTTAGTTAGCAATTCACGCATGGAACCTTGAGGGATGCATAGTCTTCCTTCCTTAAATAGGAAACCATCATGCTTATAGTATTTTTCAATTGACCTTTTCTCACAAGCTTTGTAAATCTCTCCAAAATCAGTCGAGAGACATATAAGTCTTTAATAAAAACAAAACCCAATAACTTAGATTCCAAAGTGTTTAAAAGAATATACCTCCGTGACAATGCATCGGCAACTATATTCTCCTTACCTTTCTTGTACTTGATAACATATGGGAAAGTTTCAAGAAACTCCACCCATTTGGCATGCCTTTTGTTGAGTTTATGCTGCCCCGGATATGTTTCAATGCCTCATGATCAGTGTGAATGATGAACTCCTTAGGCCAAAGGTAATGTTGCCATGTTTCCATTGCCCTCACAAGAGCATACATCTCCTTGTCATAGGTAGGGTAATTAAGCGTAGCTCCACTTAATTTTTCACCAAATAGGCTATAGGACGTCCACCTTGAGACAAAACTGCTCCAATTCCTACACCGATGCATCACATTCAATTTCAAAAGTTAGATTAAAATCAGGTAGAGCAAGTAAAGGGGCATGTATTAAACAATCTTTAATGCTATTAAAGGACTTCTCTTGATCTTCCCCCAAAAGAATTTAGAATTCTTCTTAATAACACTTGTTAGTGGGGCGGCTATGGTGCTGAAGTTGGGGACGAATCTTCGATAAAAACTTGCAAGTCCATGGAAGCTCCTAACTTGAGAAATGCTTGCTGGTCGTGGCCACTCTTCAATGGCTTTAACCTTCTCTTTGTCCACCTCCAAGCCTTCAGAACTCACAACGAAACCTAGGAAAACAACCCACACAAGACAAAATGTACATTTTTGTAAGTTAGCAAACAGTTTTTCCTTCCTCAAAACTAGCAAATGTTGAACATGTTCTTCCATGGTTTTACTATAGATTAGAATGTCATCAAAGTAAACCACACAAAACTTACCCAAGAATGGCCTAAGAACATGATTCATTAACCTCATAAACGTGCTTGGAGCATTAGTTAAGCCAAAAGGCATAACCAACCACTCATAAAGGCCTTGCTTAGTTTTGAATGCTGTTTTCCACTCATCACCTTCCCGCATTCGTATTTGGTGGTAACCACTTTTAAGATCAATCTTGGAAAAGAGGTTAGAACCACTAAGCTCATCTAACATGTCATCTAAGCGAGGAATAGGGTGACGATACTTTACCGTAATTTTGTTTACCGCTCGGCAGTCCACACACACATGCGCCAAGTTCCATCCTTCTTTGGCACAAGTAGAACCGCACGGCACATGGGCTAAGGCTTTCCCTCACGTAGCCTTTTGACATCAACTCAGATACTTGCCTTTGCAACTCCTTAGTTTCTTCGGGTTTGCTTCGTATGCTGGTCGGTTTGGAATGACGGCTCGGGAACAAAGTCTATTTGATGTTCTATGCCACGAATAGGTGGCAGTCCACTTGGTATTTCCTCCGAAATAGGTCATCAAACTCCTGCAATAAAGACACAACAAAAAAGCAGGCAAATTTTGATCAAGGTAGTTAGTATTCAAGAAATTTTCCTTGTACATGAGCACAAGTGCTTCCTTTGTTGTCATTAAACTCTTTTTCAACTCTCTCTTTTAGAAAGAATGCTGATTTTCCTTCCTCATTTTGATCACACTCCTTTGCTTTTACCTCCATTTTGGTCTCTCTCTTTTGGCTTTTTCAATTTTTCCTCTCAATAAAATTTGGTCTTCATGTATTTGTTTTGGAGAAAGTGGGGCTAAAGTGATCTTCTTTGCTTCATGGGTGAACGTATACGGTTGGTATACCCGTCATGGATCACTCGCCTATCAAATTGCCAAGGTCTTCCAAGTAATAAATGGCTTGCGTGCATTGGAACGACATCGCATAATACCTCGTCTTTGTACTTCCCAATAGAGAAAAATAATTCGAACTTGTTTGGTCACCTTGAGTTCTCCTCCATCGTTGAGCCATTGTAGCTTATAAGGTTGTGGATGCTTTGTTGTTGCCAAGACAAGTGTATCTACCATTAAGGTACTAGCAACATTAGTGCAACTACCACCATCAATAATAACAAAGCATACCTTTCCTCCAACATGGCAACGAGTATGGAAGATATTTTCTCGTTGTTCATTTCCTCCAACGGATTGTACGTTTAGGCTTCTTTTGACAACAAGAACCTCTCCTTCCACGCCATACTCTAATTCTTCTTCTTCGATGGCAACATCTTCATTCTCATCCTCTTCTTGTTCCGATTCAACTTCTCCATCATCTCGAAGAAGCATGGTGTTGCGGTTCGGACATTGGCTTGCAATGTGTCCACGCCCCAAACACTTAAAACATTGTATGTCACGGAACGATTTGGAGTAGCGGTAGTCTTACCCTTGCTGGTTTCGCAATGGGCTTACTTCCTTTCGGTGGTCCTCCTTTTTCGTGGGACGGTATTGGAGGAGTCTTCTTGTATGAACTTTGCCCCCATTTTGATGTTGAACTCCCATAAGATCGTGTGGCACCCTTTCTTTTGAGCTGTTTTTCCACTTTCATGGCCATATGCACCATGTCTTCCATCTCCACATAATGTTGCAACTCGACCACGTTCGCAATGTCCGGATTTAGTCCCGCTAGGAATCTTGCCATTGTGGCTTCTCGATCCTCGTCGATGTTGGCTCGAATCATGGACACCTCCATCTCTTTGTAGTAATCTTCAACACTTCGGTTACCTTGTGAAAGATTTTGAAGACGGTTGAATAACTCTCGATGGTAGTGGGTTGGAATGAATCGCCTTCACATCACCTCTTTCATTTCATCCCATGTAGTGATAGGATGTTCTCCATTGCGTCTCCTACTTGATGTCAATTGATCCCACCATATTAGTGCATAATCCGTAAACTCAATGGCAGCGAGTTTTACCTTTTTAAGCTCAATATAGTTATGGCACTCAAAAATGTGCTCAACCTTCTTTTCCCATGCAAGATAGGTTTGAGGATCCGTTCTTCCTTGAAAAGGAGGAATGGTAATCTTGATGTTGCTTGAGATTATCGTCTACTCGTGGTCGAGCTCTCTGGCCTTGTTGTACCATGCTATGTTGGGATACTTGATCTTGCACATCATCTACTTCAACTTCTTCAGGATACTCCTCATTACCCCCTGATTAGCTTGTGAAATTTCAAGCTGGTCTATTCGCTCAATTAGGGGCTCCAATTGCTCTTGGATCATTTTGGCCATTGCTTGAAGCATAGCCTGATTTTGCAAATTGGGAACTCCTTCACCACTATGACCAGATCTTTGTGACATGTTAGATAAAGAAACAAAAGAAATTAAACCTTACTAACACAAAATCTCACCTTTCCACTCCAAAGAAAATGCACTCACACTCGTGTTTCACTCAGGGTTAGGCTTTTCCCCTTAATGCACACTCATGCCTTTTACCACTCGTGCTTTATTTTCAAGTCCTTTTGGGAACTTCCTCAAGGCTTACAAGTGTCTCGTGGACTTCGGCTGAAACAATTCTAGCTTGGTAGGAGAATGATGAATAATAAAAGGATAATGGCTTCAAAAAGAAAGAATTACTAAGAATAGGTAAAGGAATTTGTAATTCAAAGAATAAGAAATGATGTATTGTAATTTTTTTTAACAAGAATAGACTTGCTCCTCCCTCTTTAAGATTTTTTTTGATTTTTTTGATTTTTTTACTAACCCGGGAGAGAAAAAATAATACGCTTACTGAATCGTCTAGGCTCGATACCAAATGATATGATCTCGACTATGAGTTTTGAATCATATATGTGAATGCCCGATCGTGATTCTAGTAAGAACTCTGCAGATTGCTTTGAATGTATTCTGAAATTACTCAAACAACAATGTAAGTAGAAATAGATAAATAAGAAATAGAAATAATGGGATGAAAGATATGTAGAAGGGGTGTAGGAAGAGTGATAGTTGTGATTATGGAAGAAAAAAATAAAAGATGAAAATGTAGGTGAAGATGATGGGGTGTTGGCGTTAAGATGAAGAAATTCAAAGGATGGATTGTGACCCCCCAACTATAAAGAGTTAGGAACCAGCAATATAATAAAGTGGAAATGAAGTGGTAGGATATGGAACGTGACCCACTAGCTATAGATGAGCTAGGAACCAACGTTATAACAAAAGGAAATGGATGAAGACTACAAGACTAACTTGAAGCCGATAAAGTTCCACAAGAGAACAAGAATGAAAGCAATCTTTCAAAGATGTTTTATATATTCAAAGTGTGTCTTACAATGATCCTAAAGATGCCTATTTATAGTAGAAGTAGGCAGAATATGAAAAGGTGTTACAAGAAAGATGAATGCTCATCTTAATGCACTTGAATACACATGAATGCTTTGTCCTTTCTTCTCATCTTCAAAGCTGATTAGTTTAGACAAATTGAGGTTGAATTTAGTCATATTTTCGTCCAAATTAAGAAGGACTCTTGGGCTGCCTTGTTTTGCTATCATATGAAGAGAAAGGGGATGAATGTGGACAAGGATGAATGTAGACATCCTTGCTGTCCAGTTTAAGTGCAACTCTTCATCTTCCAAGCTGATTAATATGACTTGAATGTCATAAAAGGTGAGTTTCATCCAGCCTTCATTTCATGTCTCCTCAATGAATTTTGAAACCCCACTTGAATGGTGATAACATCAACCTTGAATGCCTTGAATTTGCTGAATTAAGATGGCCATCAATTGCTTGTCTCTTGGTAGAAGATGAAAGAACTCTTCCTTGGCTCAAATTCATTCAAATCATCCATGCATAAAATTCCCGTAATAAAAATTTCAGCTGCTGCACTGTCTTGATAAAATCATTCGTATCTCAAGCTCCCGATATCGGATTGAGGTGATTCAAAAGGCATTGGAAAGCTAAGAGATGGAGGAATAACGTCCAATTGATTTCTGGATCCAAACACGTCTGTATCGCATCCAGAATTGGAAGACATTCTGCTGATATTCTTGCATCCGTAAAACCGTTCATCTTCCCTCATGCACCTAGACACAAAGGTAAACTTTATTCAATCTTTAATTGAAAACATGCATGTAAACAATTAAGAGTTAGTTTAATAAATGAGCTAGTTTGATGAATGAACTAGTTTAATTAATGAACTAACTTTATTCAATGAACTAATAATCTTGAATGAACTAGTTTAATCAATGAACTACTTAGTTAAATGAAGTGTATAACTAAATGAACTACATGTTTAAATGCAACGCATGCTTTAATGAACAACATGTTTATTGAATGCAATGAATGTTATGCAAACTTTAAATACTCATGCAAATTCATGCATAAGCAAAGTAAAGTGTTCCTCCCTTATTATTTCTTCTTTCTCACGTCTCAAGCTTGATGTAAACATATTTTCCATGGCTGCTTGGAACTCCTTGGCCCTTGCTCGAGTAATGGGGCCACCTGGGTACTTCTCTGGGTCTTTGCTATTGACGTTCATATCACTATGCATTACACCTAATTCCAAGAGGTCACATTTCATTCCATACTAGAAAATTTCCAAGAAAAATATAAGGATTTAAATTTCAATTCAGATAGCAAATATAATCATACATATGTAATAATAGGTAATCTGTTTAAAACTATATAAGAATGAGGTTACAAAATAATGCCACATCGGGCAAAGTAGTAAAGTAAGCAGTATCAAAATATAGACTCATGTCACCCTGATATAGATAGTCTAGAAGATAGAAAGATTACAACAAAATATGTGAACTAAATGTGTCGATCCTCCAAGTGTCAAGTCACATGGAAGCCTATCCAAAAGTATTTGAAAGAGAAAGTTTGAGGGTGTGAGTTAGGGAGCTCAGTATGTTCCAATAAGTGCAGATAAAAAATTTAAATATTTCAGATATGCATAAATCATTTCAGTAAGTCAAGTTATAAAGGCAACCAAAGTTTTTATTTAAAACCTAACTACCCTCCAACCGAACACCAATATACAGTTCCCAAAAACTGTATCCTAAAAAACTTACCCTAGGCTCATGGGCATAGGAGCCTACCTAAGATGATGCCTTAGGTCCAAAAAGACTTACTGTAGGCGCATTGGGCGTAAGAGCTTAACTGAAGAATTTACCAACTGGATCAGGGTTGTACCTACAGAGACTTTAAATCATATCCTAAAAGTATACCCCAAGTAAAACAGTTCATGATATAAAATAATAATCATCATATATCAGGATGCAACCATGTATTTATTTCAGTAATACATAAACCATATATCATAATTTAGAATCAGTTATAACGTACACTTTCATTCAAATAAAGTAGGCATGTTCAAATCAGAGAATATTCCATAATATATTCAGAGAAATTATTTCAATAGTTCGTGTAAAACAATAATATAGCACACACATAACACACCTCAAAAAGTTGGTCGAAAGGGTCTACTAGGCACCTGCCTCACTACGTTCTGCCACGATGCTAGATCCTAGATTATAATGGAATAAGGTTACTATGATAATAAATTCTAACTTAATAAGTTCACTGAGTTTCTAAGATCATACTAGTAACCACGGGTATGCACAGGTGTGCAAATCAGAAGAGCTGGGCTGAGCAAACAAACGGTCAAGTGAGTCTTGGGTACCTTTAATTACACAAGAGTTCATATCAGTCATTTATTCAATATAGACACCTTTAAATGAATAACACAATACATATGCATGTTCAGGTTTAAGGTCAGATTTGGAGGCTTTCGGGTTAAAATTTCACAAAATAGACTTCAAAAATGAGTTCAGGATGTCAAAAAAACCCAAAATGCGAGTTTTGGGGAAAATATAACTTTTTGGTCAAAGCTAATGGTCAAAGTTAACTGAGTTGACTCAGACGAGTTGACTTGGACGAGTTTACTCAGACGGGTTAACTCAGACGAGTTTACTCGACTAGGTTGACTCAATCAGAAGATTTGGGTCAGATGGGTTCGATTCGACTTGGATTTAGGTCAAGTCAGACTCGAGTCAGGTCGGTCAAACGGGTTCGGGTTTAGGCTTGGACCAATCGGGTATGAGGCTAAGGCTATTGAGCCTTAACAGACCAGCCCAAAACATAATATAGCAGGCTTATCTCTGGTTTAGGGCTAGACCGATTTGTTTCAAAGGCCAGACCGGGTCTAACATCGATCAAGTCGGTTCAGTCTAAAGGCCTCCATCTCAGATGACTGAAAATTACCTCGAACGGTGCGTAACGGCCACACGCAGCCCAAATGGTTGAAAAACACTTCGGGAATAATGAAAAACAACAAAAATCACCATTTTCAAATTTAAGAGGTTTACCGAGTTTACCTCGGTGAAAAGTGACCAAAAAAGAGAAAATCTTTCAATTTTCTCATAACTCAGGCAACGTTTAAAATGTCGATGGACGGACAATCAAAGGGCAAGGGTTTGTTTGCCTTGACACGAGGAACCCGCTGATGGTAGTAGAGCGGCGAACGAACAACGAACAATGGTGGAATTGTCAGGAAATAAAAAGAATATTTGGGTTTCTCGTCAAAACTTTAAACGATCTTTCCTGATGAATGAAAACGCAAAAGCGCGAGTGGCAGCCAGAGACGAGACCGGCGTGAGGCGGCGATCACGTCGACAATAGTGGTATCAGCCAAGGCAAAACGGTAGGACAGATCAGAGCGGTGACCGAATTTGAGAGGATGAAAGGTTTGGAAAAAAAGAAGGATCTAGATATTTTTTTGAAAATAGTTAGTAATTACCGGTTGGTGGAATAATAATGGTGCATTGAAGGGGTGGTTGTTGTCAAACTTATTATTTTATTTTTCGGATAACCTAAAAGGTATAGTTTATATCAAAATCTAGCTAGACTATAACTAAGACTAGTCCTAGTCTAGATGGCTAAGCCTGTTGCCTTCTATACCAAGGGGTGTGGGTTCAAATCTCATTGGCTGCACAGCTCCCTTTTTTCTTTTCATCATTTTTATTTAATTTTTTTAACATAATATTTTAGGATGTTATAAGAAGAATCTTCAAAAGTATGCTTTATGGTGTTTTTTTATGGAGTTCTAGGTTCACTTTTATCTCTCATATGTGTATGATACATATTTCCATTAAATTTTGATCTATCACGAAAGTGTCTACTAGTGATACCAATCCCATAATCTTCTTCATACCGACTAAAAGATTTAATCTCACCTCCATCACCACTTTGTCCATTATCGTCATCAATTGGACTTAAACCACCATCATCGGGTCCATCACCACTCTGACTTAGTGTTGCACTACAACTTGAATGAGATAAATTTTGTTGTTGAGAATCTTGTGATTGATCAACATTCATTTCATCATCAGAGGTATCCACAGGCAACACACCAACATTTTCACCATCAAATAATAGATTTTCTTTCTCATGAAGCCATTCTAATAGTGGATCAACATCTTCAAAGATATGATCAAGGCTGATAAAATTATAACTAGCGTTTATATCACCAATGCTCAATCTTTTTTGATGCCTCATTTTCAGTCTCATGTTATCATAGGTAAACACTAGTTTCTCAAGTTTTTTGTACTTCAACTTGTTTCTTAACTTGGTATGAATATGGCTGAATGTGCTCTAATTTCGTTTGTATTTTGATATAAAAGTTGTTTGACTAAGTATTTTAATTCTAATCGTTGTAATTTAGGAGCGCACATGTCATATATCATCCACCACCCAGATGTAGAGTATTATTTAAATTTCAAACTAATATCAATGTAACCCCCTAGACCAGCCTATGCGTAAAGTCCAGATCTAGGAGAACACATTTCTTACCAAAGACTTTTTATGTAAATATTTAAAGGTTTAAAATCATATTTAAGTAATGGTTAATTTGACCATAAGTTAAATTACTTATTCAAAATAAACAATAATAGGTTATAGTACAACATAATCCATATAGTATAATAAAATAAGACATATAGTAACCAAAACATAGGCTCATGTCACCGTAATTGAGACAGTCTGGAAGATAGAAATATTACAACAAAGATGAGTACAAAATATGTCGATCCTCCAAGTGCCAGATCTGGTAACCTATCCAAAAGGTATCTGAAAAGAAAGGGTTGAGGTGTGAGCTAGGGGCTCAATGTGTTCCAATATGTGCATACAGAAATAAAAATATTTAAAACAATTCAGTAAATAATAAAATTATATCAGTAAAACATGCTATGGGGCAACCAAAGTTTTCAATTAAAACCTAGCTACCTTCCAACCGAACACCAATATACATTTTCCCCATATATGGAGACTGATCCTAGGCCCGAAGGCGTAGGAGGCCTAACTGGAGGCTGGTCCTAGGCTCAAAAGCATAGGAGGCCTAACTGGAGGTTAGTTCTAGGCCCGAAGGCGTAGGACGCCTAACTAGAGGCTAGTCCTAGGCCCGAAGGCGTAGGTGGCCTAACCAGAGGCTAGTCTTAGGCCCAAAGGCGTAGAAGGCCTAATTGGAGGTACAGCTGGATCAGAGCTGTACCTGAGGGTCTCAAATCACTCTCCCAGTAACCCCAATTAAAACAGTTTATATAGTAAATAGTAATATTAGGAATCACTTGACATGTATATGTTTCAGTAAATAGTAACCAGAGAGCATGCTATCAAATCATACATACATGCATACAATATTTCAGGAAAAATATATCACGATCAATTCAGAAAATCACTTCAAACAATTCATATAAAACGGTAATTTAGCACATAAGGAACACACCTCAAAAGCTGGTCGGGTTCTAACGAGCACCTTCTTCGCTATGATCTGCGGCAGTGCTAGATCCTATGACATAACGAAACAGAGTTACTAAAGAGAAATAATAATTTCTAACCTAATAATTAATCTATGGAATTTAAACATACTGGTAACTATATGAGCACGTGGAGGTGCTGATCGGGAAGAGCCGGGCTGAGCAGATGAGCGATCAAACGCAACTTGGGTACTTTAAACAAATAATAATTCATGTCAGAATACTTAATCCAAATCTTTGCTCTTAATTTGAATAATTTAAACACTTATGCATGATCAAATTTAAGGTTACTTTTGGAGGCTTTTGGGTTAGAATTTCGTGAAACGGGCCTTCACAAACGGACTTAGGACGTCAAAAAAAGTAAAATAGGAGTTTTCAGAAATTTTGACCTTTTTTGTCAAATTCAATGCTGACGTCAGCAGTCAAAGTCAACGCTGACATCATCGGTCAACACTGATGTCAGCGGTCAACAGTTTGACTCAGTCGAGTTGACTCACCGAGTTGACTCAGCCAGGTTGACTCACTGAGTTGACTCAGTCAACGGGTTAGGTTAGATCAAACCAGTTTAGACCAGATTGGACCAGACTGGACTGGACTGGATCGGTTCACGAGTGAACCGGTCACAGTGACTAGAAATTGCCTTGGCCGGCGTGTGAAGCTCACGCACGGTCTTACACGGCCTGAAAATGCACAAAAATGCACATTTTCGGCTGGATTCATCACCCAGATCAATCCTCAACTCAGAAACATGCCTAACATCTCAGAAAAACAACAAAAATCTTACCTTACTTACCAAATCGGTTGAACACCAGCGAAGACTCAAACGCTGGCGGTTGGTAGATTCAACGGTTAGGTTAGGGCCGTCTCGACGCGAGAAATACTGTGGTGCCACTATCGTCTCCAACAGACGACAGAATCGGCCGAAATCGAAGGTGGACTAAAGTGATTTAACCCTAGGTTCGTTAAACTTTCCAGCGACGTTTTGGGGCGATAGCGACGGTGGTTGTGCGAGTGGGGTTGGGGTTTTAATCGGACGGTTGTAGGAAAGCTTTCGATATTGACGGTGAGCTACAGGGCGTGGCGGTGGATGCGTAAGGACAACGGCCAATTTAGAGGCAGGTGAGAGCATTTTGAGGGGATTTTTCTAGAATTTGGTTCGAATAATGGGAGGTGAACGGTCATATTTGGTTTTATTGCTTGTATGGTAACTGAGTAATGTTAAAGTTAAATATTATTCCCGTAATTCCATAACACAAATGAGCTTTAGCTCAAATGGTTAACTTCCTCACTTGTGCAGCCAAGATTACGGGTTTAAACCCTCTTGGCTGCAATTCAATAAATATTTTTCATTCATTTCATTTTTTGTCAGGTGTTACAACTCTCCCCCCTAAAAAGAAATTTCGTCCTCAAAATTTACTTGAATTTAACAGGTGTGAAAACTGCTCTCTCATAGATTTCTTAGTCTCCCAGGTAGCCTCTGCAGGGCTACGATTACTCCACTGGACTTTAACTATAGGGATGCGCCTGTTCCTCAAAACTCTGGCATCAAAATCTAAAATTTGCATAGGCTCCTCCTCATACGATAAGTCTGGCCTCAACTCTACGTCCTAAACTTGAATAACATGACTTGGATCCGGATGGTATGGTCTCAACATAGATACATAAAATACATCGTGGATGCGGCTAAGCTGAGGAGGCAACTCTAACTGATAAACAACATGCCCAACTCTCTTTAGAATACGATATGGCCTAATAAATCTCAGACTCAGCTTTCCTTTGCGCCCGAATCTTAGAACTTTCTTCTGAAGGGATACTTTAAAAGACCTGATCACCAACCTCAAACTCAATATCTTTTCTTCTCTTATCAGTTTAAGATTTCTGTCTATCAAAAGCCTCTTTCAGGCGATCACGGATCAATCTGACGATCTCCTCAGTCTCTCAAACCAACTCGGGACCCAAAGTCTTCCTATCGAGAAATTATATCATGGGTCATTCTCGCCACGTCATCTATGGGACCAACCAATAAAAATCATCTATCTCATTATTTTTTCCATGTCATATTTTTTATCAAGTGAATCTTCACTCATATTTACTGTAAATTAATTTTAAAAACAGTTTTTACCAAGTGAAGATTTACTTGGTAAAAATATTACATGGACAAAACAATGAGATGGTGATTTTTATTGATTGGTATCATGGATGACGTGGCGGGAATGACCCATGATATAATTTCTCCTTCCTATCATACAACTCTGTCCAACAAATAGGGGTACAACATTTACGCCCATACAGAGCCTCATACGGTGCCATGCGGATACTAGCTTGATAGCTACTATTATAAGCAAACTCGGCTAAGGGCAAGAAATCCACAACTAGCACGAAAATCAATCACACATCCCCGCAACATATCCTCAATAATCTAAATCACCCTCTCTGATTGACCATCTGTCTGCGGATGAAAATATGTACTGAAATTCAAAGGGTACCCAAGGCTTCCTGCAAAGCCTGCCAAAATAAGGAGGTAAACCTTGGGTCTCAATTAGAGATGATGGACAAAGATACGCCGTGCAGTCTGACAATCTCATAAATATATAATCTAGCCAACTTGTCCATAGAGTAGTTAACCTGAATAGGAATAAAATGAGCAGACTTGGTGAGTCGGTCAACAATCACCCAGATAGAATTATTTTTAGAAGGAGTTAGAGGCAATCTGGTAACAAAGTCTACCGTGATCCCTTCCCATTTCCACTCAAGAATCCTGATAGGCTGCAAGAGACTAGAAGTGTGTTGATGTTCTACCTTAACTTGTTGACAAGTCAGACATCTAGCCACATAATCCGAGATATCTTTCTTCATACCAACCCAACTATACCTCTACCTCAAATTCTGGTACATCTTATCCCCACTGGGATGCATAGCATAAGGGCTACTATAAGGCTCACAGAGGATGGCTCGCTTTAACTCAGCATCGTCAGGCACACAATAACGACCTTTGAAGCACAATACCTCATTCTGATCAAAAGCATAGACAGATATAGATCCCTACTCGACCTATTGTATAACATGAAGTAATGAACTATCCAGAAGCTATTTTGCCTTAATCTCCTTGGCCAAAGTTAGCTTAACCAGTAACTCAGCCAATAAACTGCCATCATCATAAATACTCATTCTGGAAAAAAAGAGATATCAGGTCTGAAATAGCTTTACGACTCAAAGCATCAGCAACCACGTTAGCTTTCCCCGGGCGGTACTCAATCTCACAGTCATAATCTTTGAGAAGCTCTAGCCAACAGTGTTCTCTCAGATTAAGCTCGTTTTGAGTAAGAAGTAACTTTAAACTCTTATGATCTATATAGATGTAACACTTCTCCCCGTAGAGATAGTGTCTCCAAAATTTTAAGGCAAAGACCACTGAAACCAATTCCAGATCAAGGGTAGGATAATCACATTCATGCGGGTCTCAATTAGCTCAACGCATAAGCAATCACCTTCCCATATTGCATCAACACACAACCCAGTCCAGAGTGTGAAGCATAACTATAGACGGTAAAATCTTTTCCAGACTCAGGCTGGTTAAAATTGGAGCTTGTGTCAGGGTTATCTTCAATGAAATGATCTTCCATTCAGGTGAAGAGCTGGTGCGGATATTTATTCTTTACGGTTAACTTGTTCAACTTTCGGTAATCAATACACAACCGTAGAGAGCCATCTTTCTTCTTAACAAACAAAACTAGGGCTCCCTAAGGTGAAGAGCTAAGTCGAATAAACCCTCGATCGAGAAGCTCTTGCAACTGAATCTTTAACTTCTTAAGAGCCATACGGTAGGGGTTCATAGAAACTGGCACAGATCACGGATAAGTCTCAATCTCAAACTCCACGTCTCTGTTCAGCGGGAAACCAGGTAATTCCTAAGGAAAAACATCAAGAAACTCATTTACTGTAGGTTTTTCTTCAATCTTTACTAAAGACCCCTTTGTATTCAGAATACAGACATTAAAGGTCTCGTAACCCTTCTGGATCATTCTGTCAGTAGTCAGGGCAGATACCACATTAGACAAATTCCCACGTCTCTCGTCAACCAGAATAATTGTCCAATCATCAAAAGTCTTTAGGGTCACTCTTTTGGACTCACAATCCAGATTAACATGGTGCTTAGTCAACCGGCCCATACCCAAAATTAAATCAAATTCTTCTAACGGTAGCACCATTAGATCAGCTAGGAAGATTTCCCCTTGAACTTCAAGAGGGCATCGTCGAAAAACTTTATTTACAACCACAGATTGACCCACAGGGCTCATGATAGTAACTGCACTCTCTATGAACTCAACCAGAATTTGAAGATTTCGGGATACAAATTTTGACACATAGGAATGGGTAGAGTCGTTGTCAAGAAATACAAAGTATAGAACAGAAAAAATGGTAAAAATACCTACAATGACGTCAAGCTCATCTCTATCATCACGACGCTGGGTAGCATAACAAGCGCAGACTGCCGGGTCTCAGACATAACTGGTCATCCACTATGATGTGCTTTACCTATGCTATCAGACCTAGCAGCAGACCCAGAAGCTCTACTCTGATAATGTCTCATGACCGGAGTCTATACGGAAGCCTGTGAAAGAGAAAGAGTCTGAGAAGTTGTATGCGATGCAGAATGTGGAACTGGACAACTCTTCATGAAATGATCTCTGGACCCTCATCAAAAATAGGCACCCGATATCTTTCTACATTCTCCTCTATGCCGATTACTGTTGCGCGTAATAAGTGCTACGCAAATGTGCAAGTATACACGTCGCAAGTTATAGTATAAAAGATATCGTCTCCACAGGGATTGGTGCTACTTCAAGAATCTAGTCTCTTGCACTGTAAAAAGTAAAAACACAAATAAAGAATTATGGGAGTTTAACTAATAACTAAACTAGAAAGCAATAAAGTAAATGAATAGATGAGATCAATTGAGAGAGAGATAGGTCAGGTTATCGTGAGTTGAGGTGTGATAGCCGATTGGATCGTTTTGGTAAAAGAGTGCACGGGCAACTCAGTTGCCGTGGCAATTTGCACAACGGGGTTGCCTTGGCAACTAATCGATGGTTGTCTGGGCAACTACTTGGGCGTCTGGGGAGCAACCTTCAAGGCTCGGCAGAGCGTTCTTCAATGGTTTATTCTTATCCCTAAGTCAAAACTCTAGCTACTTGTGCATGCCTTGATAATACATCCATGCGTGAATCAAGGGTGAACAACAACCAATCTTGCGCTCCTCTTAGCCGTTGAAATCCTTAACTTATTCCTAAGCCTGATTAATCTTCACCATCAATAGATTGAATAAAGATAATATTCATTCGTTTCTTGAATCTAACTCTCCTGATATTAGATAAATAGATGAAGTTACGAGATCCTCTCCCAATTCACTCGCAAACAAGAATAAGAACCAAGAATGAATAAACCTTGAATAGAAAAGTGCAAACTCTTATTACCTAAACAAAAACCAATAGTTTCTCACAACCACAAAACACAATAACCATAGCCAAATAGATTTAGTTCATGGCTAGGTTCCAAAGAAACACAAGATAATTAATCCCTAGCATGAACCCAATCGAACAAGAAAGAAAAGGATGAAGGAGGAGGCTTGTCGAAATCCTCCTTGCCCTAGATGCTTGTCAAAAATTCTCTCCTATTGCCCTCCTTGGGGTTGTCGAAATTTCCCTCCCTTGCTCTCTATCAATTGTCGAAATCTCCATCTTATTTATAGGGCTAGGCCAAAGTCCTTCTTTGAGGAGGAGTTTAAGTTGGAATTAAATTATCTTTAAAGAATATAATTCTTTATTATAATTGTATTCCTACTAGAACTTCTCCTATCTTCTTGGAATTTAATTCTTATTTAATCTTTGCATGGAAATCAAATTCCTTTGGGTTTGGGCTTTGCTCCACGTCATCTTGGGCTTGTCAAGTCATCAATTTCGACTACCATATCACATTTGCTCTTGTCGACAATTGCCATGGCAACTGGCTCGGCGTCTCCTTCATGTATTACCCTGGCAACTAGCTCGGCATATCCTTCATGTATTGCCCTGGCAACTAACTCTAGCCTTGCTTTGGCAAGTGATCCTGCACATACACACAAAACACACCAAAGCAGCATCTTTTCTCACGAAAACTACCAAGTTATGTAATCAAGCTCAACGATGGAAGGAAACATGGATTAATGCATGAATGGCTAATTATGCAACTAATATGAGCCTAAGTCTAACAATAATATGAGTAAAAAGGGTAAGAAAAATAGTACTTTTGAACACTTATCAATTACCACAGTGCTCACAAGGATTATGCTACGAGGAACCTGACGAACCACCTCTACTAGCTGCATGAGGCTGTGGGGCTGTAGGCCTAGAACCTGAAGTAATCCACTGAGGAGCTGTAGTATGAGCCTGCTTACCAGGGCGTGTTGAAGACTCAGAACCTGAAGGCCTTTTATACAACTCACGATCTGCTCTGCCACTACTAGCGATCATCAGACCAACCTCCTCCAGATCTTTCACCCGCTCTACCACTTTATCAAATACCTCATCCTGGAAGATGATAACATTCTCACACAAATCATGCAAGAGACCAAGAGCGAACTTGCGACACTTTTCTTTCTTAGAGGTGACCAGATTTGAACCGAATCTTAAAAGCCTCAAAAACTCAGTCTCGTACTAAGATATAGTCATATCTCCTTACGTCAGATTCCTGAAAAACTCTGTCATCTCTCTCAAATATCACTCTCCGATAAATTAACTCCTGAAACGTTCCTTGAAGAACTCCTATGTCAAACGGGTAGCAAGGACGCTACTAATCACGGACTCTCACCAGGTGTGGGCATTCCCGTAGAGCATAGAGATGGCTCCCAAATACTACCTGGATGAATCAAGTCCCAACTGATGCATGTGCCTCTCCAAGCCACTGAGCCACTCATCGGCCTCCATCGAGGCACCTCTAGTAGCACCATCGAATGTCCTAGCTCCATTCAAAATCAGAGTCTATGATATAGGCACCTCAAGTGTGGTGCCAGTCGCTCTGGCCATGCTCTGGATCAAGTGCAAGAACAGCCTACTAAGTGCCTCGTCAGTCACTATCGTCGGCTTAGAACTCGATATTGATGCTTATCTAACTGGAGTCATCATATCAATACTGGAGACGGGTGGTAGATCTACCGAGGTTGTAGGAGCTACAAGAGTAGGGGAATCTACAAGGGCCGAAGGATCTACAGCCGCATCACCTACTGGGTTGGTGAATCTAACAGTTTGACCTCTCTCACGGGATGGTTGTCGACCTCTACGGGTGCTCATAACGGATAATTCCAAGCTCTCTACACAAAGGTAAAACTTTAGGTTTAGAACTGGCACTAGAGTACCGCACATATATAAACATATGAAGCTTGGTGACATGGCATTTTTGAAACTTATTCGCAAAACATCTTATAAAATTGTTCATTTAGGAACCATTCACGGTCTGAGGCTTTTTAAACCAAAAGCTCTGATACCAACTAAATGTAACCCCCTAGACCAGCCTATGCGTAAAGTCCAGATGTAGGAGAACACATTTCTTACCAATGACTTTTTATGTAAATATTTAAAGGTTTAAAATCATATTTAAGTAATGGTTAATTCGATCATAAGTTAAATTACTTATTTAAAATAAACCATAATAGGTTATAGTACAACATAATCCACGTAGTGCAACAAAGACATAAGCTCATGTCACTGTAACATAGGCTCATGTCACCGTAATTGAGACAGTCTGGAAGATAGAAATATTACAACAAAGACGAGTACAAAATATATAGATTTTCGAAGTGCCAGATCTGGTAGCCTATCCAAAAGGTATCTGAAAAGAAAGGGTTGAGGTGAGATATGGGGCTCAGTGTGTTCCAACATGTGCATACAGAAATAAAAATATTTAAAATAATTCAGTAAATAATAAAATTATATCAGTAAAACATGCTATAGGTCAACCAAAGTTTTCATTTAAAACATAGCTACCCTCCAACCGAACACAAATATACATTTTCCCCATATCTGGAGGTTGATCCTAGGCCCGAAGGCGGAGGAGGTTCAGCTGGTTCAAGGTTGTACCTGAAGGTCTCCAATCACTCTCCAGTAACCCTAATTAAAATAGTTTATGCAGTAAACAGTAATATCAGTAATCACTTGACATGTATATGTTTCAGTAAATAGTAACCTGAGAGCATGCTATCAAATCATACATACATGGATATAATATTTCAGGAAAAACATATCACGATCAATTCAGAAAATTATTTCAAACAATTCATATAAAACGGTAATTTAGCACACAAGGAACACACCTCAAAAGTTGGTCGGGTTCTAAAGAGCACCTTCCTCGCTACGATCTGTGGCAGTGCTAGATCCTATAACGAATCAGAGTTACTAAAGAGAAATAATAATTTCTAACCTAATAATTAATCTATGAAATTTTAAACATACTGGTAACTATGTGAGCACGTGGAGGTTTTGATCGGAAGGAGACGGGCTGAGCAGATGAGCGATCGAACGCAACTTGGGTAGCTTAAACAAATAATAATTCATGTCAGAATCCTTAATCCAAATCTTTGCTCTTAATTTGAATAATTTAAACACTTATGCATGATTGAATTTAATGTTGATTTTGGAGGCTTTTGGGTTAGAATTTCACGAAACGGGCTTCATAAACGGACTCAAAACGTTGAAAAACGTAAAATAGGAGTTTTCAAAATTTGTAAATTTTTTGTCAAAGTCAACGCTGACGTCATCGGTCAATGGTCAATGTTGACGTCAACAGTCTGTAATCACTCATTTTTATCCAGTTTGTAAATATTGAATTAGTATAATGATCAATATATTACTATTGCATGTATACATATTATATCATATGTTTATTATATACGTATGACTAATATATGTAAAATATGTGTGAGTGCATGTGTGTTACGTATTGTGTACGCGTTCGTATGTGTAATTGTCATGGTGTATGTGCATCGTGTGGATGTTTTATGTATACTCTGTGTGCATATATAATGTGTATATTTGTATTATTCATGTGTGCGAATATATATATATATGTTTGTGCATATGTACGTGTGTGTATGTATATACATATTATTATTATTATTATTATTATGCTAAATAGGTTAAATTGGAAAAATAGATCCTAATATAAAAACCCAGTCAATATTATTAGGGTCCAGCCCTCATACAAATATAAAACCCAACTTAAATAAATTACATGGCCCAACGGGCCAGCCCAATCCCCTTTAATATCTAAAAACCCTAAAAACCAAGTCTGATAACCCTTCTTTTCCTTGCAGCCGTCGCCCTTCCAACCGTTGGATCAAGATTTGATCCAACGGTCCAGATGACACCAAGATGATCCAGCTAGCGTTTGTTCTCCCGCAAGCCACGTGTCAAGATCAGAGGCCACCTTATCACCCTTCAGATCAAATCCAAGCCGTTCGTGTTTGAGGTGATCTTAGCCGTTGGATCAAATTTGATCCAACGGCCGAAATAAAATCTGGCCGAGAGACTCTTCCTCTCTCCAACTACCCTATGCCGCCGTACAAGCTACCCCTCACCAACCGGACATGCACAAAATAAGAAAAATATAGGGATATCATATCCAAGTCACATTCAACAGTGAATCAAAAGTCAGAGGCAAACAAAAAAATCACATGATATATAGATGTAATATCAACCCATATGTACTGAGTTTTTTACCAGATCTGAAATAAAAAAACACAAAAAAAAAGTTTCCGAGAAAAGGTAGCTTCTCTTTTCTCTCTTGCATGTTCATTCGAACCAAAAAAATATATCAAATACATAAAAAGGGGAAATGAATATACCTTTTTGGCTATACCCGGCCACCTTGTATGGTGGCCGAGGTTGGGACCGTCGAGGAACGGTACCTACACATCTGTCCTTTTATTTTCTCCTTTCCTCCATCATCCTTCAAACTCTCAAAGGGTTTCTAAAATTTTCTGGTCTCGGTTTTTGTAGATCTAGGGTAAAATGTTAGATTTCCTAAAATTTTGAGTTCGGATCAAGATTAAAAAAATAAAGAATGAGTCGTTTTGAAAAGTTTTAGGTTTCGCCGCTGCCCGTGAACGACGGCCGGCGGTGGCTTATGGGGGCCAGTGACGGCTGGATTCTGGGTTTTAGGAGAGTCGGTGTCGATCTTAGAGAGTGGAGGGAAGTTGTTTTATAAAACAAAATTTCAAATGGCAAAAATTTTCAACCAGATCTAATAATGTCGATTTATAGAATTTTTAGTTTTAAAAAATGGTAAAATTACAACATAAGGAGTTCCGCGTTTTTCAACTTTTCAAATTGAGTTTGCCCATTGGTCTAATTACAATTCCAGTCCTCGTTTCTTTTTATTTTCTTTCAATTTCGTCCTAAAATTAACATAAATCAGATTTTGAATGGTAAAACCATTGGCTTAGACCCTCCGCGTTTTCAATATTTTCAGTCTGAGCTTCCCCATTGGTTTAATTTCACGTTCAGTCCTTGTAACTTCGTTTCAGTTTTTAATGTGATCCTTGAATGTGTGTCTTCTTCTTTTAATTTCTGCTTCCTGTTTTATTTTTGTTTCGTTTCAGTCCCATCCCAGGTTCTTAATTATTTATGTCATTTGTTCATGTTTTTATCATGTTTGCATTATTTTTGTGTATGCATAGGTTTATATGTTATGTTTATTTAGTCTTTTTTTCGTATGCATTAATACATGTTTAATTTAATTGGCATATCATGTTATTATGTTAGTTTTTTATGTTTAATTTGTACTTTACTTTACATGTTAGTTTATAGCATGTTTAGCTTCTTTTATGTTCATTTTGCTCTTTATGTTTTCACATGTGTTCTACGTATTTTTGTTGTTTTTTTATGTTTTTATATATGTCATTGTGTTAATATTTTTATTTAGTTTATCTATTCACGATGCATATATGTGTTTTATTAATTGAGCATGTTTAGTCTAATTATTTATCATGTATATATGTGTTCTAGTATGGTATATTTTTTGTTTTTCATTTTAGGTCACATGTCAAAAATTGGTGATATTTGCCGCATACTAATGTCATGTTTTATTCCATTTTAAGTTGTGTCATATGTTAAGTATTATTTTTTTAGCATGTTGCTTAGATTTAATGAGTTTAATATCATATTATATGCATGTCACGCATTTAGTGCCTTTGTGTTTTTTATGTATTCAAGCATTTTGTAATTAATTTGTTTAATTTTTGAAGCATGTTTATGTGTATATGTCTTATGTATGTTTAGTCTTGACTCTTGCACATGTCATTTACATATATGTTCATGCTTTTTATTATTTTTGTATTTTTCCTTTTTATGTTTTTTTATATATCATGTTGATGTGTATATATGTTCTAAAATTATTTGATAAGATTGCTTAACGAGATATTAACTGTCAATGCGGTGCCATTTTATTCGAGCGTAAACGTGGCCAGTATCAAGCGCAGTGATAGTGGTTTATCAGTTTACTCTCTAATAACAAGGCCCTTAAAATTTACTCGCATTTATAATCGAATTTTAATTTAATCGTCACTTTAATCCGAAAAGTTTAATATTAATAAAGCGATAATTATTAAAGTACCAATTTTGGGCGGTGTGGGGATGCTAATCCTTCCCCATCCGTAACCGACTCCCGAACCCCAATAATTTTAAATCTCTAGTTTTATGGTGACCGGCCTACCTTAGTGGCCGGTGGCGACTCCATTTTTTAAATAAAATACAGTTTTTCTAAAACCCTACAAAAATGTTTTTAAATACCCGAAATACCCCCAAACACCCTTAAAGCCTCGTTTTATAGCGTAAACGGAAAGACATCGCTACAGATGGCAACTCTGCTGGGACCAATTTTTGTTTTTCAAAAACAAATGAGAGTCAAGCTTTTTCAAAATAATTACCGCCTTACTAATATCGGAAGTTCTGGATTAAAGTGACTATTAAAGTAACATTCGGTTATAATTGCGTGTTTATTTTAGCACATTTAAAATTTGGCATATAAACCCGTCTTTTTAAGTGGGGAAAATGCTAATGCTTTCGTGAGGATATCGTTCCTCCGTATAGGCCTAGCAAGTACCTTCGGGGCTCGAGTACCTTATGCTTTCGTGAGGATATTGTTCCTTCGTAGGGGCATAAGCGAATGGGTCCCTTGAATTGAACACGGTTGAAAGGAGCCTATAATGGGTGATGATCGGGGGCCTTGCTACTCTTAGTAGAGGACACCGAGGAAAATTCGGGTACCTCATAGAACCAACACTGCATGTAGAGAACATATAGAAACCCACCCTTTAGAGTCATGCGGATAACCTAGGTGTTTTAGACGGGATGTAAATAGGGTTGTTTTATGTGTTTATCTTATTTTATTTGACCCTTTATTTATGTATTTATTGATTTTAACCGGTACTGACTTGTTTTCTCTTTTGCTTTTTGCATATATCATCGGATTCGCATTACATAGGGTATTGATTCCCGATTGGTTTCTCTCGTAATAGAGGTTGTTCGTGATGGACCAAGGGTTCTTTGACCTGACGATGAGTGGTTCGGTTCCAGAGTTCCATCCCGAGGCTAGATCGGGGATAGTAGAAGAAGGATCGTTCAGAGATTCTAGGTCAGATTTGTCAAGCAGTGTCAGTCCTGGTAACGAGCAAAGTGGAATACAAGAGTTAAAGAAGCAAATGGCCGAAATGATGAACCGGATAAATGCTATGATGAAAGGTAAGCAGCCTATCAAACTTAGAAAAGAATCGATCAAGAATCAGAATGTATAACAGAATGGTCAAAATGTCAAGATAGACAACACCGTTAAATACGACAAGTTGAATCCTTTTGTGATCAACCTCAAAAAACAAATTGGTGGCACATCTGGGGCAGATACCCAGGAAACAGAGGCAAGGCTAGGAGAAGCCCAAGAATCAAATGACGTGAAGTGGCATTTTCCCATACCTATGAGATACACTGAGCTGCTTCTGTTGCTCATTGGAATAAATCTTATCATACCGGTAAAGTCTATACCAAAGAGACCTCCTTATCCGAAGGGTTACAACAGTCGTATCTAGTGCAGCTACCACATAGGGGGTTTGGGTCATCACATTGAGAACTATGGAGCCCTGAAGAACAGAGTTCAAGATCTTATCAGGATGAGAGTTTTGGGTTTTAAAGACGGACAACCCCGATTCTACAATGAGCCATCCATTGCCCGAGGGGCAAAGTTGAAAATGGGTCAATACGTAGTCCAAGGTTTTGGGGACACAAAAGTTGGTCACTCAAGTAGGGCAAATTCAGGAGTCAGAAGTAAAAGTATCTCAGAAGATGAACTTGCATTCGAGTACGGCCAGCTCAAGCACGAGAGGTATGATCCGAGTAAAATATCGAAGGGTATACAAGACGAATACCAGAAGTTGCACTTTGAATTCAAGAATGTTGGTCTAGGTAACACCTCCGAAGAATGGGTTAATGGCATGATTCAGCTGAAGAACGATTTGGAACGTTGGAAGCAGAAATGCAAGACTAGCAAAAATAAAGCCAGATCATTGTCACAAAAGTTGAAAGAAGCTGAGAGCCAACGCGCCATCCTCCAAAGTGAGTTGGAAAGTAGTCTGGCCATGGACGAGATCCTGGAACAAGTCTGCAGCAGATATGGGAGGAATCTCAAGCCCTTCAAATGGAAAACGCAACACTCAAAGAACATATAGAAAGGCTCAAGACTTCTTTACATACCAGCGAGATTCGTGTCGAAACATACAAGTAGGCCGGGTATGAAAGTTTCAAAGAAGTAACTGTCAAGCTACAAAAGGCCGAGCAGAAAATACAAGAGAAAGACAAAGACATGAAGATTGTTATGACTTAAGCGCGACAAGTGGCCTAACAGGTATCAGACTTAGTTGATGCAGCAGGGCCGATAAGCCAGAATATGGATCCAGCATTGGACCGCGAAGGAAAACTGACAGGATTATTGAGTGAGATCAAGAAATTAAGAGCTAGAGCTCACCGCTATCTGTAAACTCCTAATACTTGATGTAATAAAAGCTTTTGGTCTTAATGAAAGATGTTCTATGGAGACAAATCACTTGTGGAATCAATACCTTATTGCATTCATGCATTGCATTTGCATCACATTCTTTGCATTATTTAATAATTTTATCATTGCATGGCACTTTATCATTTAATTTCTGGGGTTCCATGGCAGTGAACTAGTTTAGAAAATGGAACGAACTAAGGAATTGAGGCTTGACCTGCTAGAAGAAAGAATCGGGAAAGAGTTAAAGAAGAAAGAAAAAATAGATATTTTCAATACGAGGGAACTCTGTCTAGTCCCTGATTTGGTTATTCCTCCGGATTTCAAGATTCCCAGATTTGCGTTGTATGTCGGAACTAGCTGCCCAAATGTTCACTTGACCATGTTTTGCAGAAAAATTGAGGGATACATGAAGAATGAAGATTTGTTGATCCACTACTTCCACGATAGCCTAACGAAACTTGCAGCAGTGTGGTATAACCGTTTGAGCAAAAACCAAGTTCGGTAATGGGGTAACCTTGCTAATGCCTTATTGAGTCAGTATAGATATGCTTTAGACCTAGCGCCATGTCATCAGTTTCTTCAGAACGAGAAAATAAGACCAAATGAAAGCTTCATGGAGTATGCACTAAGGTGGCGATATTCGACAACCCAAGTTCAACCTTCTATAGCAGAATGAGAGTTTACTCCCATGTTCCATGCAACGCTTCCCTCTCCTTTCTTCAATATGATGTTGGAGAAATCAAGAAGCAGATTCGAGGGTTTTATGATGATTGGAGAAAGGATAGAATACGGGATCCAAGAAGGAAAATTAGGGGCTAAGTCTAAGGACCGAACTAAAGAGAAGTCAGATGAAGACAAAGAAGTGAATGAGTATCACCTCCAAGGTTCTCGTGGCCGTAGAAAAAGAAGACAGACTGACACTTCGGGGTCATCAAGAAAAAATCCTCAAACGAGTGCAAATTTGAAAGTGTTCGGGGTATCCATCTCAGACATATGGTCTCATTTGGCAGAAGGTCGCTATCATGTTCCCAGACCGATGAAGATTACGCTTGATCCATCCGCCCATAGCTTCGACTCGAGTAGCACATGTGAATTCCATATGGGGGCATCAGGGCATCCCACTAGAAAGTGTAGACCTTTACTGGAGGAAATCAATAAGCTAATAAATAATGGGACCTTGATACAATAACTGATCCAGCAGTGGAAAACCAAAGATTGGGGGCAAGTTTGCATAGTGCTAAGAAAGCCATAGATGTCTCCGCATTAGAAGACTTTCTTGAAGTAATACAAGGGACCACCTTTGCTACCTGTGGCCCACATGTGGTAAAGATATTTTGTGAAGGGGCATGTGTCATGTTTGTTGATTTTTATCCCAATGAAGAACTCATTTTGCTTAATATACAATGTTCTTGAAAGCACATAGATGTGTATCTTTTCTCACCATTATAGGTCACTGGATATTAATTGCAAGATGTGATATTAGTAGGATGTTGTGATAACGATGAAGTGTGATCTCCCCAACAGACTCTGGTCAGCAAAGCAAGACTACTACTCTTTCGATGATGTTCAAGGACAAAAAAGCTCTAAATGTTAACCATGTAGAGTTGCTTAAAATTGAAACTCTAAGCGTAATCTTCTATGTACTAAAGAGTTAATAATCAAAACAGGACATGTGTGTGTGGAGTAAAAGAAAATAACAATATTAGGTGGATTAAATAAATAAATAAAAAAATAACATTCATATGTTTGAAGCCTGGTAATAGGCTTATTCGGATAAGAGTGTGGAAATTTTGAAGCACTCCGCTGAAGCAATAAGGTGGCAATACACCATCCAAGTCAAGAAACCTTAGATTCATGAGTGATGGTAATATTTTCAAATCGTGACTATGCCGAGTAACTTGGGGTAATGTTGTTTGCTCCATCGTTGTCTTTAAGACAAAGGACTGTGATGAGTTGATTTCCTCAAAAACAATGATAAATGCATGAAAAAGAAAGAAGGATAAAAAGAAAGAAAAAAAGAAGAAAAAAAGAAAAGAGAGAGAGAAATGAACAATAGCATAAAAAAACTCACCTAGAACTTTATTCTTAGAATGATATTTCTGCGCTCGGTGGTCAAACAAGTCCACCTTTTTTAGGGCAGAGCAAATAATGAGAATTGAGAAAGAGTAGTATTCTGCAGCACCGTGGTAATCATGAGGATGAACCAAGTCATCTGGGAAGACTTCACAGCCTTGAATCGCCACAACATTCAAAATCCTTATAGACTCAAGCTATGCTTGAAATGATCACTGAACGGTTGAATCTAAGATGCTCCTGCACTATATCCAGAGCTCATATTTTGTTGTTATACTAAGATGCTGATTTTAAGATCCTGTATGTTAATCTAAAAGAAACTCTTCAGTGGAATGCCAATCAACAAATTGACAATTTAAAGCAACAAAGATTTTCATGTATTGCTTCAGAGATAAGATCCAGAACACAAGGCCGCAGATATTATTAGGGCACCTAACCGGAGAAATGACCCCTCAATGTATGAGATAAAGATGATGACAAGAATATATGTGTCAAACAGCTCATGAGCAGGAAGCGTTTCAGCTATGATGTCTTGGTTGGTTCAAGGAAATGAAAAACGGACTGGAACGAGAATGAGGTCGCAAAATACGGGGGAAGGTAAGAGATAAACATTGATTCTCCAAAGAGTTAGAGCATAGGAATCGAGAGATGGTTCTCGTCAAGAAGCAGCAAGAAGATTGAATTTAGAAATTAAGTTCAGAGCATCGAAGCATTTTGCTCGCCCCGATGATGAAACTGACAAATGCTCCAAATGTTGGGTCAAGGAATTGCAAGATAATCAAGCTCATGATTGGTTGGGGCAATGCAGAACATGAAGAATGGTAAGAATCCCTACATAAGAGTGATATAGAGAAGTGGGTAGAGACCCTGAAGAAGAAAGACAGTTGCTTGTGCAATGGAGTAATAGCAGGTATGGAGATAATTAAAAAAAGATTGATGAAGTTGAAGATCAAAAACTGAGCATATTGAAAGGAAATGGAGAAATTCGGAAGATGACTTTTAGGGCATAGGATTGAAAAAATGGGGAAGAGAGTAAAGAAGAGAGAGATAAGAAGAAAAAAATAAAGAGAGATAAAAAAGAGAAGGAAAAATGAAAAATAAAGAAAAAATAAAGAAGAAGAAAAAGAAGCAGGAGAAAAAAGAAAAAATAAGAAGAAAAAGAAAGCCTTACGTTGCATGCATCATATAGATAGATGCATGCCAATTTTGTTGCTTGTTTTAGACAGGTATTGGAAGGATTATCAAAGAGTTAAGAAGAAGATTTCATTAAAGAAAGATGACGGTAACTGTTAAGTGTTCAAAAGTACTTTTTTTATTACCCTTTTTATTCATATTATTGATAGACATAGGCTCATATTAGTTGCATTATTACCCATTCATGCATGTTTGCATTGTTTTCTTGGTGGACAAGCTTGATTTCATATTTTGCTTAATTTTGTGGAAAAAGATACTGCTTTGGTGTGTTTTGTGTGTGTGTGCAGAATCACTTGCCAAAGCAAGGCTAGAACCAGTTGCCAGGGCAATGCATGAAGGAGATGCCGAGCTAGTTGCCAGGGAAATGCATGAAGGAGATACCGAGCTAGTTTCCAGGGCAATTTTCGATAAGGGATAAGATGATATGGTAGTCGAAATTGATGACTAGATAAGCCCAAGATGACGTGGAGTAAAGTTAAATCCTAAAGGAGTTTGATTTCCATGAAAAGGTTAAAGAGAAATTAAATCCCAAGAAGTTAAGAGAAGTTCTAGAAGGAATTTAAATATAATAAAGAAATATATTCTTTAAAGATATTTAATTCCAACTTAACTTCCTCCTCAAAAAAAGACTTTGACCTAGCCCTATAAATTGAGGACCAAGCAGTTAACTCCAAAGGGGGAGAGGAGAGAAATTTCGACAAAGGGAGAAGAGGGAGATTTCGACAAGAGCAATGAGAGATTTCGACAAGGCTTCAACCATTCTTCATCTTTTTCTTTCTTGTTCAATTAGGTTTATGCTAGGAATCCTTTATATTGTGTTTCTTTGGAACCTAGCCATGAACTAAATCTATTTGGCTAAGGTTATTGTGTTTTGTGGTTATGAGAAACAATTGGATTTTGTTTAGGTAATAAGAGTTTGTACTTTCAATTCAAGGTTTACTCTTTCTTGGTTCTTATTTTTGTTTGCGAGTGAATTGGGAGAGGATCTCATAACTTCATCTATTTATCTAATATCGGGAGAGTTAGATTCAAGAAACGAATGAGTATGGTCTTTATTCAATCTATTGATGGTGAAGATTAATTCGGCTTAGGAATAAGTTAAGGATTTCAACGGCTAAGAGGAGCGCGAGATTGGTTGCTGTTCACCCTTGATTCACGTAGGGATGTATTATCAAGGCATGCTCAAATAGCTAGAGTTTCAACTTAGGGATAAGAAGAAACCATTGAAGAACGTTCCGCCAAACCTTGAAGTTGCTGCCCAGCCGCCCAAGTAGTTGCCCAGCTAGTTGCCCAGTTAACTGTCGATTAGTTGCCAAGGCAACCCCGCTGTGCAAGTTGCCACGGCAACTGAGTTTCCCTTGCACTCTTTTACCAAGACGATCCAATCGGCTATCACACCTCAACTCAGGGATAAGAAGAAACCATTGAAGAACGCTCCGCCGAACCTTGAAGTTGCTGCCCAGCCGCCCAAGTAGTTGCCCAGCTAGTTGCCCAGGCAACTGTCGATTAGTTGCCAAGGCAACCCCGCTGTGCAAGTTGCCACGACAACTGAGTTTCCCTTGCACTCTTTTACCAAGACAATCCAATCGGTTGTCACACCTCAACTCATGATAACCTGGCCTATTCTCTCTCATTTGATTACATCTTCTTTTACTTATTTGCTTTCTAGTTTAGTTGTTAGTTAAACTCTTACAATCTTCTACTTGTGTTTTTTTTTACTTTTTACAGTGCAAGATATTGAATTCTTGAAGTGGCACCAATCCTTGTGGAGACGATATCTTTTATACTATAACTTGCGACGTGTACACTTGCACAATTGCGGAGCACTTATTATGCGCAACAAGTTTTTGGCGCTGTTGCCGGGGATTGGCAATAGCAACTTTGTTTTTATTTTCTTGCACTTTTTATTTTTCTTGTTTAAGATTCAAAGGGTTAACAAACTTTGGTTTTGCATTGGCATATGACCAGGGCGAGACCGATTACACCAGAATATCCCTTTGATCTAGAAATTGAACGAACCTTGAAAAGACTCAGACAAAGGTTAAGAGTAGCAATGGCTAATCAAGACGGCAATATGAATTAGGATGTTCTAGCAGGAGGATGAGTGATTCTTGCACAAAACAGAAAAATTCGAGACTATCTTTAAAAAGATCTTGAATGAATTAAATCCAGGAGTTGTTACACCTGAAATTGAAGTCGACCACTTTGAATTGAAACCGGTGATGTTCAATATGATCAACACAATTGGTCAATTTGGCGGCTCAGCAATGGAAGATGCACGAAAACATCTTAAATCTTTCCTTGAGATTTGCAATTCATTCAAAATACAAGGAGTTACCCCCGATGTTTTACGACTAAGATTATTCCCTTATTCACTGAGGGATAGGGCGAAAGCATGGTTGAATAGTATTCCTATCGGATCAATAGGATCTTGGACCGATCTTTGTCGTGGTTTTCTTGCTCGATTTAATCCTACAAATTTGACTGATAAACTTCGTAACGAAATTACTTCTTTTAAGCAGGCAGATGATGAATCCATGTACGAGGCTTGGGAGCGATATAGAGAACTTCTACACAAATACCCCCTACACGGATTCCCAGTGTGGACACAAGTAACAATGTTTTACAACGCTGTGAATACACCAACAAAGATGATGCTAGATGCCTCAGCAAATGACATACTCCTAGATAAGTCACAGGAGGAAACAATGCAAAATCTAAACAGGCTTGCCAATAATGATTATCAATTCCCATCTGCTAGAATAGGAGGAGTTAGACGCCAAGTCACAATACATGAACTGGGATCATCAGATTCAATTTCGGCACAATTGGCCACTCTAACCAAGATGGTCCAGAACATGCAGAAAACAAACAACACACAGGAGGTCAAGGTAATGGATTCCTTTTGTGAGTTATGTGGTGGTAACCATGATTCTTCTGAATGTATGCAGAATCCGGAATCCAGCTTTTATGTGGGGAATTACAACCGGAACAACAATGTGATGCCCAACACATATAATCCAGCTTGGAAGAAGCACCCAAATTTTTCATGGAGTAATCCCAACAATGCTCTAAACCAGAACAATCAGAATGCACAAGCATCAGGATTCCAGCAGAATATGCCACGGTAACAATTACCGCAGCAACAACCGACAACATCTAGTTCTTTAGAAAATTCTCTCAATGCTTTTATGTTGAAAACTGAATCTTATATGGCTGAGAATAGTAACTTCATAAATAGAACTGATGCTTTTATTAACAGGACCGAGATGAGATTGCAAAACCAAGAGGCGGCAATCAAATCATTGGAAAATCAAGTCGGACAATTTGCTCAAAACCTGAATACTAGACCGCAAGGAGGTTTACCTAGCGATACTGAAGTCTCAAGAGGAATTGGCCATGAGCAATGTAAGGCGATCACCACTAGAAGTGGCCAACAACTTAAAGAGGCTCAAGCTCGCTCATCAAACAAAAATTCACAACAAGAAAACTCAACGGTAAAGCTTCAGATGCTGAACCAGGAATTGCCGCGGCAACCAGCGATAAGCATGCCTCGGCAACCAGTGATAAGCATGCATCGGCAACCAGCGATAAGGATGCCGCGGCAACCAACGACAGGCACGCCACGACAACCCTAGTTGACGATGTCGCGGCAATGCCATCAATCAGGTTCCAAACCAATGAAAGAATCGAAGATATCCGACTTCCACCACCATTCCCACAAAGGTTGAAGCGACAAAAGCAAGAATATCAATTCAAGAAGTTTCTTGATATCCTAAAGCAAGTCCACATCAACTTGCCATTGGTTGAAGCAATTGAACAAATGCCGAACTATGCCAAGTTTCTTAAAGACATTGTGTCCAAGAGAACAAGGCTAGGAGAGTTTGAAACAGTTGCCGCAATAGAGGGATGCATGGCCATGTTGCACAATCGCATGCCACCCAAGTTGAAGGATCCCAGAAGTTTTACAATACCTTGTTCCATCGAAAACCACTATGTCGGGAAAGCATTATGTGACCTTGGAGCAAGCATAAACTTGGTGCCTAAATCGGTTTTCCAAAAACTAGGAATCGGGAAGGCAAGACTTACAATAGTTATGCTACAGCTAGCCGACAGATCCTATGTGCATCCAGAGGGAAAAATCGAAGACATACTTATCGGTTTTCCCGCTGACTTTATTATTTTGGATTGTGAAGCAGATGAGCATGCACCTATCATTCTCAGGAGACCCTTCCTAGCAACAGGGAGAACCTTGATCGACGTTGAAAAGGGAGAACTCACAATGAGGGTGAATGACCAGCAAGTTAAACTAAATGTGTTCCAAACACTAAGGCATGCCGATAATCCGGAAGAATGCCAACTTCTTCATGCCACGGCAGAGTTTGACTTCAACGAGGAATTTAGTTGCCTCGGTAACTACATTGCCGATCAAGAAGAACCTAATGAGTATGAAGAACCGATCGATGAGGAACAACAAGAAGAGGCAAATTGGTTAGTCAATCGACCAGGTACATACTTTGAACCACTGGATTACTCAGGTAAGGAAGGTAAACTCAAAAAGCCCTCCATTGAACATCCATCGATTCTTGAGTTGAAACAATTGTCAGGGCAACTAAAATATACTTACTTGGGAACTGATAATACATTGCCTGTAATTATTTCCTCTAAGTTACAGCCTGAGCAAGAAGGGAGAGATTTCGACAAGAGAGAGAGGCAAAGGGGGAGAGTTCGATTGAGAGAGGAGAGCAAGGGGCTGATCGATTTCTTCTTCTTATTCTTTGCTTCTATTAGATTCATGGTTTGGGGATTATTCTTTGTATATCTTTTGAACCCAACCATGAACTAACTTGATTGGTTGGGGTTATTGTGTTTTGTTGTTGTGAAATCTTTTGGATTTTGTTTAGGTAATAAGAGTTTCCACTTTCAATTCAAGGTTTACTCATTCTTGGTTTTTATTCTTGTTTGCGAGTGAAGTGGGAGAGGATCTCGTAATTCTATCTATTTATCTAATATCGGGAGAGCTAGATTCAAGAAACAAATGAGTATGGTCTTTATTCAATCTATCGATGGTGAAGATTAATCCAACTTAGGGATAAGTTAAGGATTTCAACGGCTAACAGGAGCGCAAGATTGGTTGTTGTTCACCCTTGATTCACGCAGAGATGTATTGTCAAGGCATGCACAACTAGCTAGAGTTTCGACTTAGAGATAAGAAGAAACCATTGAAGAACGTTCTGCCGAACCTTGAAGTTGCTTCCCAGTCGCACAAACAGTTTCCCAGCCAGTTGCCCAGGCAACCGTTGATTAGTTGCCAAGGCAACCCCGCTGTGCAAGTTGCCACGGCAACTGAGTTGCCCTTGCACTCTTTTACCAAGACGATCCAATCGACTATCACACCTTAACTCACGATAACCTGGCCTATTCTCTCTCATTTGATTACATCTTCTTTTACTTATTTGCTTTCTAGTTTAGTTGTTAGTTAAACTCCTACAATCTTCTACTTGTGTTTTTTTTACTTTTTATAGTGCAAGATATTGAATTCTTGAAGTGGCACCAATCCTTGTGGAGACGATATCTTTTATATTATAACTTGCGACGTGTACACTTGCACAATTATGGAGCACTTATTACGCGCAACAAGTTTTTGGCGTCGTTGCCGGGGACTAGCAATAGCAACTTTGTTTTTATTTTCTTGCACTTTTTATTTTTCTTGTTTAAGATTTAAAGGGTTAACAAACTTTGGTTTTGCATTGGTATATGACCAGGACAAGAAAAGAAGCTGATCAAAATGTTAATGCTACATAAGAAGGCAATAGGGTGGACAATTGCCGACTTGAAGGGAATTAGCCCGGCAGTGTGCATGCACTAGATTTTGTTGGAAGAATATCACAAACCTTCGATTGAGGCCCAGAGGAGACTGAATCATGCCATAAAAGGGGTTGTAATGAAAGAAATCATCAAGTGGCTTGACGCCGGCATTATATACCCTATCTCTGATAGTACATGGGTAACTCTGGTACAATGTGTACCGAAAAAGAGAGGTATAATGGTGGTAAGTAATGAAAACAATGAACTCATTCCAACCAGGACTGTGACCGGTTGGAGGGTTTGTATGGATTATCAAAAGCTAAACAAAGCCACTAGGAAATATCACTTCCCATTACCCTTTATTGATCAAATGCTTAACCGTCTTGCAGGTAAACCCTTTTATTATTTTCTTGATGGTTATTCAGGTTACAATCAAATTGCCATAGCACCAGAAGATCAAGAAAAGACAACCTTCACATGCCCATACGATACTTATGCTTTCCAAATGATACCATTCGGATTGTGTAATGCCCTGGTAACCTTCCAAAGATGCATGATGGCACTCTTTTCAAACATGGTCGAAGACTTTATTGAGATCTTCATGGATTATTTTTCCATTTTTGGTAATGACTTCGACAGTTGCCTCGGCAATTTAGAGAATGTGTTGGCAAGATGTGAAGAAATCGATTTAATCCTTAATTAGGAAAAGTGTCATTTTATGGTAGATGAAGGAATAGTGCTCAGCCACAAGATTTCATCCAATGGAATCGAAGTAGACAAAGCCAAGGTGGACGTGATCGAGAGATTACCCCCACCAAGTTCGGTTAAAGGAATCTAAAGTTTTCTTGGACATGCAGGTTTTTACATGAGATTCATTCATAATTTTTCTAAGATTACTAAACCCTTGTGCAATTTGCTTGAACAGGATAAAGTCTTCAATTTTGATGATTCTTGCGCCCAAGCATTCAAAACCCTAAAAGAAAAGCTTACCTCTGCACCCATTGTCGTTCCACCCGATTGGACACTACCTTTTGAGCTCATGTGTGATGCAAGTGATTTCGTGGTAGGAGCAGTCCTAGGCCAACGCATAGGTAAGACCTTTCATGTGATATACTACGCTAGTAAAACTCTTAATAGTGCTCAAATGAATTACACAACAACGGAGAAAGAGTTACTAGCCGTAGTTTTCGCATTTGACAAGTTTCGATCCTATTTGATTGGTACAAAGGTAATTGTTCATACGGACCATTCGGCAATTAAGTATCTATTTGCTAAAAAGCATGCCAAACCTCGTTTGATTCGTTAGATATTACTTTTACAAAAGTTTGATATTGAAATTAGGGATAGGAAAGGAACAGAAAATCAAGTGGCCGATCACTTATCACGCTTAGAACGCAATAGGGAGGAGGATGCAGATTTAGAGATATGCGATGCATTCTCGGATGAGCAACTGTTAGCTGCCTCGGCAACCATGGACGTGTATGCCTCGGTAACCCCTAACGCCTCAACAACCATGGATGCACATACCTCGGTAACCCTCGACGCCTCAGCAACTCTTGACGTGCATGCCTCAGGAACGCTTGATGCGCACGCCTCGGCAACTCCAGACGTGTACGCCTCGGCAACCCTTGACGTACATGACTCGGCAGCCATGGATGCGCATGTCGCGGTAACTCTAGACGCGCACGCCTCGGCAACCTTGGAAGCAGTTGCCACGACAACACATACCTCGACAATACCCTGGTATACAGATTTAGTTAATTTCCTTATTTGTGGTATTTTACCTTATGGCCTTACTCACCAAGGGAAGAAACGGTTTCGCCATGATGCTAAGCATTACTTTTGGGACGAGCCTATTTTGTTTAAACAATGTGCATATCAGGTTATACGCCGATGTGTCCCTGAAGATGAGCAACAGAATGTACTCCGACAATACCAGTCTTCACCCTATGGAGGACATTTTGGAGGAACTCAGATCGCGGCCAAAGTTTTTCAATCCGGTTTGTATTGGCCAACACTGTACAAAGATGCCCAAGAGCTTTACAAGTAATGTAATCGTTGCCAGAAGACAGGCAATATCTCTAGACAACATGAGATGCCACTCCAAAACATCATCGAGGTGGAATTGTTTGATGTATGAGGGATTGATTTTATTGGACCTTTCCCATCTTCATTCGACAACCTCTACATTCTACTTACCGTTGACTATGTGTCTAAATGGGTTGAGGCAGCTGCAGTTCCCACCAACGATTCCAAGACCATGCAACGATTCTTGCAGAAAAATATATTTACACGGTTTGGGATGCCGAGAGCAATTATCAGTGATGAAGGCAAGAACTTTGACAATAAACTTATTGCCAAGATGTTGCAACGCTTCGGCGTGTCACAAAAAATTGCCACGGCATATCACCCACAAACCAATGGGCAAGCAGAAATTTCCAACCGAGAATTGAAGGGTATACTCGAGAAAGTTGTAAATCCCACTAGGAATGATTGGTCAGTAAGACTAGATGACGCACTCTGGGCATATCGCACTGCATTCAAAGCACCTTTACGTATGTCTCCCTTCCGACTTGTTTATGGCAAAACATGCCATCTATCGGTGGAAATTGAACACAAGGCATATTGGGCAATCAAGACCGTGAATATGGATTGGGAAAGTATCGGGCAAAAGCGTTTGTTAGACCTCAACGAGATAGAAGAATTTCGTGCACTCGCCTATAACAATGCACGAATATACAAGGAGAAAACAAAGCAATGACATTACAAAAAACTATTGTCGCTGCAATTCATGCCAGGGCAACTAGTTCTCTTATTCAATTCTCGGCTGAAACTTTTCCCGAGAAAACTGAAATCAAGATGGTTGGGACCATTCGAAGTTGTCAAACCGTTCTCCTATGGTGCCGTGATAATCAAGTCCATCACTGACGAACATGAATTCAAAGTTAACGGACAAAGATTGAAGCACTACAACGGTGCCCATGTGGAACGTAACAAAGAAGTGGTCACCTTAGGAGATGCATGAGCATGCTCTTCTTTCGATATTTTATTTTTATTTTTTTCGAACTATTTAATTTTTTATTTTTATTTATTATTTTTTGAATATTTTTCTTTTTAGGATAGATTTATTTTATTTTTTTAAGATTAAAACTACATCTTTCTTTCATATTTATCTAATTGTTTTAAATTTTAAGTTTAAGAATTTCTTTGCACATCTTTCTTTATTTTCTTTTATTAGTTTATCTTTAATTTTAATCCTTATTTTATTTGTTTTTGAATTGTAGGAAAAGAGATCAAGATAAAGAGGAATTTTGATTCAAGAAGGAAACTTCTTCAACAAGGAAATTAATGGGCTGAATCTAAGACTTATATTAAGCCTCCAATTTACCCTAAATAAAGCCTACATAACCAGACAAACCCTTCCCCTTCCATAAACCCCCTAGCCGTCACCTTCCCCCAATCTAAACCCTTGTTTTCTTTCTCTCAAAATTACTCTCATCCACCATATTTACTATCTATCTTTTCTATTTAACCCATCACCCTTAACTTCCAAGAAACCTATTCCTACTTTTCACCTTGCAACTCTTTAGTTTCTTTTGCTTTCTTTTCTTTGTTTTTACCAAACTCACAACCAAGATCATCCATGGCATCCAAAATCGAATTTTTGGTTCATCCAAGTTCCTCCAAAGAACCAAGATACAAGAAGTTTGCTACACCGGTGGTTCAAGAAAGATTTCACTCCAAGTTTGAAAGCCGAAAGATTTGCGAAGAACAAGGCTTCGAATACTCCACCTCTCATCAAGATTTTAGCCTTGAACCATTCATTTTCGAAAGGATTGCACATCAAAAGTGGAAAATCTTTTGCCATCAATCAGAACCGGGCTATACTCATAAGCCCCAAAAACATCAACACCTTTTACGGGCTCTACGTTGAGAAAGATGAGCATCAAGCCTTTGTTGATCAACTCACGCCCAAGCAACTCGACAAGGTGCTTCAATAACTCACTCTACCGGGAACTCATTGAAACGACGGTAAATACAAGGGCATGGTAAATCGCCTTCAGCTTAAACCCAAGGAAAAATTATGGAATAAGTTTGTTAAAACTTCTTTAATGCCCACAACACACAATACCACCGTTGATACACCTCGTCTTTTGCTCATACATTCTATCTTGCATAATCACATTATTAACATTGGAAAAATTATTTGTGATAAGATTTTTATATGTAGCACAAAAGACAAGGGTTCTCTTTTCTTCCCTTGCTTGATTTCCAATCTTTGCAATGAGATGCATGTCCCAAGTGAGTCCACTGATAAAAAGGCCCTACCAAAGTCCGGTTGGAATCGAGCACAAATATAAAAGCTAATAGGAGAGGCACCGGAATCGAAGGGATTTAACCCTAGGTTTGTCGAACTTTCTATCGGCGTTTTCGGGCGATATCGACAGCAGTTGCGCGAGTGGGGTTGGGGGTTTTAATCGGACGGTTGTGAGGAAGCTTTCGATGCTAGAGGTGAGTTGCACGGTGCGGCGGTGGAGGCGTAAGGACGACGACCAATTAGGGGGCATGTGAGAGCATTTTGGGGGGATTTTTCCAGAATTTGGTTTGAATAATGGGAGGTGAAGGGTCATATTTGGTTTTATTGCTTGTATGGTAACTGAGTAATGTTAAAGTTAAATATTATTCCCGTAATTCTATAACACAAATGAGCTTTATCTCAAATGGTTAACTTCCTCACTTGTGCAACCAAGGTTACGGGTTTAAACCCTCTTGGCTGTAATCCCATAAATATTTTTCATTTATTTCTTTTTTCTAGGTGTTACAATCAAAATGTATAATATAATCAATAATATAAATTAAATTAAATAATTTAATTAACTATTTACCTGGATTCATTTGATTCCAAGTTCTTTGTGCTTGTGGAGTACAAAATGTCTCTTGTTTACCTCGAAATGTTAACAACTATATAAATAAAAAATTGAGTACAAATGAGAAAAATTATTCAATTTCAAATTATTTAATTAAGTTACAAATAATAGTATTTGAGTCTAACCTTATTAATAATTCTGATTTGCATATCAACAGAAGGTTCTAATCTTTCAATCACTAATCGTGTACCATCTAATGTTTCTGCCAATACATTCTCCGAATACTCCACCCCAAATTAAATTTGAGGATTGAGAAAATAACCTAATCATAATTTATAAGAATATGCCTAAATGATAATAATCTAAAGCTTAAAATAATAAAATTTAAAAAAAAACTCTTAATTATATGAAACAATTATCTTATCAGCTGAATGAAAGTCAGAATTCATTAATATCCATCTTTTGTCAATAATTCTTTTGTACTCGGTGGAATATCGATAATTTTGCTTAATTTCTCATTTAGCTCTATCATCAGTCTCATAAATGAAGCCCATCGTTAGATTTTTATCCCCATCCACAAGTCTCAACATTTTTACTAAGGGCTCGTAAAATTTCACGATGTCAACGGGTTTTTTTTTAAAAATCTTTTTCCCAAAAAATTTTTTTTGGCTTCATAAGCAGGCCCTGACTTTTGATGTCCCCATTTTAATTCTTTAAATTCCTATATTTTCATAAGAAAAAAAATTAATAATATTATTTAAATTCTTTAGAACTAATACAATTATTAAAGGTTGCTATTTAAGTAATTGTATTAACTAATTATAAAATACTGACCTTCGAGTTAAGCATTTCTCTCAAACCTTGCTTTCGCCTTGTTATCTCTTCAAGTTGAATGAAATGAGTAGCAAATCGAGTAAGAGCATGTTGGAGTATTTGCTTCCTATTGGTATACTTTTTCATCAAATCAACTGTCTAAATATGATTGTATATGAAGCAAGTCACTCTCTTAACCTTCTCTAACACTTTTGCTACACTGAATTTTTTTCAATATCTTCAAGGCATAAATCCAAATAGTGAGCTGCACATGAGGTCCAATACAAATAATTTATTTTCAACATTAACTTTCTTCCAGCGACTTTCATTGCTGCCTCATGTCAGTCACTATTTGAATAATGTAATCTTCTCCAATCTCTTCAACAACTGAATCTAATAAATTGTGGTAGAATTTAGCATATGTACTACGAGCACTCGAGACATCCACTGATTTCTAAAAAAATAGTTCTTTTAGTACAATAAATGGAGAAATTGATGATGTGCATTTGATTCAAACTGTTGGTCCAACGATCACACATTAAAATTGCACCCAATTTTTTCTAGTGAACCTTCAGTCCATCTACCTAATCACGCACTTGTTCATACTCTGATGTCAATACACATCAAAAACCTCATAAAGGTGTTGGGAGCTTTACACCTTGTCCAACTTCTATGGAAGTTTGAATTAAATTGTACAACCAATGAGAGCTTGCCAATTGAAAAGAAATACGACATATATTAAAAAATTTAGAGACCACTTCGCCCATCTTTTTACGTAAAGACTTTAAAATAGACTCACTGACCTTTGGTTGTTTTAAGCTTTTGCTTCTAACCAATTCATGTATAGTTCCCCTTAAAGTAAATTCAGTCTCACTGGGGATGGATCTTTCTCTACGTTGTCCTCCATGAGAAGAAGATCGTCCTTCTTCATATATGTTATCCCAATCACCAGTATTTCGTCTAAATTCTTCTCTTCTATGCCACTCTTGTTGTAATTGGATACTTTCTCAAGTTGCTTGTCTCACAGCAGAAACGTCATTAATAAATCCATCATCTTCTCTTTTTAATTATGATAAGAATTCATCAGTTCTCCTTCTCTTGTCAATTTTTTGTCTTGACTTCTTAAAGTAATTTCATCATGTTGTCTTTAATGACACCCGTTAATCAAATAAAAATAAATCGCACTTCATATTATTACAATTATATATAGTCATTATTGTTAACATTTAAAAATAATTATAAAGTATCACATACCAGTAATATTAGGGCACGATTTAACTTGACCAGTTTTATGAGCAATGTGTTCTTTAAACCGTGTTATTCCTTCTTTTACGACTTTGTCGCAAAACTTACATGCGATACTTCCTTTCGTATCACTTGGAACTGGATCAACAAAATGCCATCCTATATTGTTACTTGGTGCACCCTCCAGTCCTTCATTTGGAAACTTTTCGATACGTGGTGGTATGCTTTAATTTCAACAAAAACTGAAAATTCATATATTCATAAAGTTAAAAAATTCATTTTTTTTAAACTTGAATTGTTATTTAATTTCACTAATTTAACATGACAATAAAACTGTAATGAAAAACGAAAAGTAAAAGCTTAATGGAATTCAAATAAATTTAAAGAACAAAAAAACTAAATTATTATTTAAACTAAAATTAAAGTACTAAATAAATTTAAATTTAAATTATTATTTAATTACCCACCCTAAAAAATCACACAAAACTTTAAAAAAATCTTCTCTCATCGTGACTCTCAAACTCCACCAGTCCACTTTAAACCTAATCTCTTTCAGAAGCCTAATCTCCTTTTAGACAATTATAGAACCAAATCTGACCTTCAAAAAATAAGCTCAACAGCAAGACCTTGAATGATTTTATTGAATTTTTGAACGACAGATTTCAACTCAAATCAGAGAGGTTGTCACTTATTTGTGAGTTGTTTATGAAACTTCTTAGAATCTGAGTGATTTTATTGATTTTGTTTAGAGTTTAGAGAGGTTGGGTCTAATTTTTTTTTTGATTTGTTTGATTTGAAATTTAGAGATGCAATTGATTTTGGTTTTTAGATTGGTTTTTTTTCAATTCTTCTCAGTTATTTCTGCTTTTGCAGAACAAGGAATATATTCTCTTTACTTTAGTACTTTACATCTGCTTTTTTAGACTTAAATAAATTTATTTATGATTTTCTTTTGAATTTTTGAACTTCTGGAGATGAAAATTTTTGGGTGTTTTTAAAATAGCGGGAAAATAACGGGAATAGATCACCCTTATCGTCGTTATTGACCGTTAACCGCCAAAATGCGATCATCATCGATCGTTACCGGTGTGATTCTGAGTCTCGCTGTTATTTTTGCTATTAACAATTTTGGCTGACGATGTTACCATTAAATAACGGCCATTATAGTAGTCGCCGACCGATTTTTGAATCTCTGCCCTTTAATATTTATTATCTGAATATGCATTACTTACGTGAATACAAATAATCTAATTCCATTGGTACTCTGAGTTTCGAAATTTATTCCTAAATATCGAAACTTGGTCCAGAGTTTCGAAACTCTTTCTAGAGTTTTAATACTTTAAGTGTTGAATTGTCAAGTTTGGGCTCTTTGGAACTTTTTGACTTGATAAGACATTTGGACGACTCTGTTACCGTTGGGATGACCGCGGGAACTAAGCACCAAGGTGGAAGGTGGCTTGGCATTAGGGGCAGAATCAAAAATTTATTTAAAAAGTATTATTTTTTTGAATAATATTTAAGAATAATTAATCTTTTATAAAAGGGTATCAATTTATATATAAAAGAGTGTCAATTATATAGATTTTTTAATTTTTATATATAAATTAAATAAAAAATATAAATTTTTAAAAAATTTGGGTATAAACATATATCCTACCAATGAATGTGGCTTTGTCCATGCTTGGCGTATGGTTGCGGTGTTCCCCTAACTTAACGCACAATGACAACTACATAAATGAAATGTAATGACAGGATTTGACAAATTCCACAGTGCTAATTGAACCCACTGAAGAAATTATGGAGACAGGTCCTTATTTGTTTTATTTTATGTCAATGTCTTGTTTAAATGGCACGCAGCCAGCAATGCGGCATTATAAAAGTATTCCCGCCTCAATCAACTTGTTTCAAAAGTCTTTTGAAAGTTATTTTGAGAAGACATAATATCAAATTAGAGAGTCACTTTGCTTTATTTTTTTAAATATTTTAATTCTTAATATTTTATTTTAAAATTAGGTTAGAAAATTATTTTATATTAAATTTTGATTAAATTTAATTTATATTAATCTACTAATAAATTAAATACCGATATTTATTAAAAAATTTGATCAAACAAGCATGCATATAACATCATCGGTGAATAACATAGAGATGAGCCAAGGTCTAGGGGGTCAGACAATAGCCTAAAAATGAGTGCAGGGTTGGTTTTCAGGGTGTCATATCAGACATGAGCAAAATGCGTGAACAGCAAAGGAAATGAGTCCAATGATAAGATTACAATACTAGGCATAGAGGGGCTGTTTGATTTAGGAATGAACAGATTCAATTTAAAAAATTAAATTTTTTGACTCAACTAGAGGTAAAAAAACTTGACTCGTCTTGATTCGACTCGAAAAAATTCAAATAAAGTTTGACTTGAAAGATAAAAATTTGAATAACTCGAAATTTTTAATAATTAGTAGATTGATTTTTATGTTCGGTTGAGTTCCTTAATTTTTCCCGATATATATACCGATATGAAAAATATGAAAAAATATATATGCATATCTTATATGATTAGAGAAAGTCATTTAAATTAGAATCAAACCGTACTATAATATGATAAATAATTACAATTAAATTTGTATAGGAACTCAAAAACTCGACTCGACTCAAATTTTATAAACTCTACTCAAATCGAATTTTTTTTAAATAAAATTTAAATTATAAATATAGTACGTTAACTCAAATAACTCAAAATTTTTTAATTAGACTCGATCGAGGTAAGTTTTCTCTGAGGCCAAAGCCGAACAGCTGGCAAAGATGTTGATGCCTCTTATCTCGCTGCAAAATGTGACACCCACCACACGATGATGAGACTCGAAAATGCTGAAACCCAACAAATTAGGTCTGTGTTTTTACATATCAAATTATTCCCCCAACGACCCAATTAGCCCATCTTCTTTACGCGGTTCAAATTGGAATTCTCAAAGGGACCACACCACTGCTCTCTCTCATTCGTTATTATATGTCAACGCCAACTTGAAGAAACTAATGTATTGGAAATGGCTTTTTTTAGGGTCCTTTTAGATTACAAAATATAAGATTATTTGTGGTAATATAATTTTTAAAATTTAATATTATCTGACATATTGTTAAAAATATTCTATTATCTTGTTTGGTTTAATTGGTGAAATATGAGATGATAATATTTAGTTGGAAGAATATAAAGTTGTCTGAAAGTAAATTTAACTAAATTGTTCTTATGATGTATTTGCCTTTAGACAAGTTAAATTTCTCATATATAATTAAAAATATTTACACGAAAATACATATAACGTGTCAAGGAATTCTTCATCAGTGGTTCTGAATTACTGTTTTTTCTCTTTTTTTTTATTTTGATACCGTAAGAGCAAATCAAAAATAAAATAATACGATTAGATTCGTTCTTAATAATCATGAAATGATCATCTTTGGATGATTTGTTTGTCAAGAAACGCTCTTATTACACTCGTAGTTTCTGAAAAATAAAAATTAACTATGTAGCATTTATATCGAGAATTTAAATGTTGTTAGGACCATCTTTATGTTTTTTTAATGAAACAGCTGCAAAATTATAAATATAATAATTATCACGTTGAAAAATAAATCTACCAATTACTCCACGAACAGGGGCAGAGGGTAACCAAGGCCGGTGGGACCCCCAATTTTTTTAACATTTTAGATGTAGCCTCTGTATTTTTTAAGTTTTAATTTGTTCCTCAAAAAATTTTAAATATTTTTAATTGAATCACCTTTTAAAAAATTTAAAAGTCTCGCTAATTTTTAAATTTTATAAAAATTTTAGTTAGACCTTAACTATTTTTTGAATATTTTAAATTGAACCCTTTAAAAAAATTAATTTTTTTAAAATTTTAATTTAAACCTCTAAAAACTTTAAAAAAATTTAAAATAGGCCCACAAGCTAGTGTCAAGATTCGTCTTTGCCCGTGAACCAAGTAAAAATTAGTCTAATAAAGTGCAAGAGGCTTTGACTTCTTAGAATTAAAACATGTTGAAGTTCCTAACATAATCTTCAATTACAAATCATTAATAAAGTCGATTAACGTTTCAATGAATCACAAAAACATCCAACTGAAAATAATACGTCACAAAATAAAAATGAAAAAAAAAATGAAGAAACAGGCAGTCTCCGGATAAAAGTGCGGCATCGAGGCAAATAGGCACACAAATGCAAGTCCAAGAACGCAAGAAAATTTCTCTTTTTTGAAAAAAAAAAAAAAACTGAAGTGATTTTTCTTGCGTTCTTTTATGTTGTAATCCGTTACTACTATACAAACAAAAAGACATTGAAAATACTCCCCATTTTGGTCAAAGAGAAGGGGAAAAAAACCACCCCAAAAACAATCGACCCTCCTTTGTTCCTCTACCACCGAACAACCACCACCGCCCCCTTCCCCCGCCTTTCACTCCGCCCCCTTTATCATCTTTTCCTACGCATACCCTTTTCTTCGATCATCATATATTGCTCTTTTGATTCCTTGTTTCTTTTGAAAAAAAAGCTCAGATCACATCGCCATATTGTGAAATTTGGAGTTCTACGGTGCTGTAGCATTTTTTTTTGGGGGGGGGGGGTTCTTTTTTGTTCTTTTATGATGAGAGATGTCTGATGCTCCAGGGATTGATGAATCTTTTCTCGTTCTGCTGGAAGCCATTTGGGCGTGAGAAGGGAAATCGCGAGACCAACGGCGTTCTTGGCGGCGGAAGTAGTGGTGGGTCAAAGGAAGGTAAAGATGGGTTGCTTTGGTACCGTGATATAGGGAAATATGGGTCCGGGGATTTTTCCATGGCCGTAATCCAAGCGAACAAGGTGCTCGAGGACCAGAGCCAGATCGAGTCCGGCCAGTACGGTACTTTCGTCGGGATCTATGATGGGCACGGCGGACCCGAGACTGCTCGTTACGTTTGCGATCACTTGTTCAAGCACTTTAGAGGTTCGTTTCTTTGGGTGTTTTCAATAACTCTGTTGACCGAAAAGATGTTAACTTAGATTTGTTGTTATTCAGGGCTTTTCTTTTTGGTGTGTTTATGTTTTGATTAGTAAACGGAAACTGTATATAGTATGTTTGGATCAGTTTACAATTGAAAGCAGACAGATTTTTCTACTTCGGTTAGTGTTCAGTTAGTTACTAAGTTCTTGTGGCTACAATTAGAGTGAATTCGGGGTCGAAAGAACTAAATATGTGATCTTGAAGATAGGGAACTTGTTCTTTTGAAGAGCTTACTGAGATTGATGTATTTTTTTGTGCATTATGTTGTGCGAGTTGGGTTTACTACTGAAGAATTCCCTCTGTTGGTTTAGTTCAGCTGTTCTTATTTTGGCATTCTTAGGCTTTTTGTTTATGCAGCGATAGCAGCCGAGTCTCAGGGTGTTGTGACAGCCGAGACCATTCAAAGTGCTTTTTGTCAAACGGAAGAAGGGTTCACTGCCCTTGTGTCGGAGTCATGGAGTACTCAACCAAACATGGCAACGGTCGGGACATGCTGTCTGGTTGGAGTAATACATCAGCAAACACTTTTCATTGCGAATCTTGGTGATTCGCGTGTTGTGCTGGGCAAGAAGGTTGGAAACACTGGAGGAATGGCTGCTATGCAGTTGTCGACTGAACACAATGCAAATATCGCGGCTATAAGGCAGGAACTTAAGGAATTCCACCCACATGATCCAGAAATCGTTGTCCTCAAGCATGGAGTTTGGAGAGTAAAGGGCATCATTCAGGTTAAATAAATACCCACATTATTTACAACTTTTGAATTTCAGCATAGAATTTTAGCTTATAGGCTTATCTTCAAAAACCAACACAAAGATGCCAGTCTAGGTCTCGTGGAATGAAGTGTTTATTGTAATTAGGAAACTACGTTTTGCTAATACCATAGCCTCAGACGCATACACACTAATTAGTTAGTAGAATTCTTAGAATAAGACACATTGGTCTTTGAATCGCCTAAAGTCGGTGAATTCTTATCCTGTTTGCTTTCTTGTTCATGTAAGATTTTCAGAACTGATTATTGTCATTATTCCCTCTTTATCTAAAAACCATCATGTCTTGCCATCTATTCCATGATTGTATTTGATGCAGGTTTCTAGATCTATAGGTGATGTTTATATGAAACATGCGCAGTATAACAGGGAACCAATTAACGGAAAATTCAGACTTCCCAAACCAATGCACATGCCTATATTGAGTGCTAGTCCGACTATTATTTCTCATGCTCTCCAACCAAATGATTCTTTCCTTATATTTGCATCCGATGGTCTTTGGGAACACTTGAGTAATGAAAAAGCTGTGGATATTGTCCACAGTCATCCGCGTGCAGTAAGATCTCGTCTTTATTTCTATGTTCATTGAAGGCATGGCTTGCTGCATTAAAGCCTTTTCATTTTCACTCCATTTCCTGTAGAAACTAGATGACATTCTCTAAACTTGATTACGCTTCTTCTTGATGTCATTGCATTCCATGGTTAGTGTTAATACTGAATTTTCGTTTCTGATAATTTTGACAACCCCGATTCTTTTAATTTTGTTATTTATATTAAACTGCTTTTTCTTGGTCTTCAAATTCGTTTATTTTGAATTGCGAGTTCCATCTTTTCCGAATTCAATGCATTTTCCATTCACAAACTTGATTTCATATAGTTGAGTTTTGTTAGTATATTATGTAATTATTGTTGTTTACTCATGAGCCTCTACTATTGCAGGGGAGTGCCAAAAGGCTAGTCAAAGCTGCCCTACAAGAAGCAGCCAGAAAACGAGAAATGAGATATTCGGATCTCCGGAAGATCGACAAGAAGGTCCGACGTCATTTTCATGACGATATAACTGTTATCGTACTATTCTTTAATCACGATCTTATATCCAGAGGTGCGGTCCAAGATCCTCTGGTATCCATTAGAAGTGCACTAGAACACAGATAAATTATTCATGAACCACATAGATTCCTGCTTCCCATTGAAACCGGTTTTCAGCCAAAACACTCGGGAAAAAACTGCACTACCAACACGAAGACATTTAACGGTGCTCTGCTCGGAATAGTTCGGTTGTTTTAAGAGGATTCAAATTTGTAAAATGTTTTTTAAGAAAAGAGTATGGAATGTCTCAGAATTTAATGTGTTCTTCAATGGCATTCTGCGATCAAAGAAGTAATTAAAGCTCAGTCTGGGGCAGAAACATGTACTAATTAACAATTATTACCTCTTTCTAGATAAGTGCTACTGTTGTTTCATTTAAGGGTTATATTTTGTGTAAAAAAATTACAAACCCATTCTTTTTGAGCTATAAAATTTAATTTCTTAAACTCTAAATTTTAATATTAAATCTTAGATTTTAACCCTTAAAAAATGCACACACCTTGTAGACATTGCGATTGAATTCGGGTCTCTTAAAATGAATATTATTTGTTTTCACAGGATCATTTGTTTAAATTTTAATAATTAAAAAATGTTAATTTTTTATTCTTAATTTTATGAAAAGCTCCATTCTAACATTTTTAATATATATATATATATATTTACTTTTAATATTTCACCAAAAATTTTGATTATTTTTTAATTTTGTAATGATATTTCTTAAAATAAAAAAGTATAGGGACCTTTCTCATGTTCTTTATCAATTAAAACCTTCAAATTTATTTTTTTTACTTGTCATCAATCTATTTAAATCATAATTTTCAAATGGTCGCTCATAAAAAAATTAAAATTTCTCCATAAAAGTGATTGACAGAAAAAATATAAACAGATGAGAAGAGTTTATAAAAATATATTTTATTTAAAAAAGAACTTACTTCATGAGAGGGAGAATGAATTAAGCTGCTCTGAGTTGAATATCCATTTAAAGGCCCATTATAAAAAGCCCCACTCATCACCTCGTAATTTATCCATAAAAAAGCAGGGACAATTTTGGAAAAACGTAAATCAATAAATCGCCCATTCAGTGTAGGCTCAAGCCATCGCAGGTAATGTAAAGGCAGGCTAAACGCATTTCATTTCCCGCATTTCTTCTCTCTTTATCACCGGAATGGAATCGAGATCAAGGTTGTTGTTTGTGTTATTTCTGGTTGCACTGAGCGGACTCATCTCTCACTCCGAGTCAGCTCAACAAGCATTCAAAAGAGACCCCGGTCACCCTCACTGGCACCACAGCGCCTTCCTCGAAGTTCGCGACAGCGTCCGATCCGACGTCCGCCGCACGCTCCACACGCGTGCCGAGGTAATCCCTTCTCGCTCAGAAAATCTTTTGTTAAATCTCCAAGTAATTGGTATATAAACCTCTTTCCTCGTCGAGTTTTGTCATTTTATCGAGTATGTTAGCGCGTTGAATTTACGAAAATCTTAGGACTCGAAATGATTGAATTTCAGCTGCGTAGTTGATCTATACAAAATTTTTATTCAAAATTCGAATTGCGTTCCAGAAATCTCTAGAAATTTGAAGAGGTAGTGATTGATAGCTTAGTTTTACTCATCTCTTGCGACGATTATAATAGGTTCTCTTTCAAAAAAATCTTGTTAAATCTCTAGAAATTTTATTTATTACTTTAGATAGTCGAATTGACAAAAACCATAGGACTCAAAATGACTGAATTTGAGCTACACAGTTGATCTCTCCTAAAATGTAATTCAAAATTCAAATTGCGTTCTAGAAATCTCTAAAAAAGTTTGGAGGTAGTAATTGTTATAGAGTATTTTTACTCATCTCTGGTCGTGATTAGAATAGGTTCTCTTGCTCAGGTTCCTTTTCAGGTTCCGCTTGAAGTGAATGTGGTGCTAATTGGCCTCAACGGAGATGGTGGCTATCGGTACACAGTCGATGCACCCAAATTGGAGGAGTTTCTCCGTGTCAGCTTTCCCTCCCATAGGCCTTCATGTCTCGAGACTGGGGAGCCCCTCGATATAGAACATCATGTTGTGTATAACACATTTCCTGTAAGATTTTTCATTCCTTATTGCAGCTTACTAATACTACTGGTTTAAGCTTCAGCCATCAGCTAGGGATCCAAACTGAGTCGCTAGTGTTGTTCTTCAACTATTTGTTGTACAATAGGCAGGACAACCAGAATTGATTGCACTTGAGAAGGCACTGAAGGAAGCCATGGTTCCTGCTGGTTCTGCAAGAGAGGTTTACTATACTGCTTCGTATTTACTATTACCCTCGATTGTTGAAAGGAAAATTAACTATGTCAAATCTTTTGTAAACGAATTTTATTCTTTCTACGTATTAGTCTGATTTTGGGAGAGAGGTGCCCCTATTTGAGGTGGAAGCAACAGCTGTGGAGCCAATATTCCAAAAGCTATATTCATATATATTTGACATGGATAGTGGGGGATATTCTGCAAAAGAGACGGATAGACCTGTGCCTGCTGCCATATTTATTGTCAACTTTGATAAGGTATAAGCTAGCTCAAATTTTGAACCTCAGTGCTGTTCTTTGTCAGTACGAAAATTTGTGGAGCCTGATATACTTGTTGTCCTTCTCACCTGTCCAGAAAAGTTTATACAAATGCCAAAAACCCATGTTTCTGATTATTCCTTGTATTTTAGTTTTCTTTTTCCTCCTTTCATGATTGCATTGATTTGGATTTTTCCTTTTTGATGCAATGGTGAATGATTCTGCCACTTTTTAGGTCAGAATGGATCCTAGGAATAAGGAGGTTGATCTTGATAGTTTGATGTATAGCAAACTTACCCCACTGACTAATGAAGAAATGAAACAACAAGAGGGAGACTATATATATCGATATCGATACAACGGAGGAGGAGCGACTCAAGTTTGGCTGGGCTCTCAGAGGTCTGTTTTAGTTGCATTACGTTGTCTAAAGAAGTATAACTTTTTTGAGTATGTGATATACGTAATTATGAGAAAGGACTGCTAGAAGAGAAATATTAACACGATATTAGATAACATAAAATTCCACTTCTCAATCAACTGTTTTATAACCTCTCTTTCATTTTTAGTTGTGTTGTTTTATCTTTCTCTGGGACCCATTTATGCCTTTACTCTTCAGATTTGTTGTGATTGACATCTCTGCTGGCCCTTGCACTTATGGAAAGATTGAAACTGAAGAAGGAAGTGTAAGTCCTAGAACGTTGCCACGACTACGTAGTATCTTATTTCCAGGTGGTTTTGCTTCTGTCAGTAATCATGTTACCCATGATAATTTCATGGGACATCTTGCTGCTTTGGTGGCAAACACAGTTGAGCATGTTATAGCTCCAGATGTTCGGTAATTTTACGCTATCTTCGTTCATTGATTAATACATGCATTTTATGTTTCTCAAATTTTTAAGGTTGGAAGCATAGTTGATTATGATTTATGAACCATGCCCTGCTTCTTCTATACCTTACTAGCAATCTTATTTACTGGTGTTTAGTGCCCTTTCAGTTGCCCGCTTATTCATTTGTCCTGGGTGACCTCAGGTTTGAAACTGTTGATCTGACCACAAGGCTGCTTATACCTATTATTGTCCTCCAAAATCATAACCGGTATAATATTATGGTAAAAGGTCATAACTACAGCATAGATATTGGGGCAATTGAAGCAGAGGTAAGAAACTTATCTTGAATGTCATCTTAATATCTGCTTATGTTTTTAGACACTGGGTTTAGCCCTTTTTTCTTGTCTCGTTATCTGGAATAACATAACTCTGTGTTATTTGTTAATTGGATCGAAGTCTTTTATTTGCAGTGGGTGCAAATGAAATTGTTTGGGTTGGTTTTTTAGGCTCTGTTGAGGGCACTATAGTTGTTTTCGCGTGATGCTCAAGAAGCAAAGTTAATGTGTTTCACATGTTGGTATTTTGTTTTCTTCAGGTGAAGAAGTTGGTTCATGATGACCAAGAAGTAGTGATTATTGGGGGATCACATGCACTGCACCATCATGAGAAGTTGGCTATTGCTGTGTCAAAAGCTATGCGGGGACATTCCTTGCAAGAAACACAGAAGGACGGACGCTTCCATGTTCGCACCAAGACATATCTTGATGGTGCCATTCTTAAAGAAGTAGGTTTTCCACTCTTTTTCCATTTTCTCCCACTCTCATTCTAACAGTATTACTTTCACTATGATACATATTATCAAATATTTTGTTTTTATCTCCATGTTTTGATCCAAGTCTTCTAAGAATAATGATGGGTTGTATCTAGTTAATATACTTTTGATTGCAATGCTAACTTGTTCTTTTCATTGTGTCTTGAAGTCTCCTTGGGATAATGATGGATGTTTATACTTATTCTATGTGCTTTTTGTTGGCTCATCACAGGAGATGGAACGTTCTGCAGATGTGCTTGCTGCAGGTTTGCTTGAAATGGCTGACCCATCTCTTTCAAATAAGTTTTTCCTTCGCCAGGTCAGTTTATATTTGCTTTTTTTTCTTCAAAAAAACCACTGTAAATTTGTGGCATGTCTAATTGTTTTGTTTGCATTGATCTGAGGTTAAACACCCGTTCCAGTCATGCTTCTCTATATCTTTTTTGCTTCCCTCTGTTGCCGTAACATGATTTTTGTGTTTAGCAGCACTGGATGGATGACTCCGAGAATTCAACTGATTCGGTTCTGAAGCATAAACCTTTATGGGCTAGTTACAACTCGAACGTTGGCAAGGATAAGAAAAAGAGAAAACAGAAGAAAAAGGGGGATCTGCACCCAACTTATGGAACTAGAGTTATTCCCGTGTGAGTAGATCAACTCATCTAGCATTTTGAAATTGCAATCATGCCCAAGTTGCTTGATAAGATATTTCAATACAAGAAACACGTATGGCATACTGAATTTGGAAGGCATGGAAAATCAGTTATAACATCAACAATATTTGTGGCCTTATGGCTATTGGTGATGGTTTTTAATTTCTATTTCTTCATGATTTAATCAAAGGATTATCATCTAGTACACTAATGGAGTATTTTAACTCCACAAGCAGGGTTAAGAAACAGTCGTTTCATTTATTTGTTCTTTATTTTTAAAATATCAATTAAGGTAACATGGCAAATTCTTAACCCCACTTGTGGAATTAAAAAACTCCATGTCATTATCCGTAATCAAACTGCTAAACCATTTTATCATGCCAGAGATTAATCAACAAATTGGTTTTGTGTCTTTCTACGAAACATTGGAGAATGCTCCAGTTTGTATGGTAGTAGTGGAGGATTCATATTTATATTAATTTTGACGTCACAAAATTAGAACCTCTGTTGCTTAGGTCAGCAATACAACTTTTGATTATTTTTTATTTTCATATTATTGTCATAAGTTTATGACAAAGAGCCGCAAAATATGTTTCTGGAACATTTTTGGATCAACTCTTGTGTTAATATTTTGGATAGTGAATGCCCAAAATGTAATATTCTGGACCATTCTGTAGATTGTTTAATGGGTATTAGAGCTATTGAAAAGACATAAATCAGTTATTTTTCTGCAGCTTTGTGCTATCGTTGGCTGATGTGGATCCACAACTTATGATGGAAGACGGAAGCTTTGTTTGGACCGGCAATGATGTTGTCATAGTACTTGAGCACCAAAGTCAAAATATACCTCTGAGGTGAGCAGAACTTTTTCCTCATTCCTTTAAGATTTCCCTAGCACTATAGTTTTGAATTTGAGCCATCTTTTACATTTGACTTTGCTAGAGTGAAGAGCTATCTAATGTTTCATTTTTAACTCTTTCCTCGTGCTTGGCTTGTTGACTAGTTATGTCTCTGAAACTGAGAGAAGATATGCTATTCCATCACAAGCACAGCGCCACATTTTAGCAGGACTTGCTTCTGCTGTGGGTGGGTTGAGTGCACCGTATGAAAAAGCTTCTCATGTACATGAAAGGCCTGTGGTGAATTGGCTCTGGGCTGCGGGTTGTCACCCATTTGGACCATTCTCAAATACATCGCAAATCAGTCAAATGCTTCAGGATGTTGCAATAGTAAGCTAATTTCGTTGTCTTAAAGTTCCTTGTATCACTTACGAGACTTGCTTATTGAGGCATTAAGAGTGCACTTTGCAACTCGGCATATATTTGGTTGAATCAACCCATGAAGTATGGACACTCGAGAACAACTAAAATAAATAAAAGATTGAGACGTGGTTGGACACATTTGGACATGGCTGGACTTGCAGTCAAAGTTCATTTTATTGCTGTGCCCTGCTGTACCCATTTTCTAAATTTTTGAAAATTCCAGAACACAGTGTCGTGTTGTACCTGTATTGCTGTCTAAGCTTCCTAGGAAAGAATATTACATCTTCACTTGGGTGTTTAGTCCATTAGGTACTTATATGTTCTCAAGTAAGTTCTGGTTGACAAGCTTATGGAGGCATTTGACATATGCTACCATCTTGTTGCAGAGAAATACAATTTATGCACGTGTAGATTCTGCTCTCAGAACCATTCGCGAGACTTCAGAGGTAATGTTATTTTTTTCTAGCCATTCCTTGTCGAAGTTGGCATTGTTTATTGTTGATATTATTTATCGAGTCTTTCCTGTTTTCTTCAGTCTGTCCAATCTTTTGCTGCTGAATATTTAAAGACACCACTTGGTGAACCCGTGAAGGGAAAGAAGAACAAGACAACTACCGAGCTATGGGTGGAGAAGTTTTACAAGAAAACAACCAACCTTCCCGAACCTTTCCCACATGAATTAGTCGAGCGAATAGAGAAATACTTGGATGTAAGTTGCAGCTAATCTATCTAACCAATCAAGTTTTTTGATCTTTTGCAGTTTTTAATTTTTTTGGGTTCATTCCTTGATTTAAACAGAACCTTGAGGAACAACTTGTTGATCTTTCATCTTTATTATATGACCATCGACTGCAAGATGCACATTTGAATAGTTCAGACATCCTTCAAAGCACCTTGTTTACACAGCAGTAAGTGAGCCTGCAAATATGGCTTGGCAAACTATTCACATTCTTTCTTCGTTTTTGGTATATTATATAACATTTTTAGTACGTATTTTATTTTTCATCCTGTTCTGAAACCTTTATAATGCCAGGTACGTTGAGAACGTTTTGACTAGCGAGAAGGAGAGGATGATATGCTGTAATATCGAATTCAAGTATCCGGTGCATTCTTCTCAAACTTTCGTATATGGTGGAATTCTTCTTGCTGGGTTCTTTGTATATTTCATCGTCATTTTCTTTTCATCACCCCCTGGTCAATGATAACAAGTCCGAAGATGGCCCAGGAAACCGCACGAATTCAAAGGTAAGCTTGCTCTCTCATCTTTAAGAAACCCATCTAAGAAGATATGCATTTCAGAAAGAAGAATTTTTTTTAAACTTAGGGTTTCTCTGCTTGCCATTAGCACCACATGGTATGAACAAATAGCTGAAATCTTTGGTAAAACATGTGCTACTTTTGATAACCATGAACCAAAATACAAAACTTTTGAACGAGTCAATCTGTATTTGATAGTTTATTACTTTATTTTTGTTAATATTTGAGAGACTGTTTTGTAGAGAGAATGAATTCTCAAATGTATTGACTTGAATAATGCATCGGTACAAAGCCTTTATATAGGCTGAATACAAGAGAGTTATGTTACAATCAAATTACTTAATTTAGAATTTAAATCTAACTAGAAGATAATGCTAGGAGATAGAGTTTTATCCCTTTAGACTTAATCCTAACATGTTAGCAGATAATAACAAATAATATTTACAATATTTGAAGTTTATCTTTTATAATGGTTGTATTCTTCACTCCCTCTCAAGCCGGTGAATACACATTGTAGAGACCAAGCTTGGATGTGAGCTCATCAAAGGTAGTTCTTGGAAGTGCCTTGGTGTGTGCATCGGCTAGATGTTTGTGAGATGGAACAAAATTTAGCTTGATTGTCCCACTGGTGATCTTCTCAAAAATAAAGTGACGATCTAGCTACACGTGTTTTGTTCTATCATGGTGTACAAGATTCTTAGCAATATTAATTGCTGACTGATTATCACAATGAAGTTTAAAATCTTTACTGTGATTGAGTTTTAGTTCTGACAACAACCTTTGAATCCAAATCCCTTCACAAATTCCATTAGCTAAGGATCGAAATTCTGCTTCTGCACTGCTTCTTGATACTACGGATTGTTTCTTGCTTCTCCATGTCACTAAATTTCCCCAGACTAGAGCACAATATGCACTTGTAGATCTTCTAGATGTAAGCTCTCATGCCCAGCTTGCATCCGTAAAGACTTCCACTTTTCTGTTCTCATTTTTGGTGAAAATTAAGCCATGGCCTGGTGTCATCTTCAAATATCTCAGAATCCTGAACACTGCTTCTAAATGCTCTTCTCTAGGATCATTCATGAACTGACTAACAATACCAACTGAAAAAGAAATATCAGGTCGTGTAAGTGATAGATAAATAAGCTTACCAACTAGCCTCTGATATTGTTCCTTATTAGTAGAAGCACTATTGTTGTCAGTTCTAAACTTTAGATTATGCTCCATTGGTGTTTCGGCAGGCTTGCAACCTAGCATCCTTGTCTCTGAAAGAAGATCTAGAACATACTTTCTCTAATTTATCACAATCCCAACATTTGATCTCGCCACTTCCATTCCTAGGAAGTATTTTAACTGACCAAGATCTTTTATTTCAAACTTTGTAGCCAAGAACTCTTTTAATTTTTTGATTTCCAGAACATCATCACCTGTGATGATTATATCATCACATAGACTATTAAAATAGCCTTTTTATTTTCAGAAGAGGTCTTGATGAACATAATATGATCAGCTTGGCATTGAAGGTAACCAGCTTTTAGAACAGCCCTGGTAAATCTGCCAAACCATGCTTTAAGTGATTGTTTAAGACCATAGAGTGATTTTAACAATTTACATACCTTAGATGGATCTGAGTTTTCATCTAGACCAGGTGGCCTTTGCATGTACACCTCTTCTTCTAGATCCCCATTTAGGAAGGCATTCTTTATATCTAGTTGATGAAAAGGCCAGTCCAAATTCGTAGCAAGTTACAATAAGATTCTTACTGTGTTGAGTTTTGCCACTGGAGCAAATGTCTCATGATAATCAATCACATAGGACTGAGTGAATCCTTTTGCAACCAGCCTTGCTTTGAACCTCTCAATGCTCCCATCCGAATTATATTTAACTGTAAATACCCATTTACAACCTACAACCTTCTTTCCTGGAGGTAAAGAAGTATCACCGAGGTTTTATTTTCCTGCAGTGCTTGAATCTCATCTTCTACAGCTTTTTTCCATCTTGGATCCTTCAAGGCTTCATGTACTGTTTGAGGGATCTGGATATTATCAATCTTGGTTGTGAAAGCCTTAAATAAGGGCATTAGCTTTCCGTAAGCCACATATCTCTGTATCGGATGACTGTACGTGTCCTGATACCTTTTCTTTTAGCAATTGGTAAGTCAGATGTATCAATATGTTCAATATCATCATTATTCAAATTTTCCATACCTTCCTACTCCTCCAAGGACAATGGGATCGGTTTCAGTTCTTGAGCAGTCTTAAGCTGTGTAGTGTCCTGAATAGGCCTCCTTTTCTTCCTTGTATAGACACTGAGTTCTCTGGTTTCAAGTTGGTTCTCGAAAGAAAGATTTAATGGAGTTTTTGGTACGGATTCAACTCTAGGAGATAAAGTTTAAAGAACAGAATCTGGTATCATAGTAGATTTAGGGATAGATCCTGTGTTGGAATAGGGGTGGGTATAATAGTAGGTTCATTTAGAGGAACTGGATCTGTTGAGGCTAAAATTTATCTCAACTCTCCCCCTGAATTTGAGAATTTGAGAAAAAAGGTTGAGATTCATGAAATGAAACATCCATAGAAACATAAAATTTTCTAGTGACAAGGGAATAACATTTAAAACCCTTCTTCTGAGCAGAATATCCCAGGAAAATACATTTGATGGCCCTAGGATCTAACTTACCCCGAAATTGTTTAGAGATGTGAACAAAAGCACAGGAACCAAAAACTCTAATGGGCAGTGTACATGACATTGGTTTGAAGGAAGAAAAAGTTTGAAGAAATACGCCCTTGGTGTTTTGAACCCCAGAACTCTATTAGGTAACCTGTTAATTAAAAAAGTAGCATGAAGCAATGTCTCTCCCTAAAAATGCTTAGGGACATTAAAAGAAAATAAGAGGGCTCTAGTAACCTCTAATAGATGTCGATTTTTTCTCTCGGCTACTCCATTTTGCTGAGGAGTATCTACGCAAGAGCTAATATGAACTAACCTCTCTCTTTAAAAAATACCCAAAGTTTTAGTAAAGAATTCACTCCCATTATCACTCTTGAATATCTTAATTTTACTGCAAAACTGAGTTTCAACCATAGAATAGAATTTTTTTAAAGATCTCTTCAGTCTCAGATTCTGTTTTCATAAGATAAGTCCAGGTTGTCCTAGTGTGATCATCAATGAAAGAAACAAACCACTGAGCCCCTGAGATATTCTTAACATTAGAAGGACCCCAAATGTCACTGTGAATGAGAGAGAAAGGTTGCGAAGCTTTATAAGAAGATGGATGGTAAGAATTTCTTTTATGCTTGGCAATTTGACAGACATCACAAGTAAATGAAGTTGGTTTTTAGTAAGAAATAATTTAGAAAACAATTTCTGAAGATAAAAGAAACTAGGATGACCTAGTCGAAAATGCCATGCAAAATTTCATTTGAACTTAAACTAGAAAGTTGAGAGGGTAAACAAACGGATTTAAAGGTGCAACTTGAGTGAACTTGTCCATTGGGAAGAGGTTGACCTTCAAGAAGATAAAGGCCACTACATAGCTTAGCATTGCCAATCTCTTTTCCCGAAGCCATTTCCTGAAAAACACAACCAACAGAATCAAACTGAGTGAAACACTGGAAAACATCATAGAATCTATTGACTGAGAGTAAATTGCATTTTAGGTTGGGAACATATAAAACAGAGGAAAGAACAATGTCCTTGTTAACGTAGACTGTCCCAATCCCTTCTACTGCAGTCATCGAACCATCAGCTGTCTTCACATTCTTTTGACAAGGTTGCTTTGTAAGAGTAAGAAAGAGAATTTTGTTTCCTGTCATATGGTCAGTAGCCCCAGAATCGACTATCCAAGGGATGAGATTTTTGTTACCAGCAGTATTTGCAAAGGAAATGCTACCTTCGTTTGCTGCCATGGTCACACTTTGATTAATTTTTATTGATGGCTGCCCAACCATTTTTTTAATTCCCCAAGCTACTCGTTGTTGTTCTTTTGGCTGCTGCATAAACTATACGCCAGATCTGCTTGTGGGAGGGTTTGATCAAACCCTAAACTAATTTCAAATGTTGGAGAGGTATGCATTCTCTAGGTTTTGTGGATCGGAAAAAAAAACCTAAGCAACTGATACCATGTTAATAATTGAGAGACTGTTTTGTAGAGAGAATGAATTCTCAAATGTATTGACTTGAATAATGCATCGGTACAAAGCCTTTACATAAGCTGAATACAAGAGAGTTATGTTACAATCAAAGTACTTAATTTAAAATTTAAATCTAACTAGAAGATATGATAAAAGAGATAAGAATCTTAGATAATGTTAGGAGATAGAGTTTTATTCCTTTAGACTTAATCCTAAAATGTTAGCATATAATAACATATAATATTTACAATATTTGAAGTTTATCTTTTATAATGGATGTATTCTTCAATTTTATTCTATCCATGACCATGTAGTGGTTAGAGAAAAAATGAATATTATACGTTTCTTCTCACACACGCACATGAGGGATTAACTTACATTTTGATATATTTTATAGTGTTGTGTTCACATGGTTCATGCATGTCGAATTTTGAATAAATTGAAAATTTCTAACTATTTTGTTTGATCTAAAATAATTTAAATTATATATTAGAATGATGATATTCTAAATCAAAATGATAAGGATATCGAGTGGATTTGAAATTTTACATGCATGTCAAGTATAATCATGTTTATAAATTTAAAAGTTAGATTGTTAAAATATTAATCATATAAAAGTTAGGCAAGTGTATAAAATTATTTTAATTTCAATTTCACAATAATCCATATATGTTTTGCACACGTTTTGTATGTAGAACTAAATTTTATTAGAACCCGCGGAGTAGTTCTAGTGGTAAAGAACGATGTATTTCATCTATGTGATTCGGGTTTGAGCACCATGTGTTATTAAAAAGTTAAGAAAATTGAACAAATACTACCTTGTAGTCACACAAACAAACATATTCAAAAAAAAAAAACTAAAACTTATTAACTTGATTGGCGTGTTTTCGCTTTCTATTGTTTGCAAGGTTGACTTCATCCTAGTCAATGTGATGAACAAAAGAAAAAGCAAAAAAAAAAAACCCACTACCTCAGTTTTCAAACCTATATTAAAAAACTCAAATATACATTTGGCACTAAACTAGACATATATTTACAAAATTTTTGTTCATAAACTATTATCTAAAATAGGCAATTATTTTTAAGTTGATACCTAAAGTAATTTTGTTTTTACGTTGCTACCTGAACTTTAATTTTATCCACCATTGAACTTTAATTTTATCCACCATTTTAGCACTTCTAATAATAGTTTTTTTCAAATTTTATATATTCTATTAATTTGGTCTAGTTTAAAATAATTCAATAAAGTTAATTTATTTATATTTAAAAATTCTATTAATACAATTATTTTTGTGATACTATCAAGCTAAACGAGTCTATTAAATAAAAACAACAGTTGGATAATTGCATTCTACTATAAAGCAATAACACATTATAATTAATCTTTCATTATATCAGGAAAGTTATATAAACATTTTTGAGAGAAAATAAACAATTAAGAAGAATAAAAAAGAGTACATAGATAGAATTTGAAATATAGATAGTTAGATTCAAAACCAATTTTGATAGAATGTGTGCATAGTTCAGTTACCGTTTTGAAATAACTGGCAACTTGAAAAAATGTGTCTAGTTCAAGTATAAATTTAAGAGTAAATTTTTTTTAAATATTAATTTAAAAAAATGTTTAATTCAAGTACTCAATAAAAATTTTCTGCTAATGAATTTTTCAATTATGCTTTATATTGTAATTTTACCCAATGAAAACTATTAGCAAGATTTTGATACAATGAAAATTGATTGAATTAAATTTTCTTTAACGTAGGAAGTTGGTCTGAACAATTACATAAAAATATAAAATTGAAATATTTGTATTCCATAAAAATAAATAAGGTTAAACTCTGTTACTGAATGCTTACTATAATAATCCTTTTCTTATATTTATATTTATATTTTTTATGGAAAAAACTCGAATCTTCATGACTCAACTGCATTCACTTCTAAAAACTTCTAAATAAAAGAGAAAAAACGTCACGGAGGTCGAGGTGCGGTTAAATTTAGGTCGTCTTCAACTTAAATTTTCATCTAGTTGGTAGAATTTTAGATTAAATTCATAATTTAACTTAAAATATTATTTAATTAATAAAAATTTCGTGAGGATCTGAACTGTTGGGATGGAAAATAATCAAAATTTTTATTCATGTGGACAAAGACGGGGGAAATTTTATCACCGAAGCTCAAATGGAGATGGAGATGGGGAGGGATTGTTATATCTGAACCATAGGGATAACTGAACCGTAACCGTGTAAATAACCGTTAGGATCTAAAAAATATCCGCAAGATCCTGATATTTTACAAGATTTTTAAAATATATATTTATTTATCTATATACCCATATTATTATCATTTCAACTTTCTCTCAAATCTAGTCACATTCAAGTTTCTCAACATGTTTTTATATTTAAATTTTTCAACATGTTTCTATCTTAATTTTTTAGATATAAGTTAAAATACTTGTCTAAATTTTTACCTAACACAACACCCTTTCAATCTTCATCATCTCATGACTGCTTCCAAACGAAGTATTCAAATTTTATATGTTGAACTGAATTCGCCATTTATTTTGGTCAGTAAAACAATAATTTTGTTTAATTTGTTTGGGTATGAAGATTCTCCAAAAAAACTATAAGGATCAACAAGAGGAAGGTATGGGGACGAAAAATCCCTGAAGCATTAAATGACAATTTCTCGAAACCCTAACTATAAGTATCAAAGACGGAATGAAAAATGCAAAATCGTTTCTACCCCACTCGATTTTCTCTCCTTCCTATAATATTATCCAGATGATAAAAATTTTAATTTTAACTTAAATTTTTATCTAATTTAATTTAAATTATTATTCAATTAATAAAAATTTAAATTAAAACTTAAAATCACCGTTTTCTAACCACACCCCAAAGTGTGGCACGCTAGAATACTCGAAAAACGTCCTCCATTTCTTAACAACAGAAAACCCTCACGTGAGCTTTGACCAGCAAACAGTCAAAACTAATAAAAACTCCAATTATTTCACCTACCACCATGTTTGACCTTATTAAAGCATCCAAATTTCATGCTCTCTATATAATACTCATAACAAATCTTCCCTAAGCCTCTCTCGAGTCTCAAACCAAAACCCAAATCTTGTTTTTGCTCCTAAGAAATCCCCATCTATAACCCAGAAATTTAACGGCGGCGCAGTAAAAAAAACATGTGTCCGTCGGAGAGAAACCTGAGTCGGCCGGCGAAGACAAGCTCACCGCCGGAGTTCAGGTCGGCGTTCGAGGTTCTCGACGCTGATCGTGACGGGAAGATCAGCGGAGAAGATTTAAGGAGATTTTACGCTGGTTGTTGTAACGGGAACAACTCTGGTTTCGATGAAGACGAAATGATCGAGACAATGATTTCTTTGGCGGATTTAAACAAAGATGGATTCGTGGAATACGAGGAATTCGAGCGTGTCTTGGGATTGTCGAAGAAGAAGGCGACGGGTTTTGGGGTGATAATGGAGGATGTATTTAAGGTGATGGACAAAGATGGGGATGGGAAATTGAGCCACCGGGATTTGAAAAGTTTTATGGAATGTGCTGGTTTTAGTGTTTCAGATGATGATATTAAGGCAATGATTAGCTTAGGAGGAGGAGGCGGTGGTGATGAACAAGGTGATGGTGTTTCTTTCGATGGTTTGCTCAGGATTTTGGCTGTTGACTTTGCAGGGTGATTTGAATATGCATCATGTATCGTTAACCTTAAATTTTACTATTTCATAAAAAATAAACTTTTTAGAGAAAATATAGTTAAAAGAAAATGTTATCTTTAGAGACTCGGATTAAATTAATTTGTCTATACAACGTGCATGTTATTAAATGATTGAGATTAATGACTAAATATTAACTTATAATCACGTTAGATGTTGAAAATTTGAGTTTTTTATTGAAAATTTTGATAAAAGAAAATATCTGGAAGTTCCTTTGGTCCCTTCCATTTTTACAGAACTTTGTTCAATTCAAATGCAATTCATTTCCGGTAATGTACATAATTAATTTGTATTCTAATGATTTTAAGATTTGTTTTTAACTCTCCTTGTACACACTAAAAAACTATAAGCAAATGGAGTTTTTTTTTTGTTTTTTCTCTGAAGTTCTTTTTTTTCTTATATGTAAATGGTGATATTAGTTTTAGTGTTGGTTATTAACAGTGGTTCTTCTTTTTATTTGTTTTGTGGTACACTTTTGTAACACTAGTGTTTGTGGATGGTTTTCTCACAACGTTCGGCTCTTATTTGTGGTTATTGGTGGTCTTTCAATAGTTTGATCTCTTTTATGATTCGTTTGTCGATGCAGTCATACCTGTTTTGCGAAGCAGTTTATAGAATTGTTGGTTTCGCTCATCACTACTTTGATCCTTAAGTGTGTAGGTGGATAAAGACAAAAAGACAATGAGTCTTGTTTCATACTTTTTTCCAATGTTTTATCTCTTCCTTGACGTTGCAGCTCACTAGACGTGTTTTGCTTATTTAATATTTTGTTCTCTGGTTTATTTAATTTCGTTTTGTTTTGTTATTTTTTTGTTACATTTTTATTTGGAATGTTTCTCTATTTTATTTCTAATAAATTCAGTCTGCATATTATTAAAAAAAGGAGCTTTTCTAGTCAAGAGAACCCTAAGCGCTGCTCTCACTTTCTTTTTGCCTAGCGCATTTGTTTTTCTAGTTTTGCCTTGTCGGCGGCGACCCCAGCCTTGGTTCTGGTTGTCGACCGCCAACGCTTGATATTCTCCATATTTTTAATTTTTCTTCAGTTTTATCCTACCTTTTAGTAATTTTTTTTGTTTGATTTCTTTATTTTTGCTTGTTCGCCTGCCTTTGTGGCACGCTTTCACTATGCTTTTGTAACACGTTTTTTTTTGTCTTATGGCAAGTTATTCGCCTACCTCTGCGGTAGATCTACAATCGTGTAGAGATTCTCGCATCGCTCGTATCTGATTTATTGTCGGTGATCTTTCAAAGGTTAGATCCCTTTTGTGGTTGTTTGCCGATGTATTCAGATCTATTTTTGCGAAGCAGCCTATAAGTTTGCTTTGGTTCGCTCGCCATTCCTTCACCATCTCAAAAGCGTCTAGATTGGATAGAGACAAAGGAATACTATTGACGGTTACTGGATTATTATAGATGATGGGCGTCATATTCAAAAGAAGGCTTCAACTGTTATTGCGACTTTGGGTTTTTTCTTTTTCACTTTATTCTTTGTTTGGATTTTGGTGGACATAGTCTCCAAATTTCTCTCTTTGAGTGGGTGCATTGTTACAGTTGTATATTCTTCTATTTTAATAAAATTCAGTATTGTTTTAAAAGTTAAAAAAAAGCAAATCGTACAATAAAGAACATATTATAAAATATGATTTTAAACCATTTCACATTTCATCAATTAAATATAAAAATCTTACTTTCCGATTAAAAAATTAAAAGTCTTCGTACTAAACCATATGGTTGGTATAAGGTGAACACGGACGGTGGCCGTAATGTGCAGAATGGTCTTGCGTCATGCGGTGGAGTAATCCGAGATGCTTCAGGACAATAGATATTGGGTTTTGCTAAATTTGTTGGTATTTGCTCAGTGGTAGGTGCGGAGCTGTGGGGCATTTTTTCAGGTTTACTGTGTGCTTGGAATCTTCGGTTGAGGAATGTTGTTGTAGAGACTGATGGCCTTGAAGCTTTGAACCTTGTTCAGTCGGGGTCTTCTGGCCTTGGTACCTATGGGTTAGTGTTACACATTCATGAATTATGTCAACGCCCATGTGTTGTTTCTTTTGTGCATGTTCGGCGAAATGGTAATCGAATAGCGGATCGGATGGTGAAGTTGGAAGGAATGGCAGACTTTGAGACTCATTTGTTCTCTTCGCCTCCTTCGGTGGTGGCAAGAATGGTGCTTACAGATTTGGGTGAACCGACTTAGGTGTTTGCTTTCCTGTCCTGTTTTATTTAAGTCTTTGTTTATGATTGTTGAGTTTGTCTCTTTTGCGTTATTGTAACATTTGCCATGTGTACTCTTTTCCTCCATCTAGGCTTATGGAGGTTTTTAACGAAGCACATATAAATCCTTTTTTTTCATAAAAAAGGGCCCATTTTAATCATTGTATGTTTGAAAATAGTAAAATTTAATTTGGAATTTTAGAGATATTATTAGATATTTGGTTTAAACACCTTTAAGACAGTCAATTTTAAATTTGAGCAAATTAAACTGTCTTGAGGAAAGAAGAATAATTCATTCTTTAAAATTGAGTAAATAAAGAAGATCTATGATGATAAAAACCTTTTCCAGCGATGCATAACATATGTCCAACTACATTTGGATAATTTATAAATAAAATAAAACAAAAATTATATACTTTCATAATATTTTTTTCATAATTTTGAAATAAAAAATAAATATTGTCTTATATTTTTTGTACTCTTTTAATTATTTTTATATTTAATACTTACTCTATAACACTAAAATTGTCATACATTGACATTTTTTGGTCAAAATTTTCAACTTTAACTATCATTTTTTAATATTTTAATTAATTAAAATTTATAAAATATATATTTAAAAACTATTTGATTAAATATTTTAAAAATAGATTTGTAATATTTTTATCAATAATAAATTTTAAATAATATGTTAAATTTGAAAAAATTTGATAAAAAATATTAACATATAACAATTTTAGTGAGACAAAAAAATATTATTTTAAGGGTAAACAACAAAGATTTAGAGTTGGAACAAGAATTAATTTTGTATAAGCAAAATGAATGCATCATAATCATAATAATTTATAGGATAGCAAAAGTCTCATTATTTTTAATTAAAAAAGGATCTTCTAGTCTTGTGTCCCATTAAGATTGTTGGTATCATAATTGTGGGTGCATTTAGAGGTCAAGTCAAAAAATTTCGAGTTATTCGAATTAACGCGTCATATTTTACAACTCAAATTTATTTGAAAATTTTTCGTTTCAAGTTCTTATACAAATTTAATTACAATTATTTATCATATTATAATACAATTTGATTCCAATTTAATCAATTTTCTCTAATTATATAAGCTATATATATATTTCTTCATATGTGACGTATTTTTCTTCATATATATCAAAAAATTAAATAACTAAAATCAAACTTAAAAATTAATCCACTAATTACTAAAAATTTCAAATTATTCAAATTCTCATTTTACAACTCTAACTTTATTTAAATTTTTTCAAACGAATCAAGTTCATGAAATTTCAAGTCGAGTTTTTTGCCTCAAAGTCAAGTAAAAAAATTCAATTTTTTGTCAAGTTGAGTTTTATTAACCTCTACTTGCATCATATTTGTTATGAAGTTAAAGAGTTGTTAAGCAAAGTACTGACATTGGATTTGCTTTTGATCATAATGACTGGATTCTCAAGATAACTCCAACTAACAACTTCCACACCCTCTGGCCTTGCAAGTAAATACATACTATAGGAAGCCAGAGAATTGGTTTTCATACCCTCTTTAACCTGCTGATAAATGCTACAAATTAAGTAAGAGAAATTATATCATAAACTCGTCATTTATAATTATAACCAATAAAAATTATTAATTTCATTATTTTATTTCATATCATCTTTTTACTAAGTAAATATTTACTAGTGTATGAAGATTAACTTAGTAAAAAAGTGACATAAAAAATTAATGAAATAAATAGTTTTATTAGTTAGAACTATAAATGACGTGGCAAGACGAACCTATGATATAATTTCTCATTACGTAGACTCTTAAACTAAACTAATATTTCCGCTCATCAATTCCTCTTGAAATGGCCTGTAACGCAGAATGCATAGATCTCCCGGTACCATTTGAAAGTGGTCATCCCTGCTACGTCAATAATACAGTTTATTTAGCAAGTAACCTGAAAAGTTAGTTTTACTATATGTTACCAACTTTAAGATGTAAACAAAGTGAGAATAGCGAATTGCCTGCTGCTGTCAAAGCCTGCAGATTGCCTGCTTCCATCGAGGTACAGAGGTCTCGTTGTTTTCTCGCATTTGGCGACGACAAATGTGTCTAGTTGTGGCTCTGGAACTGAAAATCATCGACATAGATCCATCGTCAGCAAGAAAAATGTACACATGACAAAATTGTAGTAATTGAGTATATGAATCCAAATCACTTTAAAAAAAACAAAATTAACTCCGGTTAAGGTGTATAAATTGTATCAAGTATACAAGTCTTTGGCATGAGTATATTCAAACTTGTTTCCCTCATTTTTCCACATGTTTTGAAGATCATATCCCCGTATGTACTGGACAATTGATCCTTCAAAACAAATGAAGCATTGAAACATGGTTTTCTGGATGCTACGAACTTAGAATCACATGACCATGCACAGAAAAGATAATGCCTTGATATTTTTAAGTGTAGAAGTTGGAGGAAGAAAGATATATTAGAATTACCCATATCATCTTCTTCGCTTATAATCGACTGCTTCAATACAGACTGATAATTATCAGGCATTTTTGACAGAACAGTTTCTTCAAGATGTTTCCCTATGTCACGAATACACCTGCAACCATGAAATCAAATTTTAAAGATAACATTTCAGATACATTAAGGTGCCCATCCATCTCCAGAATATTGTGTTTTAAACCAAATTGGCTAAATAAACTTGATGTATACATAATTCAATTCTCAAGGCCTTTTACCTTTCAGTAAACTTCTCTTCTTCTATTGAAAGACGGTTCCGATAAGTATCCGTTTTCCAGATACAAAACATGAACTTCTCAATCTGTATTAATAACATCAGTAAACATCACAATATGAGGAGACAAACAAAAGAAAACAGACATTGAGAGGATCTTTTATACCTTCTGAAGCCGAACCCGAAGATACGATCTTAACAAGAATTGAACCCTATCAAGGTCCATCTGGTAGAGTGAAACAATAAGAGGATCATGACTGCTTTCCTCAAAGTCATCTACCGTTTCCTCCTGCAAATTGTGCACCAATTTAATCTCAAAGAAAAGATATATTAACAAAGTAACTAGTACTGAGGATCAATGATCATCTAGCATATGCTTAGCAGAACTCTCCTTTTCAAACAGGAATTCCAATTCGTTATTGTCATCTGGTTCAAATCCTGAGAACTCTACTGTTCGCACTCCCATTGACGGCGGCTCTCCGCCCAAACCAGAAGGCCTGAACCGCCTAGAAACACCATCCTACTTTCACGGTTTCAGCATCAACATTACCATAATCATTTAGAAAACCTTTCCAATTTTTTTGGAAAGGAAAAGTCAGTAATTCATCAAATAATAGCATCAATTGCATTGTTTAATACATAATCATGGATTTCCGAGGAACGATACATCTAAAAGAATAATAGGAACATAACAATCCAAACCAAAAGCTTAAACTGGACGTATATAGTTAAATTCCACCTATGGAGAAGATTTTAAATCAAAATTGACAGATTATAATTGTTTAATTTTCAATTTAACCTAAAAAAACAGTTTGTATAATTATTCAATTAAGATTAACTTTTCTCATCAATATTTACAACAACAAAAAAAAATCCAGGTCGAAAACATTTTTCACATTTCCTTGTTACAGTTTTTGACATTTCGGTAACTAATGTAAAGAGAGTCATAATATTAAATGTATATCCAAACGGAAACATAGAATTGAGAATGATCCAGTTTTATCTCTCTCTCTCCTTTTTACTAAATTATACTATTTTTTCCAAGAAACAAACGGCGAGGGTAAAATTATGAGATAGAGAAATAGTACCATTAACTGGATCTGCTCTTTAGCTCTCTTAACTAAAGCTTCCTCGAAAGGAAGGATCTCAGGAGACGCCTTCTCGTTACGCCATGCTTTCTTCAAGAGTTCCACATCGGTCGTCGATATTAACGTCTCGTAATCGTCGATCTGCTCCGCCGACCACTCTCCGGCACTGGACGCCATCCGATCTCTTTGTGTGTGTGTTCCTGGGGTTTTGAAGCAAATCTAAAAATGAGAACTTAACGAGGGAAAATTTTCTTTGGCGGGGAAAAATGAGATCAGAGTTGGCGCCAAAAGGAAAAGAAAATGATCGGGTGTTTCCGGAAGGAACATATCACAAGTTTGCTCGTGAATCTAACGCCATTGGCTGTCCATGTTATAAACGGACGGTTTTGATGGCGTCAACGGCGGATGCAGCCTATATCTAGGGTAGGCATGTGCCCACCTTAGAATCCAAATTTTCTCCTATTAATTACTTATTTTTTTTATTCTACTCACCTGAGATTTTATTTGTGTCTACCCTAAAATTTAATTTGTTTTATGTATATATAAATTATAATAAAAGACCAACAAAAGATGTTCAAAAATAGTAATTTATTCTTTTTTAGGAGTCTACAGATAATTCATTTAATACTAACTTTTTTTATCAAATTCATTTAATAACTTATTCTTTTTTAAGAGTTCACAAAAATTCATTTGAGGGTTTAAGGCTAGTTCATTTACAGTCCTACATAAAAGCCCAAAAAATAAAAATCAATCACAATAGAGCACATAAGCATTTGATTATTATTCTCAGTTTTAACGTTTTTTTTCCATCAAACACAAAATTCTTAGTTTTCAAAGTTCAAGACTTCCCGATCTCTCAATACTGAAGGTATGCAATTTTTTTTATTTTTAAGATTCTTCACTTATTCAATATATAAAAGTATAATTAACTTATTATTTAAATTTTATTCTACATGATTTCAAGAGTCCAAGACCTTTTGTTCTTTCTCTTACAACTGTAGCAATACAAATAAATGACAATTAATTGCTCAATGGCCATTTTGTAACAAAAAATAAAGTTTATTGGTCATTATGTAACTTTTGAAAGTTCAGTAACCATTATGTATTTTCGAGGATAGTTTAGTGATCATTTGTGTATTTTACCCTAAACACAAATTGGATCGTTTCGAACTTGTTGTAGCATTGTAAGTATTATATATCACATTGCCTTTGTAAATTGTAATTTGAAGATTTTTTATTCTCTGATGTGCTTTTATGGTTAGCATGAATGATATGATATCCTCCTCTTTGTTATGTAGGATTGTCTTTAATTCTCACGACAAGAGGAAGAAAATGTCTGCATAAAATTATCTATATCATAAAGATGTTATATAGCTCTGTCTCTGTAAGTTGTAACATAATATATTGTTTTATGCTTTTTGAACAAACTTTAAATTATATACGTATTAACCACAGTGACAGATCCATCATATAGTTAGGGTAGGCAAGTTATTTACACCGTTATTTTCTGATTCATTTATGTTGGCATTTATACCTTATTTTACACAGTTTGTAAATAAGTGTGGTTAACTTATTTACACCTAGTCATTTATTATGTTCGCAAACATATAAATGAACATGTTTGCAAACGCTAAATGAACCGAGACTGAATACACTAAATAATAAACGAACCATATTTGAACACAATATTAATATACGTATGTCACCCTAAAAAATACTTCTGGATCCGCTCTGGATGGCGTCCTAATCGCACATAATTGGAAGACGTGAATAAGGGTGTAAATAAATCGAGCTTGAACGAATAAGATTGTGTTTCATGTTCGTTTTTTTATTTTTTAAGGTGTTGCAGTTTGGTTCGTGTTCATTAAAATTTTACTATAGTGTTCGTTTATTTATTTTTGAAGGCATTCGTGTTCGTTTATTTAGCGTTCACGAACATGTTCGTTTAACGTTCACGAAAATGTTCGTTTAAATGCTCATGGACATATTTGTTTAACATTCGAAAACATGTTCGTTTAAATGTTTGCGAACATGTTCAACAACCAACACTTCTTTTTAGCCTTTTATTTGCAAGCCAAAGAAATTTGTGAAATTATGTCACTAGTCCTTAAGCTTCTCAAGCTTCATAGTTTAAACTCTAAAGTTCATTCTATGTTCAATTTATTCCTACCTTCACCAATATTTAAAATTAAAATAAGTAAAAGAAAAAAGGAACCAAGTAAATGAAATCATAAACGAGCCCATAAACGGGCTTGTTTGTGAACATAAACGAACCAAATATACATATGTTCGTGTTTGTTTGTTTATTAAATGAACATAAACATTTTGTTTATGTTCGTTTATTTAGCTCAATAAATGAACATAAACGAACGTTATATGAACTGTTCAAAAGCAGTTCACCGAACACTCTGTTCATTTACACCCCTAGACGAGAATTATATATATATACACGCACACCAATCCTCTCATACCATAGAAAACATTAAAGTTTTACACCTCATTTAGACCGTTAGATAAGGATAAATGGATGATTGGGATTAACAATATAAATTAATTAAATTTTTATATAAAATAGAAGATAATCTCAGTTATTCATTTACTCTCATTCAATATTTTATATTTATATATGGGAAAAATAAATTTCACTATCGGTGCATCAAATAATTACCTTCTATATATAACCAAGATTTGAACATTAAATCTAACAAGCCAATAAGAAATCTTAACTATGGGTGTCCATTATTCGGTTCAAATCAAGTTAATCAACTGAATCAAATTAGTTTGGATAAACGGTCGATCACCAAAATTTAGTCAGTTAGAAAATTATTAAAGAATCTTTCAAAATTTGTTTATCGGTTAATTCAGTACAAAATATGTTAATTAACCAAATTATCCTGAAGTATTAAATACTATATTACAAATATTTGTAAGCTCAATTCCATTAAAATTTTAAGAACCAACTAAAAAGTACTCAAATTCATCTAACAAAACTAAGCATTGCTCTTCTTTTTTTCTTTTTAAGAATCTTTCGAGGCTTAACCATAAAACAAGTGTCCAAATTATGCTTTTTGTAATAGATACCTAAAGTATTTTTAGATTAAAATATGTGTCTAAAATTTCATTTTGGATGAAATAAGTGCCTAAAGTTTCATTCTTGACTTGTTTTAAAGTTACCTGAGTCACTTACTTTGGCAAAAAAAACTCGAGGCACCTATTTCGACCAAAATAAATTTTAAACACCTATTACAAAAGAGATGCATAGTTAAAGCCATATTTCAACCGTGAGTCTAAATTATCCGTGTCCTTCACTTTACTGAATCACCGAAGCTTCACCCTTTAACTTCTTACTGAAGCTTCACGTTGAGCTGTTTTTTTTGTCACTTTACGAATTTCAACCTCTTGCACTAAAAAGATTTATTTTGGTCTAAAAAGATTTTTTTTTGGTCTTTGGTTTCACAAGTAGTGTCTCTTGTCTTCAATGAGAATTTGTGTATATGTGTATTTACAAATTATACATTTGTATCGAAAATATCATTCGTTGATTAAACACTGAAGTTTGAACAACACACAATAACCAAACTTTTCAAAAAAAAATGGACAATACTATATCTACCCACTGGGTCACCTACCCAACTGAAGTGGCATATGCCATTGTATTTAATATGGATATGATTGACGAAGAAAACTAAAATATCTTTTACCAAATAAATAATTTTCAAAACTATAAATGCAATGCAATTAATAAATCTTCTAGTAATAAATAATTTTTAAGACTATAAATACAATGTAATTAATGCATCTTTTACCAATAAATATTTTTAAAATTATTCAATTAACAAATTACAACACACAAAATATTGACTATAAAATATTAGTATAATTTAAAATATGCTAAATATACTAATAAGTGCCTAAACCATATTTCTTTCTAATTTTAGGTACCTAAACTATTTATGGTAAAAATAAGTGCCTAGTGTTTTCTTTTGTTAATTTTAGGTGCCCAAAGTTTCAATCGGTTACTGTTTTAAGGTTGTTTTGTTAAAAAAATTATCACCCAATCAGATTTAGACATGTGGTATTTATTTTTATTTTTTAATTTTCTATTTAAAAAAAGATGAAAATAAAATAATTTTTTAAAAATCTCAAAATTCCTAAAATCCTCCAAAATAGTCACAAATCTCTAACCTAAAATCCCAAAATTGTCATCATTGTCCCTGTCAATAACCTCGTCGAACCCATCATTATCGTCGTCGAATGCCGCCGCCCATTTCTCTCAACCATCCATCACCAATAATCAACGGAGGTGTGCCAATCAGATGTCGCTCGATTGGAACCTTTTGTGTTTGTTGTTCGATGTCCGATTGTCACATCTTCCGTCGATTACCGACAATGAGTGGTTAGGAGAAAATGGACGACGACATCCATCGAAGATAGTGATGGGGTCCGACGATGCTATTGATGGCAGTAACAACGATGATTTTAGAGGTTTTGGGTTAAAAATTTAGGACTATTTGGGATATTTTTAAAAATATATTTTATCTTAATTTTTTTTTTTGAAAAAAATAAAAATAAAAAACATGTCATATGTGATGTTTTGATTGGATAATAGATTTTTTGAACGGCTGTTACCAGTCAAGCACCTAAAATCATCGAATTGAAACTTTAGGCACATATTTTTACCAAAAAAGTTTAGGCACGTAAAGTTAAAAGGTGTATAGTTTGGGAACTTATTTTTGAATTAAGCCTTTAAAATAATCATTTTAACTTTTATTCTTCGAATATTTCAACTTAAAGAGTTTTTAAAGAATTTGGGCACTAAAATCATGATGTCGATTAAAATCTCAGTGTTTAATAAATATTTCGACTTAAAGAATTTTTAAAGATAAATACAAGTTTAAAATACTAAATTCATTATCCAAATATAAAAATTTAATTTATTACTAACATAATTTACCTGTAAAATTATTAAGATGAATAGTAAAATTAATTAATCTTAACGTATTGAAATTGAAATTTATCATTTATATTAAAACATTAAAATTATATAAAGGTCAAGAGTGATAAATAGTGATTAAAAGTTGAATATGTTTGAATGATTAATTTAATGTCTTTTATGATTATTTATGTATAAATAATAAATACATAATTTATTAGTTTCTATCCAAACTGCCACATCAGCTGAGTAAGTTACTCAGTGGGTATATTAAGTTTTCTCCCAAAAAATCATTTTAAGAAATAGTTGTCTTTTTATTATCTTCCAATGTTTTGTTTGATGTTAGAAAAAAAAATTATGAATAAACTACTACGGCTCTATCTAAGCTATGTTACAAAGCATAGGTTAAGGAACATTTAATGACTTTGATTAATTAAAAAATTTCTTTGAAAATAACATACACATTAAATAAGGTAGCATTTATTTTAATTATCAATTATTGTAGTTAATAATAATATTAATCCTATTAAATAAAATAATTAATTTCTTGATTTGGGTTTAGGGTTAGAATTTTAAAGTTTATGGATCAAAGACCAAGGTTTATGATATTTAGTGTTTAGTGGGTTTTAAGGTTTAGGATTTAGTATTTGAGTTTAGGGTTGTATTGTTTTAAGTGTTTAGGGGTTTTATAGTTTAGAGTTTACTGTTTAATGGTTTAATGTGTAGGGTGTAATGTTTAGGGTTGATTTTTTTTGTTCGGCAAATATGATTTTATTAAGCAAGAAATCATACACGCCCTATACCTAACTTGTGATGTTAGTGTATATGGTTTAGTTTAGGTTTAGATTTTTAAGGTTTGGGGTTTTAGGAGTTTATAGTTTAGAGTTGATGTTCAGGGTTCAATTTAAGGGTTTTTTATTTTTGGAGTTTAGGGTTTAAAATATTAAATAAGATAATAGAAAATACTAGGGTTGTAAACGGATCAAACGTTCAACGAACCGTTTGACGGGAAGTTCATTTATGTTTGTTTATTTATTAAACAAACGAACATGAACAAGATTTTTTGTTTGTTTAATTAAATGAATGAACACGAACAAAGGGTCATTCGTTCATTTACGTTCGTGAATGTTCAGTAATCTGTTCATTTATGTTCGTTTAAATTTGTTCACGTATATCAATTTATATTTATTATTTTTTATAACAAAAGTATTATATTTTTTAAAAATTAAATTTATTATCATATATTCGTTCATTTAAATTTATTTACATATGTCCTTTTATGTTCATTCGTTTGTGTTCGTTTATTATTTTAAAGAACGAACAAGAACAAGCTTCATTCCTTATCAAACGAACACGGACAAGAAATTATGTTCGTTTAGTTGTTCTTGTTCGTTCATTTATTCGGTTAAAATTAAACGAACGGATGTGAACAAACCATCGTTCTTGTTCGTTCGATTCGTTTGCAGACTTAAAAAATTCAAAGTTGTTGCTATCTTATTTAATATGTATATTATTTTGAAAAGAATTTCTTTTTAATCAAAATCATTAAATATTCCTTAATTTATGTCACAAGGCATAGGTTATACAAAGCCAACTACTAAAATGTCTTTGAAATAAAGGTGTCATGTTTACAAGTTTGGTTCATTATTCAATAAACTACTAAATGTTCAGTGTCACTTTTATCGGAATCTTTTTAATAAATTTCGGTTAATTTGAAAACTTTTAGACTTAACAAAAATTAGTTTAATCAAGTTAATGAATTTTGAAAAATAAACAATTAAAGTGATAAACAAAATGAAAATAAATGGATAAACAAACTTGACAAACAGTACAAAATTCAAAGTAAGAGGTTTACTATAATTAAGGAGTTATATTCTATAACATTTATAAAAAAATAATATAAAAATACTAATATGCTTTTGGAAGAACTGATTTAAAAAATAATATAAAAATTAAAACGAAAAATTCACTAAAATTAAGGAAGTTATATTCTAGAACATTTATAAAAAAGAAAAAGAAAATCTGGATATGAAGATGAAGATGAAGTAGTGAAGGAGACATATTCCAGAAATGGCGGTTTTGGGTTGAATTTCATATGCTTCATATAATTACATATCAGACTTCTTTTCCTTTATAATGTGATGCCCTCAAATCAGACTTAATTCCCACTTCATTCCCAATGGGATTTTAAGATATATATTTATCTTAGTATGTATATCTTTTAAAATATCAAACGTGGTATTTGTACTTTGACAAAACATCTGATATGGTACTTAAGCAATTATATAATACCTGTAAATTTGTATTAATTAATTTGACAGCAAGAACCCATGTACGATAATCGTAATACACATTGTTAGTTCAAGTACAACACTTATTAACGATGTTGATTCAATTTCCATAATAATATATGGAGTGGTAGTTCAAGTATCACATTCCACATTGTTACAGAGTATAAATACTACATTTAACATTTTAAATGTACATGTACCGCATTGGATATTTTATCAAAGTATAGGTATCATATTAAACATTTTACAAAATATAAGTATCACATTGTATATATTAAAAGTACATATATCCTGTTCGATATTTTTTCAAAGTACATATACCAAATATGATATTATAACTTTTTATAAAAATGAAAATAAAATTACCAAAGTAAATTGAAATAAGAAAAATTATTCAATGCCATGTTGTCATCCGGTTTAGGTGTTTGAGATTTAGGAGTTTAGTTTGTAGGGCTTAAGATTAGAATTTATTGTTTAAGATTTATATTTTAATTTTTGGACTTGTGTAATATATATATCAATCTAATTAATTTTAATTCTTAAGAAACCCAAAAGAAACTTTACAAAGTTAAAACATTTTTAAAATCAATTACAAAGATATTCTATGTATTCATTAAATCTATTTTTTCACCATTCTTAATTTTTTTAAAAAAATCATAACTACGTTCTAAAATATAGTTATATAAGTACACTTTTTTTAGTAAATAGAGATATTATATTTCCAAGGTAAATGCTGAGATTCGAATTCAAACAAGAAAAGACAAAATTAACATCCTTAACACTCGACCAATTAGTGGGCCTCTTAGATAAGTACACTTTGATATAGCTTTAAACAAAAGCAAATAAATAAATATTTATGAAATATAAAATTTATTATATTACTTGTTTTAGGTTTGATGATCTCCAAAATGAATCCTCTCATTTTCTTCCTAGAGTTAAGTGTATATTAATATATATATATATATATATATATAGTTTTAAATTTCCACATAATTAAGAAAATCAAGTTAGGGTTTGTTTTATCATGCCGTTTCTCTTGTCCGAGCAACAAAGGTTGGTCGAAGACTACAATATATAAGAGTGCAGCGATTAAGCTAAGCTTGGTCTTTTTTATTCCATGCAAACTATATAGACATACACGGCAAACCCAGATTTTCACAAACTGCATATAATCGAATCGAAACGAACACACTTATTTTTAACACTGATTTTGTTACGGAAACTTAACATGTTTATACGCATATACGTATTATACGTATTTGCTTTTGGGTTATTTTAACATGTTAAATTCCAGTTTTATTCTCAAACACACACCATATTTTTGTAAACCTTGCTCAGACCAAGCTGCACATAGCAAGTAGCAAGACTCATCCGCTTCAAGGCCTGTGGGGTTTGATATAAGGGTTGGTTTCGTTGGGGAAGAAATGGTGACGTTGAGAATCGGTCTCGGTTTTTCTCTGGGTAGCGACGACGAGGCCTGCATCGGAGTTATCATCTTTGGCTATGTAGTTTCGATCCACTTGATGATCGCTTGGCTCACGCTCTTTCTCCAGGATCATTCGTGTTCCATCAGCTTCCAGGATTGCCAAAAACAGCAGCATGGCGAAAAGGATAGCCACAAATTTGTTCATCTTCAAAAAGAGTACTCTAAGACCTGAAATGGAAAATTAAATAATTTATTACAGTTTTAATCTGTAATTCAGTATGTCTTTTTCAATGGAAGATTACATATATGTATGTGTATATATATAATGATAAAGAGAAAGTAAAAAGTAAAAGTAGGTTATGTACCTGGTTCAACTTTGAGGGAATATTGTGTGATGAAGAAAGAAAGGAGGGCTAGGGTTTTTATAGCCCTAGGTCGCTCACTATTTTCATAGTAAATTACTTATTTAGTCATTATATTAGATAAGATCAATATCACTAAATAAAAAAAATGTCAATTAAGCCTCTATGTTTCATAATATTCTCAATCAAGTTAACTGTCATTGACTGGTTAACAAAATAGCTGATGTGATCGTTTTCAGATTTGTATAATAATATATTTATTTTTCATTATTTATACATTATATCAATTTGATCTTAATTTGAAATAATTTAACTACTTTAACTCTTTATATTTAAAAATTTCATCAATTTAGTCCACAAACACATGAAACTAACTCAAATTTTCGATTTAAAAGATCGGAAACCAAAACATTTTAATTAGTTATGTTGTCTCTAAACCATGTTGAAGTCCACTGAATTTGATAGAATAAACGGACGCTGAATTTGAACTCATGGAGTCGGAAAAATGTGAACCGAAAAAAATTGTAAATAAGATTTAGAATAGACAGACGTTGAATTTGAACTCATGGAGTCGAAAAAAATGTGAACCGAAATATATGAAGTTACACGATCATTGACAATGTTCATCAGTGATTTGCAAGGTGAACTTTGATCGAAATCTAATTTGAATCTAGATAGTGATGAGAGAGTTTGAGGATAGAGATGGAAGAAAAGAAATGGAAATTAAGACAAATTAAGGGAATGAAAATAAACTAAATTGATTGAATGTATAAATATAAAAAGTTAAAATTGTTATAACCCCAACTAATATGGAGGCATGCCTGCCTTGTCGTTATGGGTGTAACGGTAGGTGACTTGATTGACATCATTATAAGTCGTTTGTGACTTAATTGATAATTTTTTTATTTAGTGACCAAAATAAAATAGATTCATAATTTAGTCATTAAATAATGAACTTATTACTTAAATTATCTAAATTTATTAGGTAAACTGCAATGGAGGTCACTATGGTAATATTACATTTAGGTCACCCAATTACTAAAAGTTACACTTGGGTCACTCAATTATGGGTAAGGTTATATTTGGGTCACCCAATTATTAAAGGTTACAATTGGGCCACTCAATTATGGGTAAGGTTACATTTGGGTCACCCTTCATATTTAAAAAAATATGTCAATTTAGTCATTTTTTCTTCCAATTCACTTGTATACCATTGTTAACACTAGAGTACTTCATTTGAAATCATTAATTAATCTAATACAAAAATTGATATATATATATATTTTTAAACATGAAGGATGACCCAAATGTAACCTTACCTATAATTGAGTGACCCAAGTGTAACTTTTAATAATTGAGTGATCCAAATGTAGCATTACTCATAATTGAATGGCCATCATTGTAGTTTACCCAAATTTATTCTATGGACTTTGTAATTGACTCACTATTTAGGGTTTAATTATTCATAGATTTTTTTTAGCATCAACAAATAAATTGAAGGTGACATGGGGGTATGATCACATTGCCGCAAAGCCATTGGCTTTGGGTTAGCCACAAACCAAGAAAGTTGTATTTAGTATTAACATTATGATAAAGGAATTATGAAAGAAATTATACTAGTCAGCGTTATTTATCACTTATAATTAAATTATAAAATTAAATCAATAGTTAGTAATGATTGATTTAAGACTATTAGTAAAAAAGTAATTAACCTTCTTAAATCAATATGTTTCTTTGAACTCAATAAGTGGTTTTAATGAAAAAGCGGATGACGTTCTTCATAGGAGATTCCGGTTCAATCGCTTTGTCTGCAAGGTGTGTGCGCATTGTTAAAGGGTTAAAGAACATGTATGAACATATACTACCTTATAATCACCTTTAGACTATTCAAAAAAAATTAATACATCTTTATAGAAAATTAATCAATTTAAATTCTTCGTTAAAAGAAACAATATAATTTTGATGATCTGATTAATAAAAGTATGAAAACTTAAAAATGTTTAGTATGATAATACTTGTGAAATATTGTTGCGTGTAATAGAGTGATGTAGAAGTGTGCAAGTATACACGTTGAACAAATAATAAAGTAGTAAGTAAAATCATTCCCATATATAGATTAATTGGGATAATAGTTCAAGTAATTGCACTCAAAAGTAAAATAAAATAATAATGGGTAAAGTGATAGAAGATTAAAATAAATGCGAAACAAAGGTAAAATAAAAGAAAAAAGAAGTACTGCAAAATGCAAGGTAAAATAAAGTATCATTGAAATCAAGAAAATTGAGAAATTGATTAATAAACAAGCTTAGTTCACTAAGAAAATTGATACCTAAATTATATAAAATGCCACGGCAAATAATGTTATTTTATTACTAGGGTATTCTAAATTATCATTCTATTATGTCTAGTAGAGGACTTGATGATAACATGTTACGGCAATACATGTCTGTCTAAACCTGAGAATAACACTGATTAAATTCGACTTTTTTTAATCATTGAAACTCTTCTTTCACTCTAAGATGAGTTTAATTTTTATGCTTAGCTCTTTCGATATTAAGCTAACAAGTAGGTTTAATGCTAATTTCCAAAAGCTATGAACCTTAAATAAAAACAATCAATGGATAAAGTAATTGAACAACATATTAAACTAGCATCCATAGAATTTAAATAACCAAATCCAAAATAAACTCAAGCCGAATGAATTAACTCATGTCTAAGCTAAAAACATTAAACAATCAAAAATCATTCATAAAACAAGAAAAACTAAGAACATAAAACATCAAAACTTGAAAGAACTAAGGACTCCTTTGCTTGTCTCCTCGAAATCGCGAGTCTTTTTTCACCTTCTTGAAATTTCGAGAGCTTTGAGGTTGCAAAATTGCTTCTTGTTTTTCAATTATGGTGGCTACCAAGAGAGAATAAAGAAAATCTTATTTTCTCCTATTTCCCACCTTCTTTATGACTCCAATTTTACCTTTTATAATGGGCTAAAACCCAAGAGGTTTTCTAACAAAGCTCATTAAATATTAACCCTAGAAAATTAAGGGAATATTACCTTCATTTGCTTTAACAAATGAGAGAGAGGGCCCATGGTCCAGCTGTACTGCTTCAGTTGTCATCGTCTTTTTCTTTTTTCGTCTCGAATTACCTCGACAATATTGCTTGTTTTTTCGTTTTGCTTCGGCAATCTTCACTTATTAGCCAGCTCCTAAAATCTGCAAATCATCATCAAAAAGTCATCTTTTCCCACAAAATATAACATATATTGATAATTTGATTAAGCACAATAATAATTCTTAAAATGCAACTAAATGTACTTCAATTCGAGCTAATAATTCATTCTAGAGATATGAAAAATACCCTTTTCAGAGAGATAACAAATACAATATTGATCCATCATTATTTTATCTAATATGATACAATAACAAAAAATTAATTTTAAAAAAATAAAAATTTCTAAAGATATTAAAAATATGGCCAAAAATATTTATATTTTCTTATTTTTAAATTTTATGACTCCGTTCTGCGTCACTATATACAGTTGTTTGCTTGTTTTGGTTTTGATTTCAATAATCGTTGAACACATACTCCATATGGATTACTTTTTGAAGCTTATCTTGTAGGTCTTCAAGTTCTATGAAAGTTAAAACTGCAAATCTGCAGCTTTTTTTTTCAGCAGTGGTTGAAGAAGAAACATAAACAAGCAGTTTATGAAGCGCTAGAAAAGATCAAATCAGGTAAACTACTTTAACCCAACAATATCATCAAATTATGATTCATTTTCCAGCATTAGTTTATGAATTTTAAAGGTTAAGCCAGAAAAAAGAAGAGAAAGTGGTACTTTTATTATAAGCCACGAGGTTAATAATGGAGATAGTTTAAATCAGGTAAAGTAGTTTTATTCCACAACCAGATTGGTCTTCATGTCATGTGCAGACCGACCAGTTCCGCCTCATTAGCACCGACAACCTCGAGTGGGCCAGAAAACTGCGCCATAATCGAACCCTTCACGTTCCTTTTTATCGGATTCCAGTTCAAGTAATTTACGGTTTTATGATTTTGGAAGTATTTTTTGGCACTTCAAATTCAATCACCTATAAAGGGAAAGTAGTTTAAAGGGCAAGAAAGGAGATGAGCATAGAAATCTTTGTTCACTGTTATTTGCTTTTCCCTCTTAAAAATACTTACAAAACTAGACTGGGAGTGCCCTAGAACCAGATAAATCGATAAACAACAATGGAGAAAGGTTGGTGGAAGTAACTGCAGAAAACATGGGGTATATCGGCGAGGGAGATGATACCCTTGGTTTTTACTGTTTAAGTTTGTCGATCTTAATTTTAGTTATATACTTAACATGTCACAGAAGAATATATATAGGATAAATTATACAGATCGTCATTCAACTATTTTCTCTCTTTTATTTTGGTCACTCAACTTTAAAATTTTTTAATTTAGTAACTAAATTTTATACATTGAAATTTAAAAATATAAAAAAAGAATCGTTGCCGCTTGTCACCCCCGTCGGTCTTCGAAACTGGCGACCGTTTGATCCCAAATTGCATCGGTAGGCCGCTTTGAGACGATGAGTCCGAGTCTGGTGGTTGTTTTGCCAAAGAATGTCTCGAAACCCATGAATCTCGACTTAAACGTTTTGGTTTCCTCACTTTTGATCTCTTATTTGTAGACTTCGGAAAACTTTCCAAGAAAATGGAGGTCAAATTTGGACTCAGGGGACCGAGATGAAGCGATTGGTGAAATCTAAGACCGAATAACCACCATTTATGGTCGTCGGCAGTGGTGTTCGACGATGTCGAATGATGGACTGGGTTTAATATTTATTTTAAATTATTTTTATATAAAATAATAATAATAAATGTGAAAATATTAATGAAATAATGCAAAGTGACTAAAATAAGAGTAATTCAAAAGTTTAATTATTAAATTGAAAATATTGAAAGTTGAGTGACCAAAATAGGAGTGAGAAGATAGTTGAGTGATGAACGATGTATTTTAGCCATATATAGTATGAGTCACATTTAATGTTTAAATTCTTAAAAATTATTTGAGAATCATTTGATACATTTTTTCTATTTTGATTAGATAGTTTTTCAACATTAGGGGAGAGAATAATAAGCTGGATGAAGACAAATGAATTATCATTTAGGTCCTTATATATAGTAAAATAAGCCCGAAGTTCGTAAGATAACTCATGTCAACTGCCAGATATATTTACTGACCTAATGAGAGTAATCAAAGTCTCGTACACCAGCTAAAAATTAGAATTAAAGTCCCATAAGGATAATATTTTAGAGGAAATAAATGCAAATCATGTCTGAAGCATGATAGTTGAATTGGTTCCAAAAGTTGAAATTCTCGTAAACAAAAGTAATATAAGATGGTTATATAATGGAGACGGATGCTCTTGAAGAGGCCATGACATAACTAATAATAAAAACTCTAGAAAAGTTTCAGGTACCTGAAAATGAAAATGAAAATAATGAAGAGATCTAGATAAGTTATATCACAATGAGAAATGAATGGAACCGAAAATTAAAAGTTGTCGACAATAATTTTACGTATAGTATTTCTATAGAAGTAAAAAAAGAAAATGAGGATCTTGTATATAAATCTATCTAGAAGTATAAATATTGAAATAATTGACCAACGTATGAAAAACAGTTTAAACTTTCAAAAGTGAAGTTTTTGGACCAGTAGTCCAAACACCTAAAGGTTTAATGTAAGTGAGGGTATAAATAAGTGGCGTAAGATATAACACAACTTGAAATACAAAGAATTTTTAATTACTTCACGGTGGGTGAAATTACTTTATTAATTTGACAATTATGAAATATTTTATACTCGTCTAATTATTTTGTGGATCCCTATATAGTGATATTTATTATTGAAAGAGTTAAAATGGCAGAAGTATATGAAAATTTTCAAGGAAATTTATTCATATGCCAGAAGTATATGAAAATTTTTAAGGAAATTTATTCAGATTTGTCCCTTTGAATATTTATATGTATCAAAACAATTTTGACTCATTTGGTATAATCGCCTTAGTGAGTACTTATTGAGGAATATTATAAGAATGATCTTGTTTCCCTCTACATTTTATAAAATGCTTTGAATCAATATTTGTTATAATTTATAATTCAAATATTATTAGAATTTCTGAAGAGTTTAAAAGTATTTTGATTGAATAAGTAAAGTATTTGAGATTGAGAATCTTATAATCACATATTGTCTCGACCTATAGATCAAGTTCTTAAATATGAATTTTTGTCTATGAATAGACTTGTGTTGAAAGAATCTTAAAGAGTTCAATATGAATAAATAGTTTCTATTGAGTACCCTAATGATTGTAGGTGTTTGGTGTTTTCTTTGGCTTGCTGACTAATTCAATTTTGTGTTGATGCCTGGTTGTGTTGTACTATTTTCCTCCATATAGGTTTATGGAGGTTTTTAATGAGGCACACAACTCATGCCTAAGGCTGTATGGTTTTATATTTTAATAAAATCATATTTTGTTAAGTAAAAAAATGTTAAATATAAATGAAGATAGTTTTTTCTTCGAAAGAAAAGGATAAAAAAATCCTTGATATAGAAGCACAATATCTTAGTTCGTATAGAAGCACCATATCTTAGTTGATCTAGAAGTATTAGATCTTAGTTGGCCTAAAAGTACTATATAAGTGCTACAAAGATAATTACCTTTAGATCTTCAAGCATTAGTTGATGCCTCTTCAAATTATGTAGAAATAATTGTTATGCACGATGCAAGCCGGAAATGTGTTTGGCTAAGACTATTGACTTGACATATTCAAAAGATATGTGGTTTGCTTTCACAAGAAAAGATGCAAGTTATCTTGTACGAAGATAATATCTCAATCGAAAGGTGGATACATCAAAGGTGACAAACGAAACATATTTCTTCAAAGTTTCGTCTCACACAATCTTTAAAAGAATAGTGGTACAAATATTCAACGAACTCGTTCAAGTGATAATTTGAAAGATCTATTCATCAGTGCATTGTCTACTTCAACATTTGAAGATTATATTCAAGACTGAATTATGAAGATCCAAAGATCTCATTTGATGTTTTCATGAGGGGTTAAATACTCATTATACCTTTTCCCCCTTAACCATGGTTTTGTCCCACTAGATTTTCTTAGTAATGTTTTCTAATGAGGCAACATGTTATGCGTATCAATGATATGTGTACTCTTTTTCCTTCACTAAGATTTTTCCCACCGAGTTTTTTTTATCTTAGTAAGGTTTTAACGAGACACATTATCTTCATGGACATCCAATGGAGAGTGTTATGAATGTTTATCTATGTGGATGTCCATCATGATAAGAACTTTATCTAAGAGATTGAATTACTTTATCATTGAGAATTTTATCTTTATTAAATTAGAGTTTCATATGATATTTACTTCTTATGTCTATAAATAGAGGATTTAGAGAAACTATTTTACACATTTCATATTTAGAATACAATTCAAATTTCTCTCTTTATCTCCCTTTTGTTCTTGTTCTTTTTCTTTATTTATAGCAATGTTTCATTTGTATCATATTTTTTTTAAAAAAAATTGGTTAGTTCAAAAATATGTTAATTTAACCAAACTTAATTCAGTTAAGTTAATAATTTTTTGAACCCAACAAGTGGTCCTAGTGGAAAAGTAGATGATATTCATCCTAGGTGACCCAGGTTCAAATCACTTAGTCTGCAAGGTTAATGTGCATTGTCAAGGGGTTGTGATTGTAATAACCCATTTACATCCAACCCAAAATGCCTGACCCAAACCCATACCCAATACATGACCCGGATCTGACCCAAACAATAAAACCCCTAAAACTAAAAATCCTAATAACCCTTACCCTAATGATATTCGCCGCCAGTACTGCCGCCGCCGCCGCCCATACCTCTCTGCCGCTCCGTTCGTCCTTCGACCACCGTCTCCGGCAACCCAACCCAAATTAAACCTAAACCCTACATTAAATTAACTCCCAAATAAACCAAACCCTAAATAACAAACCCCGATCTAAAAAAACTAATCAAAACCCTAATATAACAACCTAATAGCCACCATCATCATGCCCCTAACCATTACCCTTTATTTCAGCCGCCCTACTCGACTGAAAATCCGGCTCAAATCTGGCACCCTATCATCAAAAGCAGATCTGCATCAATTAAAGAAGAGGGGAGTAATTATTTTTATGGGAAAAATTTGGGTTATATAACCCGAACCAAATGCAAAATGAGAAGGGGAGTTCAAAAATAGAGAGTTTTAGAGAGGGGCATTCGGGAAATCAAAAAATTGTAAGGGGGTTTGAAGAATCAATAAAGTTTTTTTTTTGAAAATTAAAGTAAGGTCTTTTTTGTGTTATTCGAATCAAAATCCTTGTTCCAACTCTGTTTTATTTAGCGAATCGAAAAGGAAACTTATCGATCGGAGCTTGAGCCTCGCCACGAGGCCTTGTTGCCGATGACCAGTGCAATGGCCGCTACCGTCTGCCAGGGTTGGAGGTCAATAGTGAGGGTTGGGAGGAAATGAAATGCATCTAGGGTTTCTTCATTAAATCTGTTTTAACCAAAATTTAACCCTTATTGTGTTTTAAACCGATACCACCAAAACGGCACCATTTTGAGGCTCCAACCCGACGCGGTAACCCGATAACCTGGGGAGCATCTGCGTTTTTTTAAATGGTCTAATTTTGCCTCAGGTCCCTTAACTTCTCTTCCGCTCTAATTCCTGTCCATGGCTTAATTATGTGTTTGGTCCTTCTATTTTTAATACGGGTTTAACATAATGTCTTTTTTTTGCTTTTGTTTTCTGTTTTCTTTCAATTTAGTCCCTGTTGTTAATATTTAATTTCCAGTACATTATTTCTGCCTATTTACGTTTCAGCCCATATATTTTGCATCTGTTTTAATTTAGTCCATTAATATGTATCATTTATGCCATGTAATTTAATATTGTTGCATTTCAGCCCTTAATTTTTATATTCATGCTGTTTTATATATATTAGTGTAAACCATGCATTATTATTATTATTATTATTATTATTATAAAGTAATTTATTTTTATCATATATAAGATATATTTATATATATTTTCTATGGTTCATATTTTATAATATTTTTTATATTTTTATAATTTTATATATAAGTTTTTATGAATGTTTATAAAATAAAAAATAGTTATTACAATATATATAAATAATAATCAATACTTGTTTTTATAAAAAAGAATTTATATATATATATATAAACTACTAACTTAATATATATATATAAGTATATCTCTAATAAATAATATATGTATATATTTTACTTTAAAATTTTACATTTTAAGTATGTATGTAAATAGTAATAAATACTTATTTTTGTAAAATGCATAAACTACTAACCTAAAATATATATGTAGGTTTTTTATATAAATATTAAATATATTGTACCTTAAATATTATATTTTCAAGTATATACATATATTTATACGGTACATTATAAATGGCATCATAATAACTAGATAAGTAAAGATTAAGGTAATATTCTTTTATTTAGGGAGTTCGAGAATTAGTGTCCCAGGCGTAAAGGGATGCGACCTTCTCGATATCCCTAAATAAAATAATACCCTTACCATTTTAGGATACAATATTTAAGGGAATTTCTTTTATTTAAAAAATCGAGAAACCATTTTCCGGGCGTAAAGGGAAGTGAATTTCTCGGTTATTCTAAATACATAACGTTTCTTTAAATATTTAGAACATTTTCATGCATTTAAGAATCGTATTTTAAATTTTATTCGAATTCGCAATTTCCAATACCAGGACATTAAATAATCGGCTAGGTACCAATTTTGGGCGGTGTGGGGGTGCTAATCCTTCCCCATCCGTAACCGACTCCCGGACCCAAATATTTTAAAATGATCGGTGGCGACTCCACATATTTTATTCCAAAACCGGGCGGGTTTTTTTCAAACACAAAAAAGAAATTTTAAAACCAAAATAAAAAAGGAGCGCCAGACGGATTTGGGTGATTACAGCTGGCGACTCCGCTGGGGAACTTTTAAAATAAAATGAGAGTCAAGCCATAAGTCGATTATTTTTAGTCTTGGTCGTTGAAAATTAACGAATTCGATTTTAATTTAAAATATGTTTCTATCTTTAGTTAATAGGACATGCATTTTATTTTTTGTAAATATAACTGTTTTACTTTTACCGCATAGTATAAGTGAACATAGACATAGGGTGTCAAAAGGTTTGGGAGTTTCTCCTTACACACCGTGCACTTGCATTGCATTTCATGAGCTTTCTACCTGAGCTCTGTCCTATTTTAAGTGAAAGTGTGATACTGCTTTTGTGTGGGTTACCACCGTATAGGTTGGTGAATCGCTTTCGAGATATATTTCTTATGCTTTCGTGTGGGTTACCTCCGTATAGGCATAAAGGATGTATCCCCCTGAATTGAACTTGGTCCGTTTGAAGCCTATAATGGGTGAGGATCAGGGGCCTCCGTACCTTTAGTAAGGGACAACGAGGACAATTTGGGTACCCTTCCCTAGAACCGAACCTCATGTAATGGACTATAGGAGCCTTGCTCTAGAAATGGAACCCGTTAAAAGTTCAAAGGAGAAACGCTTCTAACCTTTTGTTTACTTATAGTTATTTTTCATGAATAATATGTCGGGTAGAAATCATGCCGGGTAGGATCTTTCTTTCTGTAAATAATCTTATGTCGGGTAGAAATCATGCCGGGTAGGTTTTTTTCTAGAATAATAAAATGCCGGGTAGGATCTTTCATTTTGTACCGGGTAAATACCATGCCGGGTAGGATCTTTCTTTTTGCAAATAAAAGCATGTCGGGTAGAAACCATGCCGGGTAGGACTCTGTTTATTATGTCGGGTAGAAAATTATGCTCGGGTTGGTTGTACAAATTTACTCTTTATTACTTACGTACTTATTCTTGTTATCTTTTTTTATTACACGTGTACTGACCGATTTTATGTTTTCTATGTTTTTGTCTTTTTTTGCATTGCATGTGCATGACATAAAAAAGGGTGTTGATTCACGAGTGATCTACAATTAAGGAGGCTTTCATAATGAAAAGTGTCAAGTGATCAGACAGACAAGACCATAGATAATGGGCAGTGCCTTAAAGAGACGCCAGAAGAGATTCGAAGTCTTCCTTCCTAGATTTATATGTCAGACATAGCAGATTATGCCTACAACAATACCGAGATGAGTGAGGTGCAAGAGTTGAAAAGACAGATGGCCGAAATGATGAGTATGCTGACCACTATGGGGAAAAAGAAAAAGTCTGATATACAATGAGAGAAAAACGAACTGAATAAAAGCCAAATCATGATGGTCACTAGTCAAGACCTTGTATCTGAGCAAGATGGTTCTGGTAAGCCTAAATGTCAGTGCACCATTGCGATTGACATCAATAAGACGCCCAAAGATGCAAAGGATTCAATTTCAAAGGGAGTGGAGGAAAACCAAAGAAAGGCTAGAGAAGAGAAAGATAAAAAGAAATCATTTTAAATTATGATGGCCTACACAGATTTGCTCATGATACTGGTCAAGAAGGGTATTGTGACTCCGGTCCAAACGAAGCCAAAGGAGCCCATTTTCCTAAAGGGTATGATAACAAGGCTAGATGCAACTATCATATAGGAAGTACGGGTCATACTACCGAAAATTACAGAGCTCTAAGGAACAAAGTAATAAGCTTTGTCGAAGAAAGGCTACTGAGTTTTGAAGCTAGTGCACCAGAGCATACGATGTGGAGCCAAATTCGGTACCCGAGATAGAGATCAAATTCTAGTGTCCAGCTTTCTGAGTCATCGTCGGCCGGCGTCCAAAAGCCAAGAACCAATGGTCCCTTCGACCCTATACCAATCTCATATGGAGAGCTATATCTGCAATTTTTGGAGGCACGATTGGTGGTTTCGTGTCATGTCACACCTCTACAACCTCCATGCCCTAAATGGTATGACGCCAAAGCTCGTTGTGAGTACCATACCGAAATTATGGGGTATTCAATTGAAAACTGTTCCACCTTCAAGCGTCGAGTCCATAACCTCCTGCAGTGCGACATGTGGAAATTCAAGAAAGAAAATCAAGATGGTTCAACTACCGTTCACCCAACAATTATGGAGCTGAAAAAGTTTAAATTTGAAGAAGATGAAAAAAACTATTTGAGGCACGACGCTTGAGCTAGAGGATCGAAGACAGAAATGGATTGTTTGAAAAATGAGCTGAAGAGTTTGCAAGACCACTATGAAGAGATTCATTTGACTTTTAAAAATGCTGGTTTGGGTGGCACTCCCGATCAATGGAAAGAAGGAATTGAAAATTTAAAAATAGATGCTGAATTTTGGAAAAAGAGTTCTAAGGCCAATGAGGAACGAGCTAGCACATTGTCTGGTAATCTGCAAGCAATAGAAAATCAATACCTTGCCCTCAAGGAAGACCTGAGGAGTAGTCAAGCCAAGATTAAGACCTTAAACATGTGTATACGTTTACGCAGAGACATCGTTGCTGAACTTAATGATAGTCAAGCTAAAGTTCAAAGGCTCATGAAGCAAGTGGAAGAGCGTAACGACATTATGACGATGTACAAATATCTTGTAGACGGTGTTAAGAAAGCCTTAAAAGAAAATAATGAGAAGTGGAATCTTCAGCTCCAAAAGTCTTCAAAGAAGATAAAAGAAAAAGACAACTACATAAAAGATATTATTGCTAAAGCACGAAGAGTTGCCCGACAGGTGATGAACTTGACTGATGCAGCGACAGAATTGAGTCAAAACGATGAGCTCCCAGAACAAAAATGAAAAGTTGGCTATGCTTCTAGAGAAGTTACAGAAGCTAGGCACTAGGGCCCGACATTATCTGTAACTCTAATTTCTGATGTAGCATGATCTTTTATGGAAGTCATTATAAGATGTTCACTCCAGAATCAACCTTTTTTTCTGCATTCATATTTACATTCAGCATTGCATCATCATTGTATTTTGCACTTTCATTAACATGACATGCTCATTACATATATTGCATTTGCATTCATGGACCAATTTTTGGTAATTTATCCTAGGACATCCAACTTAGGTCCAATTAAACCCATCATTTTAAGATTAGATGACTAAATCATTCTAAGCAGAAAAAAAGAAAAGGTCAACACTAGAAAGAAACGGGAAGAAAAATAGGGCAATCTTTTTGAACTGGATGTAACTTCAGAACGAGACAAGTCTATCTTTTTCATTCACTGGTGAGTTTAGTTTCCATTAAAAACAAAATTAGGAGCTTTTGTCAAAACTATTTTATACCCGTTTTAATAAAAATAAGCTTTATTTTACATCTCATTTGACAAACAATTCATAGTCTTTAATTCTTTAAACATTTCATTCATTGCTATGAGTTGTTTTGTTTTCCCAAACATATGTAAACATCATTTTTATCAAGTCATTAAATTTCAATTGCAAGAGTACCTTTTATTCATATCCAATGATCAAATTCGAATAGCCCATGTCTAGAAGAAAGCAAATGTTGTAAGGATACTTCAAATGTGAACATTTTCTGTTATACTTAGGCAGACAGAAGGAACAAAATGAGTGTTCAGGAAATGGGCAGATCCCATTGAGTGAATTTTTCCTCTCAGGCATTTGCTGTTTAAGGTCCTTGAATCGAGTGTTGACCCTAAATTCCTACCCCTTGAAGACTATTTAGATGTTCGTATATGAGAAGACGAATGTCATTCATTCAATTCCTTTCACAAATAAGAAAATATCCATTTGTGTCCCATTTTGAGCCTGATCGTTTCTTTCTAAATAAAACCCAAACCAAGGATCACCCCCATACTAGGGGCAAAGAAGGCAACAATTTTGTTTGCAAATAAAAGCCGCCCGATCTTGATTATGCTACACAGATAACATTTCAATTGGGGCAAAAAGTGAGATTAGATACATGAAATACAAGGGTCCGAGAAACATTAAATGAGGTTAATGAAAAAAGTTTGTGCTCAAAGAAGCTGATCAAATCAAGATGAAAATTGCCAACAAGAAGGCTGAAACAATCAAGGGAGAAAAACATGAAGTTAAAAAGTGCAATAAAAGAAAAGAAAGAGCCTTGAAGAATTGGTTACTCTCAAGCAGAAGCAAGAATCAATGTCTAGTCGGGATTGCAGAATAGTCCACAGCTACATTTTCCTAAACATGAAAGGAAATGAACTCTAGGGTGAAAACCCAAAAATAGGCAGTCTAGAACGATCCAAGGAATAAAAGAAAAAGGTTACTTTATGTTAGCATACCCAAATCAAACAATACAAGAATGAGAATTTAATTGGGAGCTTATACCAATTTTGGTGAAACAGATTGATGCCGAGCCAAGACACAAATCGGTTAAAGGCTACATGTCTCAGAGCTACAAGGGAAGGAAATGAACTATATGGTGAAAACCCAAAATGGGCAGTCTAGAGCGATCCAACTAATGAAAGAAAAAAGGCATTTCATCAAAATACATCCAAACTGCAAGTGCAGAAGTGAGAGTTCACCAAGAAGAAATGATCATTGGTTTCATTACCCTTAAACACTTATTTAGGCCCGTATAACCTTTTTTCATACCTATAAGCCATAGCCTACATTACAAGCCTATAAAGACCATTCTGATCATACATGGATGTCTGAGTTTAGTCTTCAGATTATATTCCGCCTACAAGGGTTAACCTTTCTTCAAGGAACACCAAACTTCAAGTGCCTGATCGACCCCAAATGAGGGAAGGATAGGGCATGGTGAGTTAGTGAGATCAAGAGAGCTACTTAAATGGGATAGAAATTATGTACAAGAAATGTTCCTCCCAGAAGCCTAATAGCCCAGAAAGGACTTCACATGTGCTTGTGTCACTGCAACCCTTACTATTCTCTAAATATACGCTTCATTGGGGTTGCTCATTGTCAATTCGAAGAAAAAAAATACTTTTTGCACTTGACATTTGAGTGCTCATTTTTTAAAATCTTATATTTCTGAAAAATTCAATTATTTCTCATAAACTCTGCACAAGATTTTTGCATAAATGAGTTAAAAAAACTCATCTTCATAAGTTTTTGCATTTAAAACTTCCTCACCCTAAGTGTCCAAAATAAGGCAAACTCGGCATGTTGGGTCAAAGAACAGGAATATTAGTGGGGCATTGTTGTCCACTGATTTAGAAGAGTGAGCTTAATAGAACTCGAGATTCAGGAAAAGAAAATACTCAAAAGTTGACACTCGCCCGAAGAGATGATTTCCAAAAGAAACAATCAAACCTAAGAGAGGTGGGGCAGAAAAAAAAAGAAAAAATAGAGAACAACAAAAGAAAGAAAAAGAAAAAAATAATAAAACAAAAATAATAAAAAAAGAAGAAAAGAAAAATAAAAAATAACAAGGTGAAAATCCGAACGGGCGCCTTGAAAAGAGAGATTTTTTTAAAACATCTCAGGTACGAACCCAAAAGGAGGCTCGAGATATTCAAAAGTTCATCACATTTGTCTCATCTCTATGAAATGGCAGCAAAATGAGAGCCAAGACGAGTTCATATCCCTGAAGAGGCAGTGGAATAGACCCGATATAAAGCTTGTTTCCCCGAAGGAGCAGTGGAACCAAATTCATCACATTTGTCTCATCTCCCTAAAGTGGCAATAGAATGAGAGCCAAGACGAGTTCATATCCCTGAAGAGGCAGTGGAATAGACCCGACATAAAGTTTGTCTCCCTAAAGAAGTAGTGGAACAAACTTCATCATATTTATCTCACATCCCTGGAATGGCAGCGGAATGAGAAACAAGAAGAGTTCATATCCATGAATAGGCAGCGGAGTGGACCTGGCCTAGTTTATCTCCCTAGAGCTGCAGCGGAGCAAACTTCAGATGTAATCAAGAAATATTTTGTTTGAATAAAAAATGAAAAAATGGACAAAAAATAAAATCAAAAAAGAAAAAAAAACAAAAAAAGAAAAAAAGAGAAAAAAGAAAGAAAAATGAAAATCAAGGTGAAAACCCAAATGAACGTCTTGAAAGGATCTTTTTCAAACATCTTTAAGGCACGAACCCATTAGGAGGCCTTAGACATTCAAAATGAATGAAATGAAGATACGTTAGTCTCATCTCCCTAGAGTGGCAGCGAAATGAGTACCAATACAAGTCTGTAGAGCAGATGAACTACAACCTCAGACCTTATCTTCTTGAATTACCAATGGAGCAGGTCACACATCCAACAGAAGAGGAACTGCAACATCAGATCTTTACTTCTTCCAATGGAGCAGGTCACCCATCTAGTAGAAGAGAAACTACAACCTCAGATCTTTACTCCTTCCAATGGAGCAGATCACCAGACCTTATCTTCTTGAATTACCAATGGAGCAGGTCACCAGACCTTATCCCCTTGAATTACCAATGGAGCAGGTCACACATCCAACAGAAGAGGAACTACAACCTCATATCTTTACTCATTCCAATGGAGCAGATCACTAGACCTTATCTCCTTGAACTACTAATGGAGCAGGTCACCCATCCAATAGAAGAGGAACTACAACCTCAGATCTTTACTCCTTCCAAATGGAGCAGATCACCCGACCATATCTCCTTGAACTACCAATGGAGCAGGTCACCTATCCAATAGAAGAGAAACTACAAACTCAGATCTTTACTCCTTCCAATATAGCAAATTACTGGACCCTATCTCCTTGAACTACCAATGGAGCAGGTCACCCATCCAATAGAAGAGGAACTACAACCTCAAATCTTTACTACTTCCAATGGAGCAAATCACCCGACCCTATCTCCTTGAACTTCAATTGGAACGGGTCACCCATTCAATAAAAGATGAAGCTACAAAAAAACAAAAAAGACAAAAAACAACAAAAAAGAAAAAAAGAAAAAAAAAGAAAAGAGAAAATGATGAGCAAGAAGGTATTTGTTTTCGACCAAGCATCATTGTACTTTGGTAAGTCTTAACCTAGGAAGCAGAGGATTGGATTGATCGAAGAACTCAACATTCTTGAAGAGCGAAGATGGAAGACCTACCGAAAATAGAAGACCGAAGACAGAAGACTGGCACCGAATGAGAGAAGCAGCAAGCTGAACTCATTTTGTTTCCCCAACCCCCATTTTCAAGATTTTTCTTCCCCGAGAGTGACAAAGTAGATCAATCAAGTCAAGAATAAATACATGTATCAAGAGGAGAAGCTTAACAGAACCGGATGAAATGGGTCATTTTTAGTCTTTACTTTGTTGCCGTTACACAACAACGAGCAAAGAAGGGCAGCTATAATAACCCATTTACATCCAACCCAAAATGCTTGACCCAAACCCGTACCCAATACATGACCCGGATCCGACCCAAACAATAAAAACCCTAAAACTAAAACCCTAATAATAGCCGCCGCCAGTACTACCGCCGCCGCCCTTGCCTCGCCACCGCGTCGTTCATCCTCTGACCACCGTCTCTGGTAACCCAACCCAAATTAAACTTAAACCCTAAATTAAATTAACCCCCAAATAAACCAAACCTAAATAGCAAACCCCAATCTGACAAAACTAATCAAAACCATAATCTAACAACCTAATAACCACCATCATCATGCCCCTAACCATTACCCTCTATTTCAGCCGCCCTACTCGGCCAAAAATCTAGCACCCTATCATCAAAAGTAGATATGCATCAATTAAAAAACAGGGGAGTGATTATTTTTATGGGAAAAATTTGGGTTATATAACCCGAACCAAATGTAAAATGAGAGGGAAGAGTTCAAAAAAATAGAGAGTTTTAGAGAGAGGCATTCGAGAAATAAAAAAAAAATTGTAAGGAGGGTTTGAAGAATCAATAAAGATTTTTTTGAAAATTAAAGTAAAGGTATTTTTTTATGTTATTCGAATCAAAATCCTTGTTCCAACTCTGTTTTATTTAGCGAATCAAAAAGGAAACTTACCGATCAGAGCTTGAGCCTCGCCGTGAGGCCTTGTTGCTGATGACCAATGCAATGGTCGTCACCGTCTGCCTAGGGTTGGAGGTCAATATGAGGGTTGAGAGGAAATGAAATGCATCTAGGGTTTTTTCATTAAATCTATTTTAACCAAACTTTAACCCTTATTGTGTTTTAAACTGATACTACTAAAACGACGCCATTTTGAGGCTCCAACCCGACGTGATGACCCGATAACACGGGGAGGACCCGCGTTTTTTTTTAGATGGTCTAATTTCGCCTAAGGTCCCTTAACTTCTCTCCCGCTCTAATTCATATCCATGGTTTAATTATGTGTTTGGTCATTTTATTTTTAATGCAGGTTTAACATAGTCTCTTTTTTGTTTTTTTAGCTCTTGTTTTCCGTTTTCTTTCAATTTAGTCCTTGCTGTTAATATTTAATTTCTAGTACACTATTTTTGCCTATTTACGTTTCAACCTATATATTTTGCATCTGTTTTAATTTAGTCCATTAATATGTATCATTTATGCCATGTAATTTAATATTGTTGCATTTTAGCCCTTAATTTTTATATTCATGTTGTTTTGTGTATATTAGTGTAAACCATGCATTATTATTATTATTATTATTATTATTATTATTATTATTATTATAAAGTAGTTTATTTTTATCATATATAAGATATATTAATATATATTTTCTATGGTTCATATTTTTTTTATATTTTTATAATTTTATATATAAGTTTTATGAATGTTTATAAAATAAAAAATATTTATTACAATATATATAAATAATAATCAATACTTGTTTTTATAAAAAAGAATGTATATATATAAACTACTAACTTAATATATATATATAAGTATATCTCTAATAAATAATATATGTATATATTTTACTTTAAAATTTTATATTTTAAGTATGTATGTAAATACTAATAAATACTTATTTTTGTAAAATGCATAAACTACTAACCTAAAATATATATGTAGGTTTTTTTTATATAAATATTAAATATATTTTACCGTAAATATTATATTTTCAAGTATATACGTATATTTATATGGTACATTATAAATGACATCATAATAACTAGATAAGTAAAGATTAAGGTAATATTCTTTTATTTAGGGAGTTCGAGAATTAGTGTCCCGGGCGTAAAGGGATGCGACCTTCTCGATATCCCTAAATAAAAGAATACCCTTACCATTTTAGGATACAATATTTAAGAGAATTTTCTTTTATTTAGAAAATCGAGAAACCATTTCCAGGGCGTAAAGGGAAGTGAATTTCTCGGTTATTCTAATAACGGAACGTTTCTTTAAATATTTAGAACATTTTCATGCATTTAAGAATCGTATTTTAAATTTTATTCGAATTCGTAATTTCCAATACCAAGACATTAAATAATCGGCTAGGTACCAATTTTGGGCGGTGTGGGGGTGCTAATCCTTCCCCATCCGTAACCGACTCTCGGACCCAAATATTTTGATCTCTGGTTTTCTTGGTGTCTGGTCTACCTATTTTAAAATGATCGGTGGCGACTCCACATATTTTATTCCAAAACCGGCGGGTTTTTCAAAAACGAAAAAAAATTAAAACCAAAATAAAAAAGGAGCACCGGACGGATTTGGGTGATTACAGAGATGTTAATGTTTTTTTATTTAGTCTTCATTACTTACACATTAAATCAATTTGGTTTTAAAAATAAATTAATTTAACTAATCTAACCTTTTATTTTACAAATTTTATTAATTTGGTCCAATAATAGAATTGATTTAACAAATTTAACCTTTAATTTTATAAACTTTATTAATTTGGTCCAATAATCGAATTGATTTAACAAATTTAACCTTTAATTTTATAAACTTTATTAATTTGGTCGAAGAATGAGTCTACCACGCGCGTCAAACACCAATGACGCTGAATACCACTAACACCATTAAATTGATTAATAAAGATAAAAATTTTAAGGACTAGACTTATAATTAAAATTGTTTCAAAAGAAAATAAAAAATTAGATTTAATAAACCTTTATATTTCTTTATAGTATTTTTAATTGATATATTAGAATTAAATATCCCAAAATATTCTTAATATCAAAAATCCTAAACTCAACCCTAAACAAATTATCTCGTAGTAGAACCATTTATTCTTTTAATTCAGAATATTAAAAAAAAAAAATTATCTCTTAGTAAGTTAAAATATTCACAAGCGATAAAGAAGATCCAACCAATCCAAACATTATCGTTACCCACATTATATAAGCGGATGGAAATCTCCTCCCCTTGTTCTAATTTTTGACACGTATTTTTTCTTAATAAATTGCTTTAGGCTTTGTTTGAGTAATAAATGTTTATTTTTTTTATGTAGATATAAAAATTAAAAGAACTATTGTTATATTTTAACTTTTTATTTTTTAAAAGAAAATTAATATTGTTTAAAAGTTAGTGTTTAAGGTTTAAAGGTTAGTGTTTAGTGTTTAAGATTTAGGGTTTATGTATTATAATTTATGGTTTTGGGTTTAAAATTTAGTGTTTATGGTTATGATTTATATTATAGGGTTTGGGGTTTGGAATTTATGGTTTATATTATTAATTATTAATCTTTATACAATTAAAAATTAAATAATTTCAAAAAAAAAGTTAGTATAATTTTATGTAAATAAAAGAATAAACAATAACATTACTTATTTAAACAAAAAAGCCTAAAAGTATTTTATTGAAAAAAAACACGTGTAAAAATTTTAGAGTAAGAAGCTTGAGATTTCCACCCCATGTCAGCTTAAGTCATTCAATAACAACTAAGTTGAATTTTGTATATAAACATATCTCACACTTGGTACCTACGAATATAAGATATAAGATTTTCCTTTTTCTTAAGACAATTCACAGTTAGCCTATTTTGATCATCAATTTCTCATCCATCATTCACACGTTTTGAGTGTATGAGATACCGTTGTAAAGATCTAGTAGAATAGAATATAAATCCATAATTTTATTATTCGAACCTCCATCTTTACCCATAGCAAAAATATACCTCAAAATTTCCCATTTTATCATGTTTTTTCCAGCACTTTAAACAACCTGTTGAGATTAGTTATTTTTTTTTTGTTACATGTAGTTAATTAGTTAGCTTAGCTGTAAATCAGTTGTATGATATTCAACATGGTATCGGGCTATTTTTGGTTTTCATTTGTGTTTGGGCCTGTATAGTTTATTGGGCCGTTCTCTTTTTTTCATCTTGTTTTTTCCTTTTGACAAAATAAGTGTTATTGTTTTTTGCTTCCTTGTTCGTTTTCCCCCAAATTCACCTTTTTAGGTTTTTTTTTGCGATTCTTCTGTCATCATGCCGCAGGCGACGGATGAATAGACGGACATCGACTTCAACCATCCACTCTTTCTACATCCCTCTGATACCCCGGGCACACTTTTGGTCTGTCATCAGGTTACTGGCCTGGAGAATTACATCATCTGAAGCCGTTCGATGCGGATAGCTCTCTTGGCGAAGAACAAGTTGGGTTTTGTATACGAAAATTGCAAGAAAGAAAGCTACGGTGATTCTCTTCATCCGCAGTGAGAACGCTGCAATGCCATCGTATTGTCATAGATTCTCAACACGGTGAGTAAAGATCTGTCTGCTAGTATTGTATTCACTTCTAATGCTTCTATTGTTTGGAAGGATTTGCGTGAAAGATTTGATAAAGTTAATGGTTCTCGGATTTTTTTTCCTTCATCGGGAAATTGCAACTCTCTACCAAGGAATTTTATTAAGTGCAAAGAGTGATTGCCAGTTAATAGCCTATTGTGACTTGGATTGGGCTACATGCCCAATGACCAAAAGATGAGTAACTGGCTTCTGCATAAAGCTTGGAGATTCTTTGGTCTCATGAAAATCGAAGAAGCAAACTACTGTGGCTCGTTCCTCTGTAGAAGCAGAATATAGGAGCATGGCGATTACAACAGCAGAATTAGTATGGTTGAAAGGATTGTTGACAGAATTAGACATCAACAAAGGACAACTGGCCAAGCCCTTTTCTGACAGTAAAGCAGCACTGCAGATAGCAGCAAATCCAGTATGTCACGGGAGGAGATGGGTTTTGTAGAGAAATAGTGAATTATAGAAACAAAAAAAGAATTTGAGAATCAAGAAGTGGCTTTTCATTCAACATAGCCAAAGCTTCAATGTAAAAGATGTGTTTGATACAATAATAGACACATCTTTATATAGTGATAACCTGTTGACAAACTACCCACATTAACTGCTAAACAGAAACCCTAACAGACTAACCACTTCATAGTTAGTTAAGCTACATCAGCACATGGCTTACAATCAGCTATGCTTAACATTCTCCTTGTCTTCTACTGTTTCAGTCGAGGATACATGCAGCCTATCCCTGAACATACTAAAATAAGGTTTTGATAAGGGCTTAGTAAACCCATCTGCTACTTAATGCTCTGCAAGTATATAATTGACCTTTACATGTCCGTCTACCCCCTTTTCTCTAACAAAATGGATGTTCAAGTCCGCATGCTTTGTTCGAGCACTTGTATTATTATTCCAAACAACATAAGCTTCATCTTAAATCATTATCGTATCACCAAGTAAAGCTCGAACCTAGGTCACTTCCGCTGCAACATCAGCTATACTCCTATACTTGGCTTCTGTAGTGGATCGAGAGACAGATTTCTATTTTTTGGAGTTCCATGAAACAAGGCTGTTTCCCAGGTACACACCATAGCCTGTGATGGATCTACGATCATCAAGACTGCCTCCCTAATCAGCATCAGCAAACGCTATAACCACAGTCTCTCCTTTCACTGCAGTAAAAGTCAAACCAAAATTGAGTGTGCCATTAAGATATCTTAAAAATCTCTTAACAGCAACCCAATGTTCCTCACATGGAGCATGCATGAATTGAGCAACTTTATTAGCATTGTAGATAATATCTGGTCTAGTGTGACAAGAGTACAACAATGATCCTACAACACTTCTATATTCATGTGGATCATTCAACAACGCTCCAACATTCTGTAACAGTTTTGACCCTACAACCATAGGTGTAGATGTTGCCTTAGCTTGATCCATATGAGTCTTGACCAGCAAGTCGTGCACAAACTTCTTCCGACTCAACACAAGCTTATCTTCACTTCAAGTTACCACAATGCCAAGAAAGAAATGAAGCTCACCCAAATCCTTTAGAGAAAACTTGGCATTGAGAGACACCACCACACTTTCTATCTCATCACTTGATGATCCTGTAGCTATGATGTCTTCAACATAAACAAGCATAAATGTTGATACCCCATCTCTGGTCTTAACAAACAATGATGCATCAGCTTGAGACCCTACAAACTTAATTTCCAGTAGATAGCTTCAAAGCTTAGCATGCCAGTTTCTCGGGGCTTGCCTTAATCCATATAAGGCCTTTTGCAGCTTACACACGAGCCTAGAACCATCATGAGCCACCTGTTCAAACCCTAGAGGCCGTAATGCGTTATTAATATCCACTTGCCTCAAATTTCAATTATTGTTTACTATAAGAGCAAGAACAATATTAAGAGTTGAAGCCTTCACAACAGGACTAAATGTGTCCTGAAAATTTTGGCTTTAGATTTAAGAGAAACCCTTTGCCACCAACCGAGCCTTATGCTTAAGCACTGAGCCATCAACCTTCCCTTTTAGCTTAACATGTCATTTGCATCCCACAACAGTTCTCCATTTTGGTAGTTTAACCAACGTCTATGTATCATTCTTTTGCAAAGCATCAAGTTCAGCTAGAACAACATTCTTCCACTCAGGCACTTTCAAAGCATCCTGAGCTGTTCTAGGCTCTACTTCATTTAAAGCAGTAGCAATATAAGCTCAAGGTTTAAAAATACATCGTTTGCTTCTGGTTACTATTGCATGTGTATTGGACACAGAATACCTAGGCTGATGTTCAATAGCACCTGCTGGAACAACATCACTCCTCATTTTATCCTCACGTGAGTTGGAAAGTTCTGCAGCTCCATCTGCAAATGTAGGCACCCCAAGACTGGTAGTATCCTGAACATCACATATAGATGCTGACTTAGGCTGATTTCCAACAGACAAAAAAGGATGTGACTGAGTAGGGAACTCATTATTATTCTGCATATCAACATTTTGAGAAGATTTTTGCTGCACACTAGACATAACACCAGACATAACAGACTGGTAACAGCTCTTGGATCCATAAATGATCTATTTGACTGTGGGGACTCCTGTTGTGCATTCGATGTAACTTCAGCATCTAGAGGTATAGCCACCCGTGAGTGTGTAGAGTAGTAGCCTGTGCACCATTCCTAGGCTCTTCAGGCAACCCAGACAATTGTTGCCCATCTAACTGATTTGCTTTCAATAGCCTTGCAAGTCCAGGCACACAAGACAAGGCTCTTGACCTACACATACTCAAGTGTCCAATGTTACGTGCACCCAATCCCTTGTTTTCTACAAAAAGAAAAGAGCACTCATCAAATATAACATGTCGAATAATAAAAATTTTACCCTCTGGACTCAAGCACTGATATCCTCTATGCTGTGAGTTGTACCCCCAAAACGTGCATGGTTGAGATCTAAAGTCAAGCTTGTGTCTCTGAAACAACCTTAAATGTCTTCATTATAGTATAGTCTGGTCTCTTTCCAAACAATTTTTCAAATGGAGAAACACCTTGCAAGACTCGTGTAGGCATATGATTGATCAAATGAACTGTTGTGGCAGCAACATATGCCCAAAACTCAACAGGTAAAGAGGCTTGAGCTAGCAAGACTAATGTTAACTCAACGACATGTCTATATTTACGTTCCACTGCACCATTTTGTCAGAAGTGTGTGGACACGTTACACAATGGATAATACCAAGCTCTCATCCCCAATCACTTTGAAGGTCTTTAATAGAAGCCTCAAACTGTGTACGAACTATCCTTTGAAACAACTAAAAAGTATTAATAGCTTGAGAATTTTCTTTCAACAAATACAACCAAGAATGACGGGTACAAGCATCCACAAAGATAGCGTAGTACTTAAACTCATTAGACTGAACACGAGATGTTCCCCAAAGATCAGTAAACACAAGTTGAAATGGTGTAACATAAGTAGTTGTAGAAATCTCAAATGGCAGTTTATGACTCTTCCCCATTCGACAAGCCACACAATTACTAACAGTCATTTTATTCATACTAGAAGGAAAGATTACATCATCACTATTACAAATCTTTAGTAAGGACTCATGAGCTGGATGTCCGAGCCTTCTATGTCAAAGTTCATATGCAGAAATAGAAGAACTAGCACTATTTACTTCAAACTTTGTACTATCAACATGTTTTGTTGCTTTAAATTTGTATAAACCTTCCTGCTCCTACCCTTGAAAAAGCACCTCCTCTATCACTTCATCTCGAACAAAACACTTCTTGGCATGGAACTCAAAGAAAACTTGATTATCTCTAGCACACTTTGAAACATATAACAAGTTCTTAGTTATAGCAGGAACATGTAACAAATTGTCAAGAATTAAAGTAGGAGAAGATGAAACTAGAAATGACTTCCAATTTTCCCAATATCCAAATTAACACCATTACCAACTACTAACTTTCTAGGACCATTGTAATCAGCAGCATGCACAATACTGCTCGAATCAGGTGTCACATGATGAGTCACACCGGAATCAACAACCCATTGTTCTCTATTTACAGCAGCCATATTAGCTTGAGGATGAGCAACCTCACTAGACTGACTAGTCCTAGCACAGCACGTGCAACCACCATTATTATAAGTTGTGAGATTAACATTTCCAGATTCCTCTCTAGAACTAGAGGAAGCAGTTAATACAGGAAAAGTCTGATCAAAACAAATCCAACACCTGTCCACAAGATGGCCATTCTTGCCACAAAGCTGGCACTAGAATTTTATACGACCACAGCCATCGACTCAGCCACCATTACCCCCAGCTCGGCACCATTATATTGGGAACGATATGGTCTATAAGGGGCCTGACCTTGACTACTCGTTTTAACACTGGCTACATTAGCACTTATAGGTAGATTATCAAATTGAGACTCAAAACTAGCCAATTGTGTCTCAGTATCAATCAAGATTGACATGATTGAATCAAAAGAAAACACTTCTTTACTTGCAGTTATAACTGCCATGAAAGGATGATACTCATGTGACAAGCCTTTCAAGATCGTAGCCACTTGCTCAACCTCTTAGACAAGACTTCCACAAGAAGCAAGAGCATTACACACTTGCTTAATCTATACACCCTCATAGTATCTTCACCTTTCCTAATGAGTCTGAGTTTGTAGTGTAAACACATAATCGAAGTAGTAGACTTATTAGCAAAGAATTTCAAGACAGTCTTCCATATCTTCGCTACTGTCTCAGCACCAACAAACCGAGGAAGGCGATTCACACCAATAGTGAAGAGCAACCACGAGGCTAGCGCACTATCTTGCGCAATGAAATCTTCATTGGCAACTTGTTGTCCATCATCACCCTAAAGAGATAATGTCACATTTGTTACTTGTATTATGATAATAATACAAATGTTTGATTTAATATTTATATTTTAAAAATTTTAAATATGATTTCGCACTTTGATAAAATAAAACTATTACTATTGCACATGTGAAAAACTACTTATTATTAATTAAACAGAATAACCACTGGGGACAATTGCCCATCCCACCTTATATGTGTCCATCAGCTAAAATGCTTAAAATTGAACCTAGAACTATAATAGTAATACAAAAAAAATGTTAGTGGAGAATTAAGTGCAATTTACTTAAAAATGGATTTGACTTAAAAATAATAATAACTTAAAAAATGATTGTTCAAATATAATATTTGACAAAATTTGTTTATTAAAATAATAAAAATAATAAAATCCGATATTTTTAACATACATAGACATATTCCACATTGGACATTTTTATCAAAATATATGTATCATATTGACTTTTTTTTCTTCTAAGGACAAGTTTCATATTGTATATTTTAAAAGTACAAGCATCATATTGGTTATTTTGTTAAAATACAGATACCAAATATGATATTATCCCTTCCCAAAATTTTATGGTTTATTATTTTTTAGGACATTGTCATTTAAATTAATAATATTAAACATTGATCCCTCATTTTTTTAGTTTAATTGCTTTTTAAGATTTTCATTTTAAAATTTATAAAATTAAACCAAAACTCCCTTAACTTATATGGTTTAATACTTTTTAGGCTTAAATGAAAAAAGTGCAAGGATGGAACTTAAAATATACCTGAAATTAACTTTTTTATGGTTTTAAAAAAAATATGCCTAATTTTTTAAAATTATAATAATTTTAATTTGCCCATTTAAAAAAACATTTTTAAATTTAAACGCGATTTTACGTGGGCAAGAATGAATGATTTTTTTTTTATTTTTTAAAAAAAACTTTAAAATTTAATTTTTAAAATCAAAAATATTGTAATGGTTTTAAAACTATTTAGGTCCCTAAATGTAATAAAATTATCAAATCCTCAAAATTGCCCCTCCCACCTCATATTTTAACTTATGTGCCTCCATCCCTGAACCCAAATACCATAATAGTAATACACAAAATGTTAGTTTAAAAAACCCGCCTACTATTTCCATTTTAAAATTTTAAAAAAAACACACAATTATTTTTGAAAAACTATGATATTTGACAATTTTGACAAATCATAGATATAAAATCTGACATTTTAAACGTATATGTGCCACAGTGGACATTTTTATCGAAGTATAAGTATCATACTAAATTTTTTTCTAAGGACAAGTGTCATATTGTATTTTTAAAAGTACAAGCATCATATTGGTTATTTTGTTAAAATACAGATTTATATTTATTTTATAAAAATAAAAATTAAATTTAATTTTTAAAATTTTCATTTGATTTTTTTTAAAAATTTTTTTGAATTAAAAAACCCAAAAGAAACTTACAAAATAAAACCATTCTTAAAATCAATTTTTAAAAAATTTATATTTTTATTTTTTATTAAAAGGCTTAAAAATTTGATTTTTTTATTGGTTATAGTTTTTTAACTTTTAAATACTAACAACTAAAATTATAACGTTTAAAACTTTAGGCGCATATTTTAAAAAATACTTTAGGCACCTAAAGTTCAAAATATGTATACTTTAGGCACTTATTTTTCATTTAAGTCTACTTTTTAAGACCGATTCGTTTCAAAGTTAATCAATGCTCCTCGTAGTTCAATATTGGCTCTATCCCTGCCCCAAGCCCCAAATTTCTTTTACCTTTGATCTTATATATAATGAATTTTTAAAATTAATTTATTTATGAATTTACCCTCACTTTCAATTATTTATGGTTTGCCCTAACCCCAAATACTGACTTCGTGCTTTATATATATATTATTGTTTTAAATTCCCACAGAATTAAGAAAACCAGTTAGGGTTTGTTTTATTATGCCGTTTCTCTTGTCGGAGCAACAAAGGTGGAAGACTACAATATATAAGAGTCCAGCAAGCAAATAAGCTAAGCTTGGTCTTTTTTATTCCATGCAAACTATATAGAAATACACTGTAAACCCAGAATTTCACAGACTGCATATAACCGAACCGAACTTATTTTAACACTGGTTTTGTTATGGAAACTTAACATACTTATACGCATATACGTATTATACATATATGCTTTTGGGTTATTTTAACATGTTAAATTCCAGTTTTATTCTCAGACACACCCCATATATATATATTTTGTAAACCTTGCTCAGACCAAGCTGCACATAGCAAGTAGCAAGACTCATCCGCTTCAAGGCCTACGGGGTTTGGAATAAGAATATGGGTTGGTTTCGTTGGGGAAGAAATGGTGACGTGAAGAATCAGTTTTTCTCTGTGTAGCGACGACAAGGCCTGCATCAGAGTTATCGTCTTTGGCAACGTCGTTTTGATCCACCTGATGATCGCTTGGCTCACGCTCTTTCTCAAGGATCATTCGTTTTCCATCAGCTTCCAGGATTGCCAAAAACAGCAGCATGGCGAAAAGGATAGCCACAAAGTTCTTCATCTTTAAAAGGACTCTAGGACCTGAAATGGAAAATTAAATAATTTATTAGAGTTTTAATCAGTAATTCAGTATGTCTTTTTCAATGGGAGATAATATTTCCAAGGTATTATACATATAATGATAAAGAGAAAGTAAAAGTAGGTTAAGTACCAGGTTCAACTTGGAGGAATATTGTGAGATGAAGAGAGAAAGGAGGGCTAGGGTTTTTATAGCCCTAGGTGGCTCACTATTTTTTGTAGTAAAATACTTATTTAGTCATCAAAGTATAGAATCATTTTTATTTTGATTATTAAATGAAAAAAATTATCAATTAAGTCTCTTTGTTTCATAAATGTAGTCAATCAAGTTATCTGGTTCATGAAGTTGTTGATCTCAAGGATCTAACACCCACATCATGGATAGAGCTGTCTTACAACGTTATGAACCCAACTCATGTACCGATTTAATGGGGAACAACCCAACCCTTGGAACATACTATAGCCCCAGGTGGCGAAGAGCCGACATCGAGGTGCCAAACCTTCCTCTCGATGTGAGCTCTTGGGGAAGACCAGTTTGTTATCCCTAGAGTAACTTTTATCTGTTGAGCGACGACCCTTCTACTCGGCATTGTCGGATCACTAAGGGTTGATCTGAACGTTTTTTTTCAAATAAAAGAGAGGTCGAGGCCGGTACATCAGAGGTTCATACAAACTTGGGGAGGGACATGAATGTCACGGTGCAAGATATCCAATATGGAAGACGGAGAAACATCAAAGATGCTAAGAGGACCCTGGTGATGAGATACGAATTTGGCCATGTGATCAGCTGCAAAGTTTGCTTTCCTACATATTAGAACAAATTCCACAGTCCAAGCTCTAGAGCATAGGCCTACAACACTGTGCACCAACGTGAAAGGACTCTCCAAGGACAGTGGGGAGACAAGGTCAAGCACATCAGAGTCATCAGTTTGGATAAGGACACAGTTGAAATCGTTGGTCCAAGCAAGCCGGAGCCTTTCATAAAACCCTAGAGTTCTGCATGGAGGGCTGAGGAAAGACTCGAGGAAAGGTTGAAAGTCAAGATGAAATTGTCATGGTAATCACGGAGAAGACCCCCACAACACCAATATTAGATATCAAGGAGACGACCCCGTCAGCATTAAGACAGATCCAGCCTGGCTAGGAAAGATGCCACTACACCAACTCAGCGGTGTGGGGACTGACGACCGAGGGGAACATAGCAGCTTCATGGTATTGCTTTGCCCAAGATACGCTGATTGTTAGAGTTGTGATCCAAATTCTTTTGGGATTTGGTTTAAAGTTAGAATCATACTTTTAGTAGATTTTGTACACTTTATATTAATTAAAGTTACGAAACTCAGTTTGAGTAGAATTTATTTCTATGTAAGTTTCCTCTGTAATAATCTCTTTCTCCATCATAGTGAAAGTTATCTTCCTCTGCCCGTAGTTTTTCCCTTTTGGGTTTTCCACGTAAATTCTTGGTGTTATTTTTCTTTTTCCGTGTTTGCGCTTATTTACTTGTCTCATCATTATCGTCCTGGTAGTATAACAAATTGATATTAGAGCTTTTCAGGTTACCCAGGAAAATGACGACGGTGAAGTATGAAATTTCGCTGCTGGATCGCAACGTCAGGTTTTCACTATGGTAGGTGAAGGTTCAAGATGTTCTTGTTCAGATGGATTTAGATGATGCATTAGATGGGTTTGATAATATGCCGAAAGAATGGTCAGATACAGAGAATCGCCGCAAGGATAGGAAAGCTACTTCCCAGATCCGTTTGCACTTATCAAACAGTATTTTGCAGGATGTTCACAAAGAAAAGACAACTGTCGACTTATGGGCAAAATTGGAACAAATTTGCATGAAGAAAACTTTGACCAGCAAGTTGCTTTTGAAGCAACGCCTATACTCCCACAAGTTAGCAGAAGGTTCGTGTCTTGACGAACACCTAACCGATTTCAAGGAGATCGTCTCAGATTTGGAAACGATAGAGGTAAAGTACAATGAGGAAGACTTATGTTTGATTTTACTTTGCTCATTGCCCGTTTCATATTCGTCTGTTAGAAGCACCCTCCTACACAGCCGTGATACCTTTACTCTTGAAAAGGTATATGATAGTTTGAATTCACCTGACAAGATGCAACATCTTACCGGCTCCGAGTTCCAAGTAGAGGGTCTCATAGTGCATGAATCGACTAGTTCAGACCGTAGAGAAAAAGGTGATCGTAATTTTGGCATTCAAAATAGAGGCAGGTCCAAGTTGTCAAATCGAGGTAAAACATATTATTTCTACAAAAAGAAAGGTCATATTAAATCTGAGTGTTACAGATTACAGAATAAGATAAATAGGGAATCTGAGAATCAGAATTCCAGTGAAGATAAAGCTGATATTACAGAGGAGTATAATGATGGTGAACTTTTAGTTGCTTCCAGCGAAGACTCTATAGCGAGTGAGGTGTGGATTCTTGACTCTAGTAGTAGTTTTCATATGAGTCCAAATCGGGATTGGTATGCGTCGTATAAACCTGTGTCTACAGGTGCTATCTTGTTGGGAAATAATGTCTCTTGTACAGTTGCAGGTATTGGCATAATCAAGATTAAGATGTTCGATGGGATTGTTCGAACACTTGGTAATGTGAGGCATGTTCTAGATTTAAGAAGAAATCTGATTTCGTTAGGTACTCTGGATTCAAAAGGGTACAAATACTCTAATGAAGGTGGAGCTATGAAAATTTGCAAAGGCGCTCTCGTTGTGATGAAAGGGTATAAAAGAGCGGTCAATTTTTATGTTCTGCAAGGTTCAAATATTTTAGGTGATGCATCCGTTGTTTCCTCATGCATGTCAAATGAGATGTTACTGGTGAAGGCGTCTTGACTGAATCAAGTAAAAGAGGATTTTGTGTTGAACATGACAACCTTGGGCATAGCGGTTCTGGTAGGAAGAAAATAGTTTAATTTCGTGGGCATAATGAATTTGAAAAGAAGAAAGTTGAATTTTGTGGGTATAATGGATTTGAGAAGCTTAAGAGAGTTCCATTTGCTTCAAAGATAAATAATAAGAAAGGTAGTAGTGCCATTAATGATCGGGGTCGTGATATTGCTCGTGGTGATATAGTTGTAAGCAAAGTTGGCACTAATGTTGATCTTACTGACATGAAGACTAAATTACCTTGTACATCCAAGCTTGGGCAAGGCTTGGATTCGGTCAGTGTTCATTGCTAAATACTACCCCTTGAAGGGGTTTCGTGGAAGAGGTGGAGATATTGTTCGACAGGAATTTGTCTCAAGGTGGAGATTTGTTAGAGTTGTGATCCAAATTCTTTTGGGATTTGGTTTAAAGTTAGAATCCTACTTTTAGTGGATATTGTTTACTTTATATTAATTAAAGGTAGGAAACTCAATTTGAGTAGAATTTATTTTTATGCAAGTTTCCTCTGTAAACAAAGAATCTATCCCTATAAATAGATACTAGGGATTAGGAGTTCAGACAGAACATCATAAATCAGTTGTAATCTCTTTCTCCATCGTAGTGAAAGTTCTCATCCTCTGCCCGTGGTTTTTCCCTTTTGGGTTTTCCACGTAAATTCTTGGTGTTATTTTTCTTTTATGCATTTGTGCTTATTTACTTGTCTCGTCATTATCGTCCCGGTAGTATAACACTGATATTAAAGAGGGAAGATGAAGCAATAGACTCACCTTGAAAGATCGAGATGTTACACCACACCACTTCCATGTTTGCCAAACAATAGAAGCAAATAGAATATTCCAAGGACAATCAGCTACAAGTGGAGCACTGTAATTTAGGTTCAAGAGGAGCCATTCATTGAGTAAAGCAGAAAAAAAGGTGGCAGCATGTTGCGGAGGCAGGACAGTACGCTAGACATCACGAGCAATGGGGCAGTCACGGAGAATGTGGAGGAGGGTTTTAACAGGATTTGTACAAGTAGCGCAAGTAGGGTCTTGTGTTAGGCTTCTACGAAATCGTATATTATTAGAGAGGAGCCTGTCCCTCATGGCCAGCCACAAGAAACTAGGTAGACGTTCAGGTGCTCGAAACTTCCAAATGAGCTTCTAATGGGAATCAGGAATATCCTAGGACTGCTTGGAGACGATATCGTAGGCACTTTTAACCGTAAATATGCGGTTACTCGTCTTCATCCAGTAACAACGATCATCCCCAAGGGAAGTGTAGGGAGGAGCAATACTAGAGAGGTGATCAAGAACCCGCGACTGCAAAAAATGGTAAAAAAGATATAGGTTCCAAGTGCCATCTGGAAGGGTGGCCGAAGACACACTCATGGAGAGGTTCATAACAACACCTTGATTTTAATAATGCAGTAAAGGCCCTAAGGCAGACACCCATTTATCGGTCCAAAAATGAATCGTGCAACCATCACCAATTGACTACGTAGTAAAAGCTTAAAACGCTGGCCAAATTCCAGTGAGTGAGTGCCACAAAGAGGATCAGTTAGACATAGGACAAGGTGCTGTCATACGATATTTTTCACGCAGCAGGGAGACCCAAAAAGCATCTCTAGACCTAATAAGGGCACTATATACCATTAATAGAAAAAACTTCGGTTGCATTTATAGTACTACGAATGCCCAAGCCTCCATTTTCAAGGGGTTGGCAAAGAGTAGCTCAGTTCACAAGAGATACCCTCGAGGATGAAGGATTATACCCCCGAATGAAATGTCGGACAAGAGCTTCATCTTCTCACAAATTCTAATAGGAAGCTTGCAAGATTGCATAATATAGGATGGTATGATGAGAAGCATATACTTTGCTAAGGTGATTCGGCTTGCAAATGAAAGAGATCGAGCAGACCACCCATCAAGCTTACGTTGAACCTTATCAACGATAAAATTATAGATATCCCCAGTTGCGCCATTGTGCCATAATGGAACACCAAGGTAAGTCCTCATATCGGTAATCTCTTGGTAGCCTAATTGAGAACAAATAGACGCACGAATGATAGGGCAAGTATTTAGGGAAAAGAAAATATTAGTTTTCTGCCTATTAATCATGTGACCCGAGCAAGTCCCAAACAAATCAAGGACGAATTCAATAACTGATGCATTGTCCAATGTGACTTTAGCATAAAGGATAATGTCGTCGACGAAGAATAAGTGAGAAATCGGCGTGCCATTGCGGGCAAGCCTGAATGTCGTTCATTCCCTTGCGGAAACTTTGTGAGAAATGAGATGTCCGAGTCTCTCCTAGTCAAATTAAAGAGGTAGAGAGACAAGGGGTCTCCTTGCCTAATACCCCTCATAGGCTTAAACTCAATGCTATATTCACCTTTCCATTGGACTTGCAAGGTGGACGTAGTGACACATTTCATAATCAAAGAGATAAGGGAACTTGGGAGACCTGCGTCAATAAGAGTTGCTTCAATGAATTCCCATTGGAGTCAGTCAAATGCTTTTTGAAGGTCAACTTCGATTGCCATCCATCTAGTGCACCCTTCTTGAGATTCATAGAATGAACAAATATCCTAATTAAGTATCACATTTTTTTGTAATGCTGCAACCCTTCAGAAAGCTGGTTTGGTGCGGACCAATGAGCATGGGCAACACAGGCTGCAATCTCCGAACAATAATTTTGGTGATGAGCTTGTATAGGATTGTACAAAGGCTAATCGTCCTGAAGTCGACAAAAGTCTCCAGGTATGCAACTAAAGGACCCACAATATGCCAATTCATTTAGTAAAATTGAGCATGGAGTCTGTCTATTCCAGGGACTTTAACAGGGACATTTCAAAAAGGGCCTCTTTAATTTTAGTGTCTAGCGGTAAGGATACCAATGAGCTGATATGAGGTTCAGGCAACACAGGAAACCAGTCGGATAAAGGCAACACAGGAGGCGACAACCAGGCTGTTGAGAAGAGAGTAGTATAGAAGGTGGAAGCAGCTGCTCGCTTCGTCACACCATTCGCCATCTTCAAGTTTCAGCGAACGAATAATTTTATTCGTCACACTATTCGCCATCTTCGTCGCACCAATTGCCATCTAATCATTTTTAAATTTGTACGATAACATGTTTGGTCCTCAATACTTATACATTCTATCAGTTCAAATCCTAACTTAAAATAATTCAACTAATTTAATCACATATTTAAAATTTTCAACAATTTAATCCACAAACACATCATAAAAAGAGTTCTAAGTAGAGATGATCATTTGACCCATACCCAACCTGATCCTATAGGGTCATGTTTTTTTTAATTCGGATTTAGATCGGGTCGAGTCGAGTTTAGGTGAAAATACCCGACCCGATATAATTTTATTCTAAATATTTAAGGATAATTTCTATATTGCTCATCTCTTTATATATTTTTTCAATTATCTTCATATCTTGTCTAATAAAAATTAAATTCTTATTGTAATGCCCCCTCTCGATATATGTTTTTTTCAATTAATCTCTGTTTGACCGAATAAAATGGAAAAAAATATGTTTTTTATTTATATCGAGTCAGATTTGAGTTTTTACTCTAAAATTCGGGTCAGATACAGGTAGATGGAGCATCATCAAACCTAGAATCAAATTAAATTCGAATGGAGCTTTTTGAATTTTTAGATCATGTAAGGGTCGACAGAAAATTCAATCTGACCCAACTCATGACCATCCTAGTTTTAAGGAATTTCACTGAATTTTCGATTTGAAAGATTGTAAACCAAAACATTTTTTTTGATCAAATTGTATGATTTTATTGACGGGAAAATCATACAAGAGAGTTATTTCCATATGACTCATTAAAAACCTCTCTAATTCTAATTAGAGGAAAAAAGTACCTATGAAAATAAACTTAAAGGAAAATTACATGCACCAAAAGAGATCGACAAACAGAGACCTACACTACGATCCACTCTCAACCACCACTCGATGCCTCCTCGAGATCAGCAGCCACCAAGTCTCTAACAAGCGCTGGAATCTGATAAAATACTCGGCTCTCAAGCGTATCTTTCCCTTTCGCATCAACATAACAAAAACTAAAAAAAAAAACTTTCTTTTCTCATTCTAAAACGAAACTCCAACAAATCAAAGAGTCCCAAAGTTTCTACCTTTACTTCAAATTTGTTAACATTTTTTTATGTTTTCCATATCAAACCTTTGGGCAAACAATTTCACGGGGTTGGAATAAAAATGGGTTTTTAGCCTCATATCTATGTATGTGCAGACTGTGTTGGTTAATATGTATGCATAAAGTGGGGCTTTGTTGAGTGTACGAAAGTGTTCGATGAAATGCCTAAGAGAATCATGTTACTTGGAATTTTATGATCATTGGCTTGGCTAAGCAAGGAGAGATCCAGTAGATGGTTAACCAGACTTATAGATTTAGATCTGAAAATCTTCAACATTGTGCCCAAACAATATATAGGAAATATCAATGGCGTTGCGGTCGGAAATTGAGGGCGAGGCCTCAGTGCTGCTCCGAGTCACTCACTCCAACCTCACAAGCATTGCTGCCGACATTTGCGCTTCTCCTCCCTCCCTTCTGAAACTCATGATTTTTCCTCTTCGTCTTATTGAAGGGGTCATTTAAAAAATGTCTAAATTTATGGGGCCAACAATATAAATTATATATTTTTAGAAGACTAAAATATAATTTTATCATTATTTCAACTTAAAATTTTGAGCGGTCGTGGCCTCCACAAGTCCCTCTTGAATACCACCCATGAACAAAACAAATTATTGATCAAAAATAAGAAAAACCCAAATATAAAAAATGTAAATACGGTTTAGGATCAATGGACGTTGAATTTGAATTCATGGAGTCAAAATGTGAAACGAACAATATTAAGTTAAACTGTCGTTGGCGGTGGTTATCGGTGATTTATGCGGTGAACTTTGACCAAAATCTAAATTGATTCTAGAGAGTGATGAGTAGGGGTGTTCACTGTTCGGTTAAAACCGAATTAACCGACCGAATTAAAATTTCGATCGGTTAATTAGATGCTAGATCGGTTAACGGTTTTAATTTTTTTTGAAAGTTTAGTTTCAATTCAGTTCGAAACAGGTTAATTAACCGAATCAAACAATATTAAATAGAATATATATTAAACATATATATATTAAGCGAAAATTAACTGAATATATATATGTTAACCGGAAATTTAGGTACTTTTCATAGGTAACAAAGTTTGGTTCGATTGATTTTTTTTAAAAGTTCAGTTCGGTTAACGGTTAAAGGGTTAAAAATTCCGGTTAATGATATTTAGCGAGTTTGGTTTGGTCGGTTAACCGAATTAACCGATTGAACACCCCTAGTGAGGAGAGAGTTTGAGGATAGAGAAAAGGAAGGGAATAAAAGAAAATGAAAATTAAGACAAATTTAAGGAGTGAAAATGAACTAAATTAATTGAATGTGTAAATATGAAGAGTTAAAATTGTTATGATCTCAATTAAAATGGAGGCACACTGGCCTTGTCGTTATGGATATAACGGTAGGTGACTTGATTGACACTATTATAAATTGTTAATGATTTAATTAACAATATTTTTTATATAGTGACCAAAATATAATTAATCCAAAATTTAGTGATTAAATAATTAATTTAATTTTATACAATACTTAAATTATCTAAATTTATTCTAAGGGTTTTGTATTTGACTCACTATTTAGGGTTTAAGTATTCATAGATTTTTTAGCATCAACAAATAAATTGAAGGTGGCATGGGGCTATGATCATATTATCGCAAAGCCATTGGCTTTGGGTTGGCCACAAACCAAGAAAGTTGTATTTACATTGTGATAAAGGAATCATGAAAGAAATTTGACTAATCAGCGTTATTTATCACATATAATTAAATTACAAAATTAAATAAATAGTTTATTAATGATTGATTTAAGGCTAGATACTAAAAAAAATAGTTAACCATATTTTTATGATAAGAAATAATTAACCTTCTTAAAACAACCTTTTTCTTCATAGAAAATTAAATAAATTTAAATTCTTCGTTGAAAGAAACGGTATAATTTAACTGTTAATTTTGATGTTCTGATTAATAAAAGTACGAAAACTTAAAATGTTTCGTATGATAATACGTGTGGAATACAATATTGATCCCTCACTATTTTATATAATATGACACCAAGGATGATTCTGGACATGTGCAATAGATGCGACCGTACAGGGCCCGCGAAAAAAGAAGGTTACGGAATGAGTTCTCTAATATATATATGGGTTATGATCTACTTACACTATGTAAAACTCAACTAGTTTTACACTAATTCATGGCCGTTGGATGGGTGAAATGGATGTATGAGATTAACTCCTTATTTTTTAATCTCATCCATCCATTTTACTTATCTAGTGGTCATAAATTAGTGTAAAACTAGCTGAGTTTTACATAGTGTAACTGGATCTCATCCCTTATATATATATATATATAGGTTAAGATCCACTTACAAAATTAATGCTTTGGATCAATATAATTTTTAAATTAATGGAATTGAATCACCACATGCCACAATTAATGCTTATATTAATCCAAAGCATTAATTGTGGCATGTGGTGATTCAATTCCATTAATTTTGTTTTATTGGCTAGATTAAAAAGTAGAATGTGACAATTAAAAGCTAACATTAAAAGATGTAGAATATGAATGATCAAGTCGTATTAAAATATTTTTGACTTCTTGTTTGATTATGATAAATTACATTTATTGGATGATGTTAATCTCAGATCTCATTATAATAGTTTTGAAAATGCTTTTAGTAAAGGCGAGTTATCTAATGTCGATGGAAATAAACTATTTGTTGAGCTAAAATTACTTAGAGAATTTTTACCCAAGGAAAAAATAGGAGCAATGGATTTATCAAAAATTTTAAAATATTTTAATTGTTTCCCAAATGCGACAATTACGTATAGAGTCTTATTGACTATTCTTATTATTGTTGCTTCTATAGAACGAAGCTTTTCAAAATTGAAGTTTGTGAACTCATACTTGAGAACAACTATGTTGCAAGAAAGGCTAAATAGACTTGTTTTAATGGCAATCGAGAGTGATCTTTTAAAAGAAGTTGATATTAAAAACTTTGTAGATGATTTTGCTTCAAAATATGGAATAAGAACAACATATTTTAAACGAAAATATTAAATTTGTAGATGCTTGTAAATAATTTTTATGCTTCTCAAGAGAGTAAGTCCAACATTTTTTTGTATTAAGGGATCTTTATTTTAAAAAAAAGAAAACTTTATACCCTCATTCTAGTAAATTGCACACGGCCTCTTAAATCTTTGAACCACTCCGTATGATACAATAATAAAAAATAAATTTTGAAAAATATTAAGAATACGGCCAAAAAAATTATATTTACTTAATTCTAAATTTCAAAGTTCATACATTTGGCTTCATTTTTCATAGTTTTTATGAATTGGTCCTTAAATTTTATGCTTTGTGCCTACCATGAAATTTTAAGATTTTTATGATTTGTGCTCACCCTAAAAAATATTTTGACTTGTGCCCACCCTCAAAAAGATTTTTGGATCCGCCACTGAACATTGATAAAAAAAAATTAACATACTAAAATATTTGTTAGATGAGAAACATCTTATAAATCAAAGAATAAAATTAATATCATCAACTCCTAACTCATTCACTATCAAGTAACATACAATCCCATCATATAATCATCAAAATATCATAAATACAATATTAATAAAAATATATTAAATATTACAACATTATTTAAATATATGTAACACCATTTAAATATTAAACTAATATTAAATAAAAATATTTAATAAATTTATACCACAAATAATTAGTCACCTAATTAAAAACGCAACAAATGATCCACATGAACAAAATTCATTATCATAAAGAAGGAATTGTTTTTTTTTTTGCCATAGAAAGGAATGAGTGGTTTAATACCTAAAAAAAATTGGGGAATGACATTCCCACCATTTGCAAGGAAAAGTATCACAATTGGAAATAGATTATTACCCTTTAGGGGGAATCGTGCCAAACCAAACATGAGAATGCAATTCTGAAAAAAGATTATTACCTCTTGTAATTATCTTTTCCGCAAACCAAGCACACAATGCACACGTTTGATACCCCTTGGAGAGATTTTTAATTTTTTGATTTTTCACCGGTGATATGGTGAAAAGTGTCACTATCTAATTGGAAGAAAATATTAAATTATTTCTAATTAAAATTAGGTTCAAATTGAAATGATTTGTAAATATTGAGGGTTAATTTTTTTTCAAATTAGGACTAAATTGATTGATTGTGTAATATGGAGGACCAAATGTGAAATTATATAAATTTACTTAATTATCATGTCAGTATTTTTATTAACTTTTAATGGTAAGTGACTTGATTGATACCATTTAAATAGTTAAGTGAATTGGTTAAAAAATTTATAGTCCAGTGGTCAAAATAAAATAACCTTATACCACAAATAATTACACACTTGCATATTATGTTATTTGAACACGAGTCACCTAAGTGGAACATGCCATCTTTTACCACTGAGATTACTTATTGGGTTCATAACCACCTTACAGTTAAGTGACTATACAAGTAGTTTACCCTAAATATAATTAATTGGTGTACACTTTTAAATTCTATAACATTGATATCAATATTTTTTATCGATAATGATTATAAGCCTTATTTAGGGTTAGTCGGTTTTTTCTCTCTCTTTTCTCAACATCGTTATTTTAAACTTTTTTTCTTCTTTTAATTGTTGACAACGACACCACTCATATGATGGTTGCCGACTGCTGACGATCTTTCTTATTTACTTTATTTTTCTCTTATTTTCTTATTTTTATTTTTATTCTCGATAAGAATCTTCTACGTTTTAGATTTTTCTTTTACGCACATCTTGATGCGTTTTGTTTTGTCTACCTTTGTCGCACAATTTCTCTCTATCTTGCGACACGTTTTTCGTATATCTCATGACACGATTTTTATCTACCTTTGTGGTAGTTTAACGTTCGTGTAATGATCATCACGACACAAGTCCTTGGCCAGAAGAGGTCGACGATCTCGAATGATTACATCCTCTTTTGTGGAATTTTGCATATGTTTTCATAACTATTAGCGAACATCTGCAAGGTTATTTTTGTTGATCACATCTCCTACATTACTACATACGTGTCTAGTTGGGTAGAGACATGAGGATTTTTTTGTTGCATTTCTATGGATGATGACGGACGTAGTCAATGGTAGATTTTTTTTTGTTTTCTTTTCATGCTCTTTAGATTTTCATGTTTTATTTTTTCCTTCTGTATAAGATTTCTTGGTGGACACAGCCACCAAGTTTCTCTTCATGTTTTGGGTGTGTTTCATGGACAAAAATCACTTGCCCCTTTTTGGTGCCCTAACACTAAAAATCAAAGCCTAAGCCATAACTCTAAATTCTAAATCCTAAATCCTAAAAAATACACTCAACGTCCAATATTGTAAACCATAAGCCTAAGTCCTAACCTTAAACCTTAATCCCAAACCTAATTTTTTTAATGATGGACATAAATAGGGGCATCAAAAAGGACATATGATTTCTACTTGTGTTTCATTATACATTTTCTTACCAAAAAAAATTCTATAACATTTATTGTAATAAAAAGGAAATCTAGATATGAAAATTGTAGTAAATGAGAGACATATTCCAAAAATGGTGGATTTGTGGTTGAATTTCGGATGCTTCATATAATGACATACCAGACTTGTTCGATTATAATGTGATGCATGCCCTCAAATCAGACATAATTCCCACTTCATTCCCAAATGGGGATTTCAAGTTTATCATTTGTAGGTATATATAGCTATGTTTGACCAAAAAAATGAACATTGAGAAATTAAAGAGAGGTAAACCGGTTAAGTGGCTTTAATTATATTATAATATAAAGGGGAGACATTTTGCGAGAAACTCGTAATTTCAAAGCCACATTTTTTCTCAAAGCTTTTATTGGGAACAATGTTTGAGGTGGTGAATTTACTAGTGCTCAACATCGTGCAGCTTGATTTGATTTTAGGAGAATAATTACATACAACCAAGTTTTGTTTTCCCCCCAAATCTGTCATTTTGCATTTTTTTATCTTGTTTTGACCGGCGATCGGCTACATCTGTCTTAGCGTTGGTCGATGATCGTTGATGTTCAATCTTCTCTATGCTTTCTTATATCTCGCTTTAGTTTTTTAAGTTTTTAATAATATTCTATGCATTTGATTATCTTCTTCTCACAAATCTTATTGTGTTTATTTTTCTCTGCCTTTGTGGCACATCTTTTCTCTGTCTTTATGACACGTCTCTGTCTTACGACATGTTTTCTGAATACCTTTTTCGGCCGCTTGATGCTCGGGTAGTGTTCCTCATGACGTTTGTTCTCGATTTGAGTTTGTCGGTGGTCTTGGATAGCTTGATCCCCTTTTGTGGTTGTTTGTCGATGTAATCAGAACTGTGTAGCGGATCAGAGCCTATGGAACCGACGTAAAAGGTATTTACAGTTTTCTATTGGGGATTTCATTTAGTTCATGTTTTGACAACTCCCCAGTGATTCTTCCTACAATGGACTTCAGAGATTTGTTGTGGTACGAAGATAAAGTGTCTAATTTGGCCGGAGCAGCCCTTTAGTTTTCTTTTGGATATGTCATTTTTTATTGTTTTTTAGATGTTTGAAACCTTTGAAAGGTTATGTTATTAATTTTCTTTTGTTTATTAGTAAAGATGCATGGTTTCAAGTTTCAAAAAAGAAGATAAAATATGATAAATTATAGTTGTTTTAAGGCTTAAACGTCAAATAGGTGCCCAAACTATGCATTTTTTCCAGTTAGGTGCCCATATTTTTTGGGCCAAATAGGTGCTTAATGTTTCATTCTGTGACCCATTTAAGATTTGGCCGTAACGGACGTTAAATTTTTCCGTTTTTCAATCAAAATCCAACACGTGGCACTTATTTTCTTTTCCTAAAATTAAACCCGAAATTAGAAAAATATAATAAAATAAGATTAAAGCTTGTTTATTACCCAGGGTTAAATCCTTTTAACCCGTATTCATCTTCTTCCTGCTCTTCCTCATCAAAATCCCCCTTTTGTTTTCAATTAGAGAGAAACCCTAATATGATAACGATCATTAAACACAAAAGCATACTATAGTCTGATAACGATCATTAAACACAGAAGCATATATACTATCTCAAATAAACAGACGATCGAATAGTTGCTTTCATTTGAAAATCTATTTGTTTTGATAGTAAAATCAGTTTCCTCAAGTAATCGAAGAAGGAACGCCGAAGAATAAAAAGATCAGTTCAAGAGTTGAGTGCGATGGAAATATTGAAAAAGTCAGTTATTGTTGTTGTTAGTTGCAGTAAGATTATGTTATTAGTTGATGCCTTTTTGAATTGAACTGTACACACTTCTTTTTACTCTGATCTTGCTATGGAAACTTAACATGTTCATACATACATACATACATACATACATACATGCTTTTGGGTTATTCTAACATGTTAAATTCCAGTTTTATTCCAAGGCACACCAAATTTGGTAAAGCTAGCTCTCAGACCAAGCTGCATATAGCAACTAGCAAGGTACAGCAGTTTTCACGGAATGTGGTCATAGAAATGGTGACGAGAATCGGTTCTATACAAGGAAGCGGCAAGGGCTACATCGGAATCGTCTTCGGTTCTTCGAGCAGCTGCACCCTCCTTCGCAGGTACATCTTTGGCTCCAACGACGGCGTTTCGACCCAACTGATGATCCTCCATTGTTATCCGTTTCCCATCAGATTCCAGAGTTGCCGAAAACAGCAGTAGTGCAAAAAAGATGGTACCAAAGTTCTTCATCGTCGAAAAAACTCTAAGCCCTGAAATAAAAAAAAAAGTTAAATTAAAATGCAGTTTCAGGGTTTGTATAGACCTAGGACTAGCAGGCTCACTGTTTAGGGTTTAATGCCAAAGATTTTTTTTAGTATCAACGAATCATGGAAGGTGGAGTGGGCGTAGGATCACATTGTCCCAAAGCCATTGGCTTTGGGTTGGCCACATACCCTGAATATTGTATTTAAATCATGAGTTTTCTGCTGGTAGAGTAAGCACTGTAACTATTTCTCTTAAATGGAAATTATTCTCACAAAATAAGTAGATTAAGAAACTGTTTAAGTACAAACACGTCTAAAATGAAAGCAAAAAACCAGAACACAAAACACGAGGGGAGCAAAACTCAACTCAACCTGAAAAAATCGTTTTTCTCCGACTTAACTCAAATAGTAATTTCATAAACTCGACTTGAAAAAATTTATAATAAAGTTTCAGTTATAAAATGGAACTTCGAATAACTTAAAATTTTTAGTAACAATTTGATTGTTTTTTAAGTTATAGTCAAGTTCCTCAAATGTATATCACATATGAAAACTATGAAGAAATATATAAGTATATCTATATGATATAGAAAATCATTTAAATTAGAACTAATTAGTATCATAACATTAAATTTGAATAAAAACTTGAATAACTCGACTCAAAAAAATTTCAACAATGTTTTAGTTATAAAATAGAAATCATCGACTAGACTAACTCAAAAAATTTTGATGTAGCATTAAGGGAATACAGCAAGCAAGCAATGATAGGAGCATGCTGGCATATTCTCCACTGTCATCAAATCAAACAAATGAACACCACCATGTGTTGAATAACCAGACAGGAATCAACACATTTGATATGATCATCTAGCAGACTAGCATATCTTTAGCAGAACTCTCGTTTTCAAACAGGAATTCTAATTTGTTTTATTTTCATTTTAACCTCAAAATCAATTCGTACAACTATTCAATTAAGATTAACAGGCTATATATCTGGTTAATAATTTTCAAAATCCCGTTCGTGAATGGACGGCCAAGGGGATTTTTTTAGGGTATACAATTATAAGGTCCATTTGAACTGAACGGAATAAATTGGAATCTAAATTAGAATACATTTTATAAAAATAAAATTATAAAATTATAAGCTTAATTGGCTGCCGACAGATATTTTTTGTTTATAAAATTATAAGCATTTTAATTTAATAGTAATCTTTCTAACGTTCAATGCTGAACAAAATTTAATCGAGATAGAATAGTTCGGTTTTTCAATTTTCAAATTAATTTAAAAATGCATTAATAATAAAAAAAGAAAAAAATTAAATATTTTGAAAAACAAATTAAAAAATGAAAATGAGTATTTAAAAAAAAATGAAAATGAGTTCTAACGTAAGTAATAAATTTACTTTTAATAGTTTTTTTTTATCATTTATTAAAGAGTTAAAAATTACAACCCAAGACCTAAGTTGGGAGCCTCATTAAAAATATCTCTAATCCTAAATGGATGAAAAGAAAAAGATTTTAGACGAAATAAAATTAAGATTAATACTAAATCTGAAATTCGGTCTCGAACAGCCTTTTCATAAACCATCAACAAATTATAAATTCTACAAAACATTAACCGATTTACAAATATAATAACAAACATCAACCAATATTAAACAATGTATACGTTTATATTTTAAACTAATATTTATAATAAAAAGGAAAATAAAAGAAAATGTAGATATGAGAATGAAGAAGTAAACGAGACATATTCCAGAAATGGCGGATTTGAGGGTTGAATTGGATTCTTCATATAATTACATATCAGTCCAATTTATACATTTTTTATTATTCTAAGGTATATAAACGTATGTTTGACAAATAAAAATTTAAAGGCTTAATAGTCAAAAAGGTGTCCAATCTATACCTTTTTTTACAGTTTGGTGCCTAGCATTTTTTTCGGTACCTAACGTTTCATTTCATAACTCAAATTAGTTTTTTTTCTATCAACGGCCATTAAAAATTTTATGTTATCTAATAAAAATACGACACATGGCCTTTTTTATTTATTTATTTAATTTCTGGATTTCTTTAAAATGTAAACTTCTTAAAAACCCCAATGTTTTATTTCTTTCAATCAAACCCTCAAATCACATCTCCCTCACCGTCCGGCATCCCCACATGTCGGCGGTTCACCGTTCACCACCCAAGCAGAGTGTACCTCACCGTTCAACATCCCTTCACCATCTAGCCTTCCATTAGAAGCCCAATCGGTCTCTTTTTCTTCATTGTTGGATGTTTGTCGACGGAGCAATCGACGGTTCATTCACCGGTTTTCGACGAGGGGATGATGGAGTTTTCAGTCGTGGGGGCCGACGAAGGGAATTGTGGCCGTGGTGGGAGGGGTGGAATTTAGGGTTTCGGTTTGGGGGATTTTAGAGAAATTAAAGATTTTGTTTTTTTATAAAATTAAAGATTTTCTAATTTTTAAAAAATAAATTAAAGAAAATACAAAAAAATATGCTATGTGTCGTGTTTTTATTGGAGAACAAAAAAATTTTAACGTTTGTTACAGAAAAGCTTGATTTGAGCTACGAATGAAACATTACGCACCAAAATAGCCCAAAAAATGTTAGGCACCAAATTAAAAATTAAAAGAAATTAAGGAATAATGAGAAGTGGTTTGAATTGTATTGGAGGATAAAAGGGAGACATTTTGAAAGAAAGTCATAGTGTGAAAGCCAAAGCCATGTGCTGTCATCACAATTTGGGAGTTTGATGCGTTGTCGTCGTAGTTTATCTGAGGAAAAATCCTGTGTTTCTTGTGGACACGAGAAGGAGAATACTTTTACACATTCTTCGTGGTTGCTGCTTTATTTGTAGGATTTGGTCTCAGTTGATTTCAAGTAGATTATGTAATGATTTCTTTGCACTGTCCTTGGTTTTCTGGTTGCAGATTATCTTAATCATTTTTGGAAAATTGATTTAAGGGAGTTCAAGTGGTCGTGTTTATTTGAATTTATTATTTGGAACCTATAGAAATAGCATAATATTTTTGTATTTTGTGAGGTTGGTTGGTCAGCGCAAGGTATAGTTTCGTCTTCCATGAGTTGCGAGAAATCAATATTGTTACCCTTAAATGTGTAGCTTCTGTACATCGAAAACGATCCATGATAGTTGTTTTTATAAAAAAAAAAGGTTTTCTGAAAATGATTGATCTCGAAAGCCTCGGATATCTGAGGATAAAACATAATCAGACACATCTACATGGCATCCACGTACCCGACATTACTTAGGCTATTAATATTTGGGTTAGCAATAATACCTTTCTCCTCCATAATCTCTCCTTGTTTATTTCATAGCTCATATCGACATGTTGTTTGCGGCTCGTCACCTTCAAATCTATAAGAGGTGAACCACTCTAATCTAGCTACCACAATCATCCTAGTTCGTTGTCTCCACCTCCGTTATTCAGTGTCACGCCATTTTGACATCAACAAATATCTTCAGCACTTTTACTTCACGATGATATAAGGTCTTGGTTGGGTGCCTTTGCTTATGATATTGGCTCTAATTCAGTTTTACATAATGAGCTATATGCTATTTTTTATGGTTTGTAGGTTCTTTGGTTCCTTGTTTATCGACGAGTTTAGGTGGAGAACAATAATAATACAACAATGCAACTAATCAATGATATTAAGCAGGTATCAACAATTGGTTGGTCTAGTGAGATAAGACGTTAAGTTCTTTAAGTTAGGTAAAATGTTTAAATCCTTACATTGTGAATGAAGAAAATTGAGTTAGAAAGATCGTCTCCATATTGGATCTTTGCATAACCCGATCCGAATTAGTCAGCCAATCGAATACCAATGGTTCAACCCAATGGCATATGGAAAGGGGGGCAACATGAGTGACCGCTCAGGGCCACCACCTTCTACCTTCATAACTTCACAAATTTTTCAAGTGACATTCTAGTAAGTTAGTGGTTGCCTATTATTTTTTTAGTTGTACTTGTGGTGATTTCTTAAATAAACAATGAAAATAATGTGTTTGATCAATTTTAATCATGTTTATATAATTTATTAATAAAATATTAAATTAATTGTTTAAAGCAATGAAATATATTTCGTTTTATAAGGGCTCGTTTTTGAGTTTTCGTTCAGGGCCCAGAAAATATCTTGAGACAGCTCTAGTTAAACCGAGAATATCTAACAGAACCCAGTAAAAGATGTTCTGTGGGTCTTACGATAATGGAACAATCTTCAATACGATTTATTTAATTCTGCGCATGGGTATTATTCAAACCAAGTGAATGAATAATACGTAGAGAGATCAATAATATCCTATGAGGATAATATATTTATTATAAAATGTTAAACAAAGGATACAAATAAACTTAACGTTTAATAATTTTATATGTGTGAGATTTCAGTCATAGTACTTTGGTAGAGTGATTATGTGACTTAATTAATTATGCAATTAATAGACGAAGAGTCAGAATTTTAATACATATTATTTAATCACACATCATATAAGTTCAAATGGTGCATTCACTAACTCATTGTAACTCATAAACGGAATGTGCATTAAATAAGAAACGTTTGGACGAACTATGAATGAGAAATAGATTGTGAAAAAATAAATGATTTGAGAATTAATTTAATGACGTTAAATTATGTAATTTGCCGGTCAAACTATGAATTTTGTCAATCATGTTAATTATTTAAAAGATATCAATTAAGCTATTGACGAAAATACTAACGTGATAATTAAACAAACTTGTATAATTGCTCCTTTAGTTCTTCATATTTACATAATCAATCTAGTCTTAATTCAAATTTTATAATAAAGTCCCAATTTAATTAGGAATAATTTAATAATTTTTTATTATGAGATGATGACGCATGCCATTATCTCATTGGTGAAAAATCATAAATTGAGGTATATCTCAAGGGGTAGATCCTATGCACTAAAAGTTAGAGACATACTTAACCACTAAGCCAAGCTCAAATTTTGGTAAAACAACAAATTTTTATATATATTTTATTTTATTGGTGAAAATTAAAGGAGAAAAAAATAATATCATAAGGGTGTGAACTTGGGTCAATAATAAGGCAATGAAATGCATAAACACTAAGCTAAGCTCACTCTTTGGTTAATGATTGAAAAAATTATATACGTGTGTTAAACTTTAATTTATGCTAGATATTATACTATATATTTTAAATTTATATAATAAATTATTAATATAATTGATACTATTTATTATTTTTATAAAATATTAACACTATTAAATTATTGTTAAATATATTAATAATTTATTATTTTTTAAAAATAATACATGAATATTATATGAATTAATATTAAATTAATAACAAAAAATATTTATATATTTAATATTATATTT